>CP136068.1:187236176-187776257 GCA_032622095.1 Siphonodentalium dalli | reverse complement strand
AAAGGGTTAAACTTATCATCTGAGCATTTCATATACGGGATAACTATTCATCAATGAGTGTTTAGTATAGAAAGGGTTTAAACTTATCATCTGAGCATTTCATACCGGTATACGGGATAACTATTCATCAATGAGTGTTTAGTATAGAAAGGTTTAAACTTATCATCTGAGCATTTCATATACGGATAACTATTCATCAATGAGTGTTTAGTATAGAAAGGGTTAAACTTATCATCTGAGCATTTCATATATGGGATAACTATTCATCAATGAGTGTTTAGTATAGAAAGGTTTACATTTCTAACATTGCATTAGTAATTTAGGGTCAGCATTGAGGGTAGGGGGCATGGCTAGAGGGTCTCCATTCCTACTTGAATGTCCTACTGCATGCCCCCCCCCCCCCCCACCCCCCCACCTTGAATCAGACTGAAATTTCCAAGTGAATTCCATTTTCACCGAAATCGAAATAAAAAAATGTACTGAAACTAGCAACAATTTCAATCTATTTTGGCCTAAAATTTCCGACTAATATTGCATCAGAATCGATACTTCCAACAGTTGAAAATCTAGGTCAGAGTTTGGGGGGGGGGGGGGTGAGACCAACACCTTCTCCCATCCCGTTGTCACTTCCCTGATTGGGGGCTGTCATACACCATCCCTGTTGGTAAATCTCATTTCCTTCATGCAAGTATTCCTACATTCATATTACCACTATATTATATATCTGTAACTATCTGTACCAACATATGGCAACATAATTATGTGAAATTACATGTAGCATCATACGATAGCCGCATAATTATACGAACACCTGTTACTTCCTGGTATTCTGAAATTCTAATGTCGATGCTTCGAATTCATAATAATTTATTATCAGTGTGTTCTTAGTAAGTTTAATGTTGTACAGTGAGTATTTGCTCATTTGAGGTAAGTTTAGTGTGATGACATAAAGCCAATTAAATATAAATGTCTGGTTCCGATATGAGGTAAGTTTAGTGTGATGACATAAAGCCAATTAAATATAAATGTCTGGTTCCGGGTTACAGGTCAGAAAAATTAGGGTCGGTTGGTAAGCTTAACATTTTATTTTTTTAAATTTATTTTCATTTATTATGACATTCTAATGGCTTTTCATTCTTCTGCGATATTTAGATAAGTTTAAAGGGGTACTGTACACTAAATCCGGCCATTTATCAAATTATGGGACCATCACCTTTTATACTCAACAGAATATATACAACAAATGAAAATTTGAGCCATGTATTAATGAAAATACACTCGTGTGCTCTGTGAATGATGCAATAAACATGGTAATAATAATGAAAATGAATTTATGACTGGAGTCTAATCCATTGCACTAATCCATGGCTTGAATTCACTTATTTGTTGCATATATACGGTTGAGTATAAAAGGTGATGGTCACATAAATGGTCGGATTTAGTGTACAGTACCATTTTAAGTGTTATTTTCTATGTAGAGTGTGTGATAAATTTAATGATTTGGCTGATAACATCCAATTCTGAGACATTGAAAACTAATTTTTAGTTTTTTATGTTTACCCATACCATAGTATGGTAAACATAATGTCGACGTCCGGATTGACCACTCGTCGTGCGTCCGTCCGTCCGTCTGTCTGTCTGTCTGTCCGTGGACACTTTACGCATGGTGCGATAACTCCAAAATTTTCTATCCGATCGGAACCAAATTTTGTATATGAGTTTCTCAGACCAAAATACAGATCGAGTTCAAATATGGGTTTGATCCGAATTTTTTTTACAGAGTTATGGCCCTTTTTCGACCTCGAATTCACGCATGCTGTCATAACTCAAACAATTTTTATCTGATCGGAACCAAATTTGGTATGCGAGTTTCAGAGACCAAAATACAGATCGATTTCCAATATGGGTTTGATCCGATTTATTGTAAAGCAGTTATGACCCTTTTTTCAAAAATAAAATTAAAAAAACAAAAATCCGATGCTAAAACCGAAGTATATTTTGTCCGATTGTGTTCATATTTGATATGTAGGTTTATGATGACATGCCCCTCATCTGTATAGTTTTTGGTATTGATTGGTTGATCGGTTTAGAAGATAAATAACACACATGCTATCCAATGCAATAAGTTGAACATATTTCTTCTGATCTGCTTCATATTTCTTACCTAGGTTTTTCTTAGCAAGTTCTTCGTATGTATGGTTTTTGGTATTGTTTAATTAACCCTTTTCACTCTTATGTTTACTTAGAATTCACCCAAGCTGCTATGACTCAAAACATTTTTCATCTGATCAGCACCAAATTTGGTATATGAATTTATCACCCCTAAATACAGATCGAGTTCGAATATGGGTTTGATCCGATATATTTTAACAGAGTTATGACCCTTTATAATTCAAGTAATTACTGCTGGGAATTTTAAGAGAACATATCTCCCAGACCATGTGTGTAATTGAAATGAGTTAATTATCACTAGGGACATGCTATAAAGCCTGATAGTGGTACTGTTGGCTGGCAGGATTTGTTATCATATTAATGTCAAATTGATTGATGGCTATCTGGTGGAGTTCTGTTTTCTGTGCAATATTAAGTTAACCCCTTTACTGAAACAGGTTCATTACTAAAGTTTATGTAAACACTATAGGACACCTATTCTAAAATATTAAATTGGAATAGTCCATTGTTACTTTGTAGGGATGTTTTACAGACATTGTTGTCAACATACACTGTTGTCTTATCTTAGACAAAAATTAATCCACACATTCCCAGTTCCATGATATGATGTCATTGCAAATGATTAACCCTCTCCACACATCATATGGTTTTGATGCTTTTCATTTGATCATTCTCCTATATTATGTCCAGGTTGATGGTGATCCACTTTTGATTTGCATGGATATGGGATTAAAATTAAACCATTCCATAGACACATATTATGCGATAGACAGATATAATATTATCCATTTCACTTTGATCCAGGTTTAGTAAGGGTTTCAATAAATCACCAATTATATATTCATCATTAGAGGAAATGTCTTATTTTGAAATTCCCTCAATTGCATTTGGGCTCCAGGGTAATATTAATGGTGCTGGTATTCTTGAGACTGACTTATTGTATGGGTTTCTAAATCCAATGACATGCTTTGTATGGACTATTTTGTGTTTATCAGTTCATTAGTTTGGGTAAGATTAACCCTATTCTATCCGATTTGATAACTCAAATATTTCCATTGATTATGTTTATACATGTAGTTCTTGGCATAGTTGACAAGAACACACCCTAACCTGCATAGTGAGGGTCATTTGGTTTATTTGCTTAAAAATATTAACATCCTCCGCCAATCCTGTTGACACAATGTGATAACAAAATATTTTTCACATGATCACTATATTAAGTGTGAATTGTTGAAACTTTAGCACTCATGAAAAGGTTGATGTAAGGATTTATACAATTTATAAAAATAGCTAATCGCTATCGCTAAGGTATGGGTTAAACATCTGCCGATCGTGATCGGCCTCTCGTTATGTTAAATTTTTTTTTTATGTTAGTTGGTTAAACATAGGGTAGATAGAGAAACCCGAACCACACATATTTTTTCTTTGGCCTCAGGTTGATCATGCACCAGTGACTTTGGTCCAGGTAGATGCTGCTACACATAAAATACCAATTGATGAGGGTTTTCCTGAGGCAGAATTTTCTTTTTGCAAATAAAAGAATATTGTGCATAATTCTCATAGGCATAGGCAAGTTTTCTTTGAACAGAAATAAAACATTATCGAACACCGGATTCTAACTGGTTTGAGCATCGTATGCCGGATTCTAACTGGTTTGAGCATTGTACACTGGATTCTAACTGGTTTGAGCATCGTACCCCGGATTCTAACTGGTTTGAGCATTGTACACCAGATTCTAATTGGTTTCAGCATTGTACACCAGATTCTAACTGGTTTTGAGCATCGTGCGCCGGATTCTAACTGGTTTGAGCATCGTATGCCGGATTCTAACTGTTTTGAGCGTCGAATGCCGGATTCTAACTGGTTTGAGCATTGTACACCGGATTCTAACTGGTTTGAGCATCGTGCGCCGGATTCTAACTGGTTTGAGCATCATACCCCGGGATTCTAACTGGTTTGAGCATCGTACCCCGGATTCTAACTGGTTTGAGCATTGTACACCAGATTTTAACTGGTTTGAGCATTGTACACCAGACTCTAACTGGTTTGAGTATCGTATGCCGGATTCTAACTGGTTTGAGCGTCGAATGCCGGGATTCTAACTGGTTTGAGCATTGTACACCAGATTCTAACTGGTTTGAGCATTATACACTTGATTCTAACTGGTTTGAGCATTGTACACCAGATTATAACTGGTTTGAGCATTGTATACCAGATTCTAACTGGTTTGAGCATCGTACGCCGGATTCTAACCGGTTTGAGCATCGTACGCCGGATTCTAACCGGTATGAGCATCATACACAAGATTCTAACCGGTTTCAGCATCACGCCGGATTCTGAATGGTTGAGCATCATACGCCGGATTCTAACTGGTTTGACCATCATACGCTGAATTCTAACCGGTTTGATCATCATACGCTGGATTCTAACTGGTTTGACCATCATACTCCGGATTATAACCGGTTTGAGCATCGTACTCCGGATTCTAACCGGTTTGAGCATCGTACCATGGATTGTCACGGGTTTGAGAATATAGTACGCCGGATTCTAACAGGTTTGATCATCGTACGACGGATTCAAACTGGTTTGAGCTACATTATATCCCCACTGTTGGTTAGCGATCTCGCCGAATGATCAACACGCTCTGAGAATTACACTATATATCAGGGAGAAAAATATCCCTTCTATAGTTCTATATGGTTGAATAGCATACAATTTACTGTTGTTTTTCTCCAAAAATAATTAATATACATGTATTCCTTATTGTTAGATTCTCAAACTGGATTGCATGCCTTATTTAAAGTCCGTAAAGGAGTGGTGTATCATCATTAATAGGACTGATCTTCTGGAACTTTGTTTCTTTTATATTGACTTTAATATTGACCTGTTTGAAAGATTTCCTTCTCTCATTCTGACACTACCACCACGTAGATACCTACGAAAACCGCCAGAGAAGTAAACTTTAGGATGAGACAGTTCTTGTCTATTCTACGATATTTTATCTCAAGATAAAACTAAACACGCAAAACTAACTTTGTATAACCACCACTGGTCTTTAATGAGTTCGATCGCTACAAGTTTCCAGATTTGCATTCAAAAGATCAAACATGTAAAATGCAAATTTATATAGAGTTTACTCCCTTGGTCCGCGAAGTTCTGGCAGGTGTTACTATGGCATTTGGTATTGGCGCGAAATGTCAGGTGAATTTTCGCGGATAGAACGGGGGGGGGGGGGGGGGGGTGGGGTGCAAACAAGTTTTTTCCGGGCACGTATGCCGGGGTGGTCGATAGGATCAACAAACAATTTTTTCCGCAACTCAAAAATATTTTTCCTGCAAGTCTTTTTGACTGTTTTTGCAATGAGTTTGGCTTCTATATGTCAATATTAACATAAATGACAAATTTCATGATGATCAGACAAACAGTATAGCCTGTAGCCCATGCTAATGGATTGAATTTTGAAATCCAAGATGGCTGCTGGCAGCCATGTTTTTAGCTCAACTTTACTTTGTAAAGTTTGAGCTATTGCCATGGCTTGGTATCCGTCGTCCGTGTGTGCGTGCGTGTGTGATGCGTCAACAATTTCCTTTAGCACGGGCTACAGTTCGTACCTTTGGTCCGATTATTATGAAATTTGTCATGGATGTTGACATTGACATGTAGATGGGAACGAGTCATTTTGGGGTCATTCGGAAAAAAAAACATGGCTGCCATCGGCCATCTTGGATTTCAAAATTCAATCCATTAGCACGGGCTACAGGCCGTACTGTTCGTCTTATTGTCATGAAATTTGTAACGAATGTTAACAATGACATGTAGATGGGAACGAGTCATTTTGGGGTCATTCGGCCGAAAAACATGGCCGCCAGCAGCCATCTTGGATTTTACTCTTTGTATGACTAAATCCTTTAGCACGGGCTACAGTTCGTACCTTTAGTCTGATAATCATAAAATTTGTCATGAATGTTAACAATGGCATGTAGATGGGAACGAGTCATTTTGGGGTCATTCCGACCAAAAACATGGCCGCCAGCAGCCATCTTTGATTTCAAAATTTAATTCATTAGCACGGGCCACAGGTCGTACTGTTCGTCTTATCATCATGAAATGTGTCATGGATGTTAATATTGACATGTAGATGGGAACGAGTCATTTTGGGGTCATTCGGCCAAAAAACATGGCCGCCAGCAGCCATCTTGGATTTTACTCTTTGTATGACTAAATTCTTTAGCACGGGCTACAGGTCGTACCTTTAGTCTGATCATCATACAATTTGTCATGAATGTTAATAATGACATGTATATGGGAACGAGTCATTTTGGGGTCACTTGGCCGAAAAACATGGCTGCCATCGGCCATCTTGGATTTCAAAATTCAATCCATTAGCACGGGCTACATGCCGTACTGTTCGACTTATTGTCATGAAATTTGTTATGAATGTTAACAATGACATGTAGATGGGAACGAGTCATTTTGGGGTCATTCGGCCGAAAAACATGGCCACCAGCAGCCATCTTGGATTTTACTCTTTGTATGACTAAATTCTTTAGCACGGGCTACAGGTCGTACCTTTAGTCTGATCATCATAAAGTTTGTCTTGGATGTTAACAATGGCATGTAGATGGGAACGAGTCATTTTGGTGTCATTCGGCAGCCATCTTTGATTTCAAAATTTAATTCATTAGCATGGGCCACAGGTCGTACCTTTAGTCTGATCATCATAAAATTTGTCATGAATGTTAACAATGACATGTAGATGGGAACGAGTCATTTTGGGGTCATTTTGGCCGAAAAACATGGCTGCCATCGGCCATCTTGGATTTCAAAATTCAATCCATTAGCACGGGCTACATGCCGTACTGTTCGTCTTATTGTCATGAAATTTGTTATGAATGTTAACAATGACATGTAGATGGGAACGAGTCATTTTGGGGTCATTCGGCCGAAAAACATGGCCACCAGCAGCCATCTTGGATTTTACTCTTTGTATGACTAAATCCTTTAGCACGGGCTTCAGGTCGTATCTTTAGTCTGATCATCATAAAATTTGTCACGAATGTTAATAATGACATGTAGATGGGAACGAGTCATTTTGGGGTCATTCGGCCAAAAAACATGGCCGCCAGCAGCCATCTTGGATTTTACTCTTTGTATGACTAAATCCTTTAGCACGATCTACAGTTCGTACCTTTAGTCTTATCATCATAAAATTTGTCATGGATGTTAACAATGGCATGTAGATGGGAACGAGTCATTTTGGGGTCATTCGGCTGAAAAACATGGCCGCCAGCAGCCATCTTTGATTTCAAAATTTAATTTATTAGCATGGGCCACAGGTCGTACTGTTCGTCTTATCATCATGACATTTGTCATGGATGTTAATATTGACATGTAGATGGGAACGAGTCATTTTGGGGTCATTCGGCCAAAAAAGATGGCCGCCAGCAGCCATCTTGAATTTTACTCTTTGTATGACTAAATCCTTTAGCACGGGTTTCAGGTCGAATCTTTAGTCTGATTATCATAAAATTTGTCATGGATGTTAACAATGGCATGTAGATGGGAACGAGTCATTTTGGGGTCATTCGGCCAAAAAACATGGCCGCCAGCAGCCATCTTGGATTTTACTCTTTGTATGACTAAATCCTTTAGCACGATCTACAGTTCGTACCTTTAGTCTTATCATCATAAAATTTGTCATGGATGTTAACAATGGCATGTAGATGGGAACGAGTCATTTTGGGGTCATTCGGCTGAAAAACATGGCCGCCAGCAGCCATCTTTGATTTCAAAATTTAATTTATTAGCATGGGCCACAGGTCGTACTGTTCGTCTTATCATCATGACATTTGTCATGGATGTTAATATTGACATGTAGATGGGAACGAGTCATTTTGGGGTCATTCGGCCAAAAAGATGGCCGCCAGCAGCCATCTTGAATTTTACTCTTTGTATGACTAAATCCTTTAGCACGGGTTTCAGGTCGAATCTTTAGTCTGATTATCATAAAATTTGTCATGGATGTTAACAATGGCATGTAGATGGGAACGAGTCATTTTGGGGTCATTCGGCCGAAAAACATGGTCGCCAGCGGCCATCTTTGATTTCAAAATTAAATCCATTAGCCCAGGCTACAGGTCGTACTGTTAGTCTGATCATCATGAAATTTGTCATGGATGTTAATATTGACATGTAGATGAGAACGAGTGATTTTAGGGTCATTCGGCCAAAAAACATGGCCACCAGCAGCCATCTTGGATTTTACTCTTTGCATGACTAAATCCTTTGGCACAGGTAAGACATTTCAATCAGCATCTTTCCTATTTCTCCATTTACTGTAAACCATTAAATTATTCCCCTACCTAAGTTGAGCTACAGTGTCATTGACACTTTCATTTTTGACCGAATAAGCCTAAAATGACTTGTTCCTATTTACATGTCAATGTTCACATCCATGACTAATATTATGCACATAAATTCATATACAACTGTTTACAGTGAAATTCCCCCCGCAAATCTCTGTTTTAGTGTTAAAAGGGGGATGGGTGTCAAAAAATGGTCGGAAAAAACTGCCGAAAACGGAAATAAAATTGGACGCGGGGGTGGGTGGGTCCCAACAAGGGTCGAAAGTAAAAAATCAGCATACGTGCCTGCAAATATTTTCCGACCCCCCCCCCGGATAGAATAGAAATAACAGGCCCTTTGTGTTTACATGGTTTACATGCATGGGGTCTGTGGTGTAAAATATGTCAGAGTGAGACTCGACGTGCGACACCGGTAGCCTGGATGTGCCACAACTTACATGTACAATGTGTCCGGATATTTTTTTATGTCCAGTTTGTGATACATGTAGATAAATCCAATATTTCCGGTAATGTCAGTGGTTAAAATAGTAACAATTATATTTTGAGCAAAAGGACAATTTTGGTTCATTTGATTTGGAATAATCATAAGTAATGGTATGCATTCTTAAATTGTACAGTTCTGCTAATTTCTTCTTGAATTATTACTGGAATCACAATGGTGATTTTTGGTGCTCCAATGATCAATTAACATGAACGATACAAAATAAAGTCTCAATTCTTAACCAGTTCCAAACAGCAGAAACTGATCTTAAAGATATTAATGAAAAACGTTTTGATTTTCCCCGACTGATCCCCCATAAGCCTGAATGGTATCATAATTTTGCTGAATGGATCAGTAGTACATCTTGTGGCCACCCTGAATGGACCAGTAGTACATCTTGTGGCCACCAGCCATGATTAGGAACAGAATTCACTGGGTCCATTATGAAAATAGTTTTAGATCTGAACCAAAGGTATAGGAAAATATGCAAAAGTTGCTTTAAAAACAACAAATTCCCCATTAATAAATTGTGCCCACTCCCTGTCGCCAAGTCCCTGACTGCGGGGGCGTGTCTAGAGGGCAAGTGTTGTTGTTTAAGTTCATCCATCGGGAAATATGATGACAACTTAGTATGAAATGTTCCCGGAGTATATGGCAGTTGCTTTGGTCTATTCTTATAGTGGAAATTCCGACATAATAAACCGAGATGGAATTAATATTAAGGCCCATTTAATTTTTGAGTCCCCGATTAGTTCTTTACAGGGTCAGCCTTATGAAATAAAACCAAAAATATATATATTCCATGAGGATATAAAACAGCTGTGGCCTAGGAGTGTCCACAAAGTGATAGAGATATTCAAGAACATATACATTTTTGAAAATATATAATAATGCCTGCGCTGGTGTTTCTAAAAGGACGTGAATAACCATCTTGATTATAGTCAATCAACTAATACAACCAGTATTACAAATATTTCGCAATAAATGTGGTTTTGTATACATACGCATAATGGCTTTTCCTGGATATGTTCAGATTATTGGAACACCGCGAAAAATAAAAATATAACGGTAATTTTTTTAACAGCATCAGTTTCCCATAACATCATCATAGCAATTCAGCAGGAACCAACCGCATCATAGCACATTAGCAGGACCACTTGACCAGGGGCGTTATTTAAAACAAATGTGTGTAGGTGTATATAACTAGCATGCAGGGTCAGTGTGTGCAAGTCCCGGTGGGTGCAGACTTTTCCAATGTCATGCGATGTTTTTTTCTTTCTTTCTATCTTTATTTCTGTCTTTCTTTCTTTCTATCTTTCTATCTTTCTTGTTACTTTATTTTCTTCTCCCATACACATATATCACAGATTCACAGTATATTCTTTAGATGCCTGAAGTTGGGAGTGCAATACTGGAAGCTTCTCTTATATGTTCACGACCAGAAGACTGCTAACGCAGAGTTGTGCCAAGCAATAATATTGTGTCTTTATGTCAACGGTGTCATATTCGACAACGCTAGAGAAACTACGAGCTAAATTATTGGTGTGCTTTGTCAATGTAATTTGTTCACGAGGAAATAATCATAAATTATTGAGCGACCAAGATTGTTTTATGAATCAGAAAGTTAGACTAAGAGAAACACATGTGTGATTATGATTAACTTGTGTCACATTTACTGGTGACTGTATCACCATATAGATCACACTTCCGTAAAATGGGGCTATACCTGGAAATTGAGCAGACACGTGGTCGGTAATATTTAGCACGAATGTAAGACAACTGACATATTAAGGCCGTAATCATTGCATTGCAATCTATAATGATCAATGCCTAGTTATTATAGTTATATCAAGCATACTTTCGACGGCACTGGTTCTTAAAATAACCAACCGTTGAGCGCACTTTGTGTTTTCTTGATATTTCTTTGTTTGACGGGAAAGATCATTCAATGATAGCCCATCACTTATAGTGTATATAACGTTAGCATCTTCATCATCACCAAATCAACATCGCCCAATCAACATCACCCAAATCAACATCACCCAAATCAACATCACCCAAATCAACATCACCCAAATCAACACACCCAAAATCAACATCACCAAAATCAACACACCCAAAATAAACATCCAAAATAAACATCATCCAAATCAACACACTCAAATCAACATCACACAAAATCAACATCACCCAAATCAACACACCCAAATCCACGCCAATTACGTCATAAATAAAAAGAGAATAACCAAAACGAAAACAATTTCCTTACATCTGAGAAATCAAATTAGCATAAGTACTACACTCTAAGAAAACAAATCCAAATTTGGTTCCTAGGAGATCCTAATACCAACATAGAACCAAAGTTATTTGGTTATTCATAGAACCCACCGAATCCAATGTTTGTGTGGGAGCAAGATCTAGCATACATTTCCAAGTCTAAAATTTAACAATCGATCCATGCGTTTTGGGATTAAGATTATTTGGGGAAAACCAGATCAAGCGTCATTCCCATGAAATACCAATACAATGCACACATGCCTATCATGTTTCCATTCATATTTAGACTCTAATAATTGGATTGCTCATATCACAACTAAGAGAAACAAAGTTTGGAACAATTACTTTATAAATATAATTAGATATTTCCTTCTGGGGTCTGTTCGGTGAACCAATTAACATCGTGTGATATCAATTTAAACAGTACAACGTATTTACGAACTATTATAATAGCTCATTCCGAAACAACGACACATCAAACACGCCTATAATTGCATAGCATATATTGTCACAGTCTAACGTTTCGACAAGAACTCACAGTGTTGTTTCATTGAAGGCATTAATTTTGGGGAACCCAATGCATGGAAGTACTGGCCCTCGGGACAAAATTTAGAAACCAGTTTGGTTCCATATGGAATCCGAATGTCTGTATCTTGGATCCATCGTTTGGTTCTCATACTGGGCCAAACATGGGAACCAGCTGTCCTGTGTGTGTAAAACTCATTCCTCTCTCCTTTTATCTTTCTCTCTGTCTCACCCTGTGACTGCCAGAAAAGTAATCTCAAGTGGTATGCAAAATAAATGTCAAAAATGGGACGGGTATGCTCAGTTTTTTGTCAGTTTGCTACCCCCCCCCCCCCCCCCCCCCCCCCCACCCACACTTCACCTCGCGCTCGATAATTACGCCAGTGGTCCTTCAGCCAATTCACCTTTCGGCCAGCGGCCGATAACCTCGCCTACAGCTTAGAGCTGGCTGCGGTAAGACAAACAAATGGTAAATGTGAGTGAAACTGTGAAGCCGCGCATAGGAGCTCTGTCGGATATGCCGGACAATTTCGATAAAATCTTTTTTAATTCGGTGGGAACATCTTTAAAATCCCGTCAGCAAGGTTTCAGTTACTTTAGCGAAGGTTATGTCCAGAACGTGTCAATAAATAAGTTGGAAAATAAACTGTTTGTTGGAGCAAAATGTCACCGTAACCAGCGGAAAAATGAAAGTCCACTCCAGGTTGATTTAGAGGTTGATTCATCGAATATTTCCGATGTCCACTGCTCTTGTCAAGCTGGGTGAGTGCAATAATTATATCTTTTTAATGCTGCATTATTTTTGTGAATATACAAGTTTGTGCTGTGCAACCCACCATACATTTGCCGAAACTATACGATCAATATGTGGAATATATATCCGAACCGTAAATTCCGAGCTTATTATTCATAACGAGTGATTTTGATGTTTATATACATTTTAGTGTTATGTTCGTATGCTATGACGCTCAGAACGTTTGTGTTGCTACTGATTTTGGTCAAGCCGCCCCTCCCCGATCAGCGATCACGCGCGACGTCAAAGGCTGCTCGTTTGGATTTTTTCATTGTAACGTACATTTCTTCAAAACTAGTTTGACCATAACGGCATTTTGTAGCTAAATGGCGATTTAAACGTAATAATCAACATTTATTATCACCACCTAAATTTATTGTGTTTGTCAACACAAATTAGCATCAAGTCTGATTGGTGTATAAACAATATTTATTTTTAAAAATCAAATAAAAAACACAAACACAATACAATACAAATATAGAGAAGTCTGTTTGGGTCACCTAATCGCATTTCGATTCGCCCTATAGACCTAATCGGGCCAAATGCTGCTGATACATGCACACTGATTCTGTATTGGTAATTTATCATCTGCTCCATGGTGGGCCGAATTATGACCCTCCATGCTGCGCTGCGTGGATTGAAGGATCTCACATATCCTTTCTTGTTGAGATATTTCTGGCAGACATTTGCACTTCGATTCACAACAGGAACGAAATTCTACACCAAAGAATACTTTTTTCCGGAAGATATACACGAACCATGCCGCTAAGTGTTTAACCCTTTACCCAACAGAAGGGCCCTGTGCCAATGCATTCTCTTATATATGCGAGTCGACCATAGGTCGCCTCGCATATATAAGAGAATGCATTGGCTTAACACATTAAAAATTATAAAATTGTTAAAGAATGTAAGAAAAAATGGTAAAAAGTGTTAAAAAAAGATTTTTTTTAGGCCAATGCATTCTCTTATATATATGCGAGGCGACCTATGGTCATGCATTGGCACAGAGTATAACTGTAACTATCACAATGTGGCCAAGGAGCCGGTTCCAATGATATCCATATTTGTATGGTTCTATTGAGACAGACCGAAGATATTTTAGGCTGTTGAAGCTTTATTTGGCCGGTTTGTTGGGTAAAGTGTTTAAATCGCTCAGTTTTTCTCTGCTGACGATGATGCGATATTTATCCCATAACATCTTCCCCCATATATATTTCACCATGTGCAACATCAAAAGTAAAAAACAATCGAACTGATTTTCAAGTATATGAACCGTATAGCCTCAAACTCCATGCAGCGCGCCCTCTACGTTATCACTGCGATATAGCCCTGCTTCAAAGATGGTACTTTGCGAACCGATACATCTATTTTGACACATCGTCCGAACTATATTTAGTCACCTATTATCTTATTTTGACCACCAACAGTTTGCAATAATGGTCATTCTTTCGGTATTGATAAGAACAATATAGATTGAGCAAGGCATACTGACATAAAACATGAGAACTAAGAACACGTATGCAATTCTTACCAAATGTCCTTATGGCAGTGATATCTCAGCGAAGCGATGGGAGATAACTCTGCCTGGAGTTTGGTATAGCCTATCAAAAGTCAAAGCCCATTCTTCAGCTGGATGGATTTTTAGTATTTGTTGCTTTTGAAAACATTAACTCTTTCCATCCATCACACAGACACTGTCTTGCAATTAATATTGCCTGCTAGGCAATGTGAATGATTTGTGTAATGTGCAACAATCAGACGATTATCCCTGTCTCAAACATGCATTATTGATTCAACTGGCAGGACATCTTAAATTAACCCTTCTACTTTGAACCAGGTTTACCTGACTTGGATTTTGGTATTGATTGCATCAATTAATCACATTTTATCTCATTTACCTGGACTTAATTATATGAAGTCTGATCAACCCTATATCAAATTAAACATAAAGTATGTCTTCGAATAGGCCTGGCAATAACATCTTAGCAATAATAGCCTGGCCATATTCGGATATAGCTTTTTGATAATTTATTCCCATAAAAAAACTTCTTATTTATTTTCACAAAATCTGCCGAGAATTTGAGACAAGCCCACGCAGCACAATAAGTCAGCCCAATATAAGATTTCCAAGCATTTAGGACGATAAGGCGATCGATGTAAATAACTGGCTTCAGATGAAATTAGGCTGAACTTTGAAAAATACGCCCAATTATTATTCTGACCGCCTTTAGTGATTATTTCAACACTTTATGACGTCGTGTTCGTGTTACGGACTATGTTTTATTTTGGGGTATGAAACAGGTGACATAATGGCAGTTGACCAATCATCAACATGAGTTAGTGTAACACAGACGGCCTATGTAGATATTGTGTATTATATAGTCAAATCACATGGAATACATAGGGCCACGCGCGTAAACGCATCAAATTGAAGATGCATTACAAACAAAGATTAAATCATGGAGGTTTGGATGTGGGCTACATCATTGTGTAACTTAGAACCATGGCGTGATTCATTTGTCAACCCCGAGCGTGTCGTACAGCCGCCGAGCAGATGTTTGAGCGCAACACAGTGAAGGAGTAGGCATATTACTCTGAATGTATCTCTCATTTGACACATGCACATTGTCGAGAATGGGTGGAGTCTAAAGACTAATCGCGGTACGTTGAGAAACCAGGGGGTCTTCCCAGTAATAGAATGTGGTTTCACCGCGGGGGATTAAACATTTACTTTATACGTTTGTATTAAAACAAATTGGTCGCTGAATTATTGGATATAGTCTGGTAAGTAAGTTTAACGCGCTAAGATCGCATTATACAGCTGTTTATTATTCCTTTCACACATACTTCTAATCTCTTGAGTTCACCAGACAGAAACAACTTGTCATTGTTTTAACTAATAGAGATGTAATAGAGATGTACTCCGATTCATAAAGGAGCCATCCATGCTGTTCGTACGGAATTGATTCAACTGTTTGTACTTATGTGACCTACTACACGAGCCCACGGCCAAGTGGTCCTGCTTTATAATGCCATATTAATGTTGGTGGGTCTTGCGGATGTTGTTAGTGGTCCTGCATTAATGCTATAATGTTGGTGGGACCTGCTGATTTATCAATCATGTTCGTGGGCCATGCCCAGAGACGTGGCGACAGGGGGGGGGGGGGGGGGGGGGTGGTGTCTCACCCCCAACTTTGGTCAAAATTTTCAACAGTTGGAAATTTCATACCTGCCAAAACATTAGTTGGAAATTTCACACCAACAATAGGTTGAAAATGTTCTTGTAGTTTGATTTTCAAACAATTTATTGGGGGAATTAACTGTTTTTGGACCAATATTTGCATATTTTCCTATTTTTTGTCAAAATTTTGGACTGAAATGGTCATCAGTTGGAAATTTTCCAACCTCAGGGGGGGGAGGGGGGGGGGGGTGACAGGTTGGAAATTTCCTACACTTGGAAAGCTTGTGTCCTGGTCCCTCCCCCGTGGCAAGTCAAAAACTGCTAGTTAATTTAAAAAAAACAATATTGTCATACATTTGGAAAACATTGTAATTGGAATTGTCATCAGTTGGAAATTTCCAACTCTAGGAAGGCTTGAGGCTAGTCTAGATGCTAGGATTATGCGATTTTCTTGTTCAGATTTCAAAATTTTCCCACACCGGGCCGAACCATGGTCGGCCCGGTGTGTCGTTGTCCCTCCCCGTGCATGGCCAATACAAAACTGATCAATTTTTTAAAACTTGTGGACTGAAATAGTCATCAGTTGGAGAAATTTCCAACATGAGGGGGGAGTTTGAGGTTTGAAATTTCCAACACCAGGAAAGCTTCAGTTGAGGCCAGTCCAGATGCTAGGGTTTGCAATTTTCTTGTATAGTTTTCAAAATGTTCTCACACCGGCCGAACAATCATGATCCGGCCAGTGTGTCCTGCTCTCTTGCCCGTTGCCGTGTGCATTTATCTGGAGTTATACCACTAGATGTTATGTTAGGATTTGTGCAAATGGAATTATGCAAAACTTGTGTTTTTGTCTGATTCAAGGGGGGGGGGTGCAATTCCAATTTCGCAAGGTGGAGACCCCCCCACCCCAACGGAGACCCTCTAGCCACGTCCCTGGCCATGCTGATTTAGTTATGATGTTGGTGGGTCTTTTCTGATTTAGCTATGATGTTGGTGGGTCCTGCTGATTTAGCTATGATGTTGGTGGGTCCTGCTGATTTAGCTATGATGTTGGTGGGTCCTGCTGATGATGTTGGTGTGTCCTGCTGATGATGTTTGTGGGTCCTGATTTAATGTTATGGTGTTGGTGGGTCCTGCTGATGATGTTGTTGGGTCCTGGTGATGATGTTAGTGGGTACTGATGATGATGTTGGTGGGTCCTGCTTTAATGTTATGGTGTTTGTGGGTTCTACTGATTAAGTTATGATGTTGGTGGGTCCTGATTTAATGTTATGGTGTTGGTGGGTTCTACTGATTAAGTTATGATGTTGGTGGGTCCTGATTTAATGTTATGGTGTTGGTGGGTTCTACTGATTAAGTTATGATGTTAGTGGGTCCTGATTTAATGTTATGGTGTTGGTGGGTTCTACTGATTAAGTTATGATGTTGGTGGGTCCTGATTTAATGTTATGGTGTTGGTGGGTTCTACTGATTAATTTATGATGTTGGTGGGTCCTGATTTAATGTTATGGTGTTGGTGGGTTCTACTGATTAAGGTATGATGTTGGTGGGTCCTGATTTAATGTTATGGTGTTGGTGGGTTCTACTGATTAAGTTATGATGTTGGTGGGTCCTGATTTAATGTTATGATGTTGGTGGGTCTTGCTGATTTAGTTATGATGTTGGTGGGTCTTGCTGATTTATCTATGATGTTGGTGGGTCCTGCTGATGATGTTGGTGGGTCCTGCTGATGATGTTGGTGGGTCCTGCTTTAAGGTTATGGTTTTGGTGGGTTCTACTGATTAAGTTATGATGTTGGTGGGTCTTGCTGATTTATCTATGATGTTAGTGGGTCCTGATGATGATGTTGGTGGGTCCTGCTGATGATGTTAGTGGGCCCTGCTGATGATGTTGGTGGGTCCTGCTGATGATGTTGGTGGGTCCTACTTTAATTTTATGGTGTTGGTGGGTTCTTCTGATTAAGTTGTGATGTTGGTTAGATCATGCCATGTGTCTCTACTCTGCCGAACGCCCGTAGAGATCATATTCCACCAGTACACAAAACCTTGGAACTTTTTGAAGTTTTGACAGGGAACCTTATAAAGTCGAAAAAATAACGCGGAGAACACATTTCTTAGTTATTATCTGTTACTTAATAATGTTTTTCACTGTAGGTAAATGTCCTAACTCAAATTTGCATGCTTTTCTCTGATTTTTTTGTTATCCAATATCACAATAAACATTGAATTAGTAATTACCCTGGAGATATTCCATAATTGTAAGCCATGCAAAGAAAAGTCGCTCACAAATTCACTTAAATCCTGAAATTTCGAATGAAATACAATATTCAGGAACAGATAATAACAAAGAAATATATATTCTGCGCGTTATTTGTTCGACTTTATAAGGTTAACTTCCCTGTCAAAAAGTTCCAAGGTTTTGTACTGATGGAATATATTTACACTCACACGTGCATTCTTATTGTGGAACATGAATGCAGGGCGTTGGTTGGTCGAAATTACGTCACATGACGTCGCGCGCTGACCCCAACTTGCATCCATTTTTGTGTAGACGCAACTTGCTCCGAGCCACGATAATAACGTTGGAAATGGACGCTTAAAACTCATTTAATCTGCCAGTTGACTCGGTTGAGTGTAAATATAAGTAATGAATGTTGATTTTGTTGCGTTCCATAGAGTATGAATGCAAGTTGGTCTGACATTTTCATGTGTGGAACGCTTTCGCGTTCCACACAAAATGTCAGACCAACTTGCATCCATACTCTATGGAACGCAAGCAAATCAACATCCATTTCTTAAATGATCTCTACGGGCGTTGGGCAGAGTAGAGATTCATGGCATGTTCTATGATGTTGGTGGGTTCTACTGATTAAATTATGATGTTGGTGGGTCCTGCTTCATTGTTATGGTGTTGGTGGGTTCTTCTGATGATGTTGGTGGGTCCTGCTGATGATGTTGGTGGGTCCTGCTGATGATGTTGGTGGGTCCTGCTTTAATATTATGATGTTGGTGGGTCCTGCTTCATTGTTATGGTGTTGGTGGGTCCTGCTGATGATGTTGGTGGGCCCTGTTGATGATGTCGGTGGGTCCTGCTTAATGTTATGATGTTGGTGGGTCCTGTTGATGATGTTGGTGGGTCCTGCTTTAATATTATGATGTTGGTGGGTCCTGCTTCATTGTTATGGTGTTGGTGGGTCCTGCTGATGATGTTGGTGGGTCCTGCTTCAATGTTGGTGGGTTCTACTGATTAAATTATGATGTTGGTGGGTCCTGCTTCATTGTTATGGTGTTGGTGGGTTCTTCTGATGATGTTGGTGGGTCCTGCTGATGATGTTGGTGGGTCCTGCTTCAATGTTGGTGGGTCCTGCTTTAATATTATGATGTTGGTGGGTCCTGCTTTAATATTATGATGTCGGTGGGTCCTGCTTAATGTTATGATGTTGGTGGGTCCTGTTGATGATGTTGGTGTGTCCTGCTTTAACATTATGATGTTGGTGGGTCCTGCTTCATTATTATGGTGTTGGTGGGTCCTGTGATGATGTTGGTGGGTCCTGTTGATGATGTTGGTGGGTCCTGCTTAATGTTATGATGTTGGTGGGTCCTGATTAAGTTATGATGTTGGTGGGTCCTGCTTCATTGTTATGATGTTGGTGGGTCCTGCTGATGATGTTGGTGGGTCCTGCTTTAATATTATGATGTTGGTGGGTTCTGCTTCATTGTTATGGTGTTGGTGGGTCCTGCTTCATTGTTATGGTGTTGGTGGGTCCTGCTGATGATGTTGGTGGGTCCTGTTGATGATGTTGGTGGGTCCTGCTTTAATGTTATGATGTTTGTGGGTCCTGCTTCATTGTTATGGTGTTGGTGGGTCCTGCTGATGATGTTGGTGGGTCCTGTTGATGATGTTGGTGGGTCCTGCTTTAATATTATGATTTTGGTGGGTTCTGCTTCATTGTTATGGTGTTGGTGGGTCCTGCTTCGTTGTTATGGTGTTGGTGGGTCCTGCTGATGATGTTGGTGGGTCCTGTTGATGATGTTGGTGGGTTCTGCTTTAATGTTATGATGTTGGTGGGTCCTGCTTCATTGTTATGGTGTTGGTGGGTCCTGCTGATGATGTTGGTGGGTCCTGTTGATGATGTTGGTGGGTCCTGCTGATGAGGTTGGTGGGTCCTGCTGATATTTGTGGGTCCTGCTTTAATGTTATGGTGTTGGTGGGTCCTGTTGATGATGTTGGTGGGTCCTGCTGATGATGTTGGTGGGTCCTGATTTAATGTTATGATGTTGGTGGGTCCTGCTGATCATGTTGGTGGGTCCTGCTTTAATGTTATGGTGTTGGTGGGTTCTACTGATTAAGTTATGATGTTAGTGGGTCCTGCTTTAATGCTATGATGTTGGTGGATCCTGCTTTAATGTTATGATGTTGGTGGGTCCTGCTGATGATGTTGGTGGGTCCTGCTTTAATGTTATGATGTTGGTGGGTTCTACTGATTAAGTTATGATGTTGGTGGGTCCTGCTGATTTAGCTATGATGTTGGTGGGTCCTGCTGATGATGTTGGTGGGTCTTGCTTTAATGTTATGGTGTTGGTGGGTTCTACTGATTAAGTTATGATGTTGGTGGGTCCTGCTGATTTAGCTATGATGTTGGTGGGTCCTGCTGATGATGTTTGTGGGTCCTGCTTTAATGTTATGGTGTTGGTGGGTTCTACCGATTAAGTTATGATGTTGGTGGGTCCTGATTTAATGTTATGGTGTTGGTGGGTCCTACCGATGATGTTGGTGGGTCCTGCTTTAATGTTATGGTGTTGGTGGGTTCTACTGATTAAGTTATGATGTTGGTGGGTTCTACTGATTTAGCTATGATGTTGGTGGGCCCTGCTGATTTAGATATGTTGGTGAGTTCTGCTTATTAAGCTATGATGTTGGTGGGCCCTGTTGATTACGTTATGATGTTGGTGGGTCCTGCTGATTTATCTATGATGTTGGTGGGTCCTGCTTATTAAGCAGGTATACGAGCTACGAGCCACGTGTACGGGTATATGGTTATATATGAGCCACGGGCCACGTGTTCGGGTATGGACCAATGTTTACAGAACACGAGAAGGAAATGTTTCTTTGCAAAGATGTTTGAACTGACGAGAGCCATTAGTTACCCGTCGTAAGCAGTAATTTACAGTGTACACAAACCCGAATCCCAAAGTCAACAAGTTTGATTAGAAATATTTACAAGCGGCCATAAAGTTTTGGGATCGAGTTAGATGGCACGTCATACCACATGCGTGGGAACATAGCATAGCATACATACGGTGCACGCATGCACACGAAGGTACCCCATATTATTATGCATGCAGCCGAATGGAAGGTCATTTCTAAGATATGATATTTATTTTATCCTAATTAAATTATGCCACATGCTGTGTTGCGCGACGAAAAGAGCGAATGTGCAGGTGCTTTCACGGACGAGGTACACTGTGCATGCAGATTCATTAAATGCTCTTTAATACATGAATTGTGGCCCTTTGATCAACACGGGGTAAAGGGTAACACAATTTAAGCAATCATCCATCAGCTAATATACTGTACGAGTACAATATATTATACCTTATAACTTATGAATAATGTTTAAGCCAAATGTACCCGGTGCACACTTCTCAGTCTGATGTACCCGGTGATTCTCAGCCAAATTTACCCGGTGCTTCTCAGCCTAATGTACCCGGTGCTTCTCAGCCTAATGTACCCGGTGATTCTCAGCCTAATGTACCCGTGCTTCTCAGCCTAATGTACCCGGTGCTTCTCAGCCAAATGTTACCGATGCTTCTCAGCCAATTATACCCGGTGCTTCTCAGCATATATAATGTACCCGGTGCTTCTGAGCATAATGTACCCGGTGCTTCTCAGTCAAATATACCCGGTGCTTCTCAGCCTAATGTACCCGGTGCTTCTCAGTCTGATGTACCCGGTGATTCTCAGCCAAATGTACCCGGTGCTTCTCAGCCAAATGTACCCGGTGCTTCTCAGCCAAATGTACCCGATGCTTTTCAGCCTAATGTACCCGGTGCTTCTCAGTCTGGTGTACCCGGTGCTTCTCAGCCTGATGTACCCGGTGCTTTTCAGCCAAAATGTACCCGGTGCTTCTCAGCTAAATGTATACCTGGTGCTTCTCAGCCAAAATGTACCCGGTGCTTCTCAGCTAAATGTATACCTGGTGCTTCTCAGCCTTATGTACCCGGTAATTCTCAGCTAAATGTACCCGGTGCTTCTCAGACAAATGTACCCGGTGCTTCTCAGCCAACTGTACCCGGTGCTTCTGGGCCTATTATGTACCCGATGCTTCCCAGCCAAATGTACCCGGTGCTTCTGAGCCTATATTGTACCCGGTGCTTCTCAGCCTAATGTACCCGGCCGCGCGGTGCTTCTGAGTATGGCTCAGTGCTGTTGAGTTCCCACGGTTTGGTTTCATGGATTAGTACACTTTTGATATTAAAATGTCGGATTTCGTACGATATATCTATACAGTACACATGCAAGTTATCTGATACAATAGAGATATTCCGCTTGTATGTTATGGCGTGTAACGTGAAGGCATTAAACCGTCAGGGCTCAGGGTTAGTTATAATAGAATATCTACTATATATTTTGAGACTTCCGTATATATATATGTGTGTGTATGTATAACCTTTATTGACTCGAAAACGGCTCTACCGATTGAGCCCAAACTTGCTATCTAGGGTAAAAAACCACGAGAAGTGCAATCGCACCGCTTCTGAGAACGTCCGAGCACTCCTTCACCCTTAGCCCTGCCACAGCCACCGTCGTTGGAATTGATGGGTTAATGATTAAGCAGCGTTCGTATCTGCGGTGTCGTTGTTAAAGAGGGTTTATATACACGAGTATAAATACGGCTCAATCGACCGTCTCGGAAACTGGGGATATCGAGACGAAATTTCGTACTTAGGGCTTCCAAGGGACGGGGGGATTTTCGTCGGGTCAGTTTGTCCGCCTGAAGTGATCTTGACCTTGAAACGGGTACCCACAAATGACCTCGTGTGATATCTCGGTCGTCAGCGGTGACATCGACGTGAAATTTGTTATGTATGGTCAACTCGGGACTGGGAATATTTTTGTCGGGTTATTTTGTCCACCCAACATGACCTTGAAACGGGTACCCGAAAATGATAGCATGCTGTCGGCGTGCCTGTACGGGGTTACCTTGAAAAACAAAAATTAATGGATCGACCAAAGCCATGGGACCAATCCCGCCAGTGGCGGGCTAATCTGCTAGTAGCCTAGTACAATATATATGGTGATTGATCATTCGAATTTATAACCCGTGATTATTCAGCCGATTGCCACAAGCTCTGTTGACTTCTAATGCTGCAGAGTTATGCCTTTTGAAACGACATTTATTAATATAGCACCAAAGTCTTGTTAAAATTTGATGTAACGAGATATTCCCTAATTGCAAACATTTGTTTGAGTTGTCTCGTATTAATATTTGCTATCGCATGCTGCCATTTACCTTACACGCTACACGTCACAAGTTACAAGCAGAAGCTCTCTATTACTTACGGTACCGGTATATCTCCGATGCATTGCTTAATATATATGGTATAGCGGATTTCTGAAAAATTGACTGCGGTATATACCGGTATTATACCCTCGATACGTGAATTGAGTACACGGTATATCGAGATTTCGGATACCGACATTGGTATATACACCGAGATATCCGGTGGTATTTCAGAATCCCGGTCAGTTTAAATAGCGAGATATCTGATATCTGGGCCGGGATCTGGTTCATTTCCCGTTGATTTTCCACCGGGATTAATTTTCCCCGATTATATATGGCCGAAATCCCACTGGAATAGACCCGCAATCCCGATGGTATTTCCTGAGGGGTCTTCGGTGCATTGCATGCATTACCCTTGGTATTTGAATTCGATACATTCAGTGGTATACCTGGGCATGTCACCCACCAATGATGATAACGCGATCTGATTCCATGTTCAACATGCATGTATGGGATATCTGACACGTTGAGCATGCACGGTGCCCGCATGGCATATATAGTACTCAATGCATATGATGAAATTAGAAATTATAATTTGGACACCCCAAATAAAGTCCACAAATAGCCACGTCCAATCCCATGCAGTATGAGAACTTATAGGAATGTTTAATGTACCTTTATATCCCAGTATGAGAACTTATAGGAATGTTTAATGTACCTTTATATCCCAGTATGAAAACTTATAGGAATATTTACTGTGGTTGAAATGTACTACCTTACTCGTATTTAAATTCGCGTTGTACTATTTTTCGCTCAGTTTTGAATTCGCGCACTTTAAATTCACGCACCTTACTGCGCGAATTCAAAACTGACAAAAATATTTTCGTAAAATTTCCGTGATATTTTCGTATATCTTGGAGCTGATGACAGTTTCGTTCTTAGTCATTGCTGGATATAGTATATGTGTGTATTAACCCTTTACCCAACAGAACGGCCCTGTGCCAATGCATTCTCTTATATATACGAGTCGACCATAGGTCGCCTCGCATATATAAGAGAATGCATTGGCTTAACACATTAAAAATTATAAAATTGTTAAAGAATATAAGAAAAAATGGTAAAATGAAGATTTGTTTTTAGGCCAATGCATTCTCTTATATATGCGAGGCGACCTATGGTCGACTCGCATATATAAGAGAATGCATTGGCACAGGGCATAACTGTAACTATCACAATGTGGTCACGGAGCCGGTTCCAATGATATCCATATTTGTATGGTTTTATTGAGACAGACCCAAGATAATTTAGGCTGTTGCAGCTTTATTTGGCCGTTTTTGGCCGGTTTGTTGGGTAAAGGGTTAAACACCAACAATGCGGATTTATAATAAACTAGTAACTATAGATGCATCATTTTGTGGCGACCTGGAATATTAGTATTTGTTATATAAGTTCAACAATGTCTATGTTACCATGATTTGTCGCTTGGCATTGTGAGAAATGGTCTTGATAGCCGTTGGTCGAATGTAAATGCATACATGTATAGGCGTAATGTCTATTCAAGCTGATTCAACCGTTCATATGTAAACTCAGCAACATTTCCCTCTTGTATATTACCTATGGACTGTGGTTTAGATTAAACGTGGCAGTCGTACTATTTTTCGCTCAGTTTTAAATTCGCGCATCGATGGGTGCGCGAAAAATAGTACTGCGCGAATTTAAATACGAGTAAGGTATTATATCTCAGGTTTCATTTTGAAATGTCAAATCGCGTTTCATTTCCAAATTTTGCAACATTAAATTCCGAAATCAAAGATGACGGGCAATTGTTATTGCATATATTATTATTATATTGTCATATAAACGTAAGCTGAATTCGCGATGCACCGCTTGTGGCAATTTAAGCCTTATAACCACTGACCCGGAATTGAGACGTGGATTTTACACGCTCTACGGTGTTATTAATATGTATAGGTTTGAGTGGTATAACATCGTCCACAGAAAGTGAGTTTAGTGAAGCTACACCACACAGCGGGCTAGCATCACTAAATTATGGGGACCTCATTCTGATAAGGCCTCATCTTCTCTGGAAAGTATCTTTATTATCAAAGCAAAAAAATAAGGTTTTCTTATATATTTCAGTTTAGTTTCTCTATAATAATCCCCAAATTGATTAATTTGGCGACGCTAGCCCGCTGTATGGGCTATTCTTCCACAATAAATATTGCATCGCTGCATGGGTAGAGTTTTATCGCCTTTGTGGTTCTTTTTCGGCTTAAAGGTGCTCAATCCTATCAGACGGTCCCCATACCATCAAGATACAACAACAACAACAACATTTCTTAAAAATATGCTTTAGTTATCGATTTATTGCAACAAAATAATGCAAACCACTGTTAACTATGGTATCAAATTTCCCAAACTATGGTATCAAATTTCCCAAAACTTGTTATTTATCAACATTTTGTTCAACAAAATATGGCCATATTATCACTAAAGTATCACGAAATTTGGCCGTATTACCACTTGATTTTAGAATTATCCATCTTCATCCGCAATTTTGTCTGACCCTACGTTTGAACCACGTGTTTCTGTGCCACATATTATTACACATCTCGAGAAATAACAAACTTCAAAAATCGATATTTGATCACTCTGCGCTTTGATGGGTGGTGTCCTCGACTCGAATCAAATATTTTTTACCTCCGAAGCCAAATATATAGTAATTTAGGAGCGTCTGATCGGATTGAGTACCTTTAAATCAAGGACATATAGTAAACAGCATCATTTCGCCCCACCAACATCATAGCACAATACGCGTGTATATCCGATTTCCGACTCAGATACGAACAGATAAACTATTAACCACATGGGCACCATTAATTAAACGCCCATTATTCAAGTAGATAGACCAACCGAAAATAAAGGATGAGCAAAAAAAAAGAAGAAGAAAGAGCTACTTCGTCGAGGGAATATATGCATGTAACTATTCGTAAATCGACAACGCATGTGGGCAGGAACTGATAAGAACTATAAATTATCTATTAACCACGTGGACACCATAAATTAAACCACACGCATGGACACCATGAATTAAACGCCCATTATTCAAGTAGATAGACCAACCGAAAATAAAGGATGAGCAAAAAAAATAAAATAGAAAGAGCCACTTCGTCGAGAGAATATATGCATGTAACTATTCGTAAATCGACAATGCATGTGGGCAGGAACTGATAAGAACGATAAATTATCTACAAGACTTTAGTATAAAGACTTTCCCTTCTTCCACAATAAATATTGCATCGCTGCATGGTTAGAGTTTTATATTGCATCGCTGCATGGTTAGAGTTTTATATTGCATCGCTGCATGGTTAGAGTTTTATATTGCATCGCTGCATGGTTAGAGTTTTATATTGCATCGCTGCATGGTTAGAGTTTTATATTGCATCGCTGCATGGTTAGAGTTTTATATTGCATCGCTGCATGGTTAGAGTTTTATATTGCATCGCTGCATGGTTAGAGTTTTATATTGCATCGCTGCATGGTTAGAGTTTTATATTGCATCGCTGCATGGTTAGAGTTTTATATTGCATCGCTGCATGGTTAGAGTTTTATATTGCATCGCTGCATGGTTAGAGTTTTATATTGCATCGCTGCATGGTTAGAGTTTTATATTGCATCGCTGCATGGTTAGAGTTTTATATTGCATCGCTGCATGGTTAGAGTTTTATATTGCATCGCTGCATGGTTAGAGTTTTATATTGCATCGCTGCATGGTTAGAGTTTTATATTGCATCGCTGCATGGTTAGAGTTTTATATTGCATCGCTGCATGGTTAGAGTTTTATATTGCATCGCTGCATGGTTAGAGTTTTATATTGCATCGCTGCATGGTTAGAGTTTTATATTGCATCGCTGCATGGTTAGAGTTTTATCACCTTTGTGGCTCTTTGTCAGCTTAAAGATGCATAATCCGAATAAACGCTCCCATATGACTATTTCTTTGGCTTCGGGGGTGAACAATATTTGATTCGAATCGAGGACCCACCCATCAAAGCTCAGAGTGATCAATTTTTGAAGTTTGTTATTTCTCGAGATGTGTAATCCCTGCAAATATTCGTTTTCGGAGATATCTCCTTGGATCCAAGCAGATATCTGCTCGCATTATGGAGATATCTCCTCGGTTTCAAGGAGATATCTGCTTGGAATATGGAGATATCTCCTCGGAAATATTTTCAAGGAGATATCTCCTTGAAACCGAGGAGATATCTCCATAATGCGAGCAGATATCTGCTTGGATCCAAGGAGATATCTCCTTGGACCCAAGCAGATATCTGCTCGCATTATGGATAGATATCTGCTCGGATTATGGAGATATCTGCTTGAAAAATATTTCAAGGAGATATCTCCATATTCCGAGCAGATATCTGCTTGGATGTATTTCGAAAAAATGGGAAAAACGTAAATTTACTGTGGAGAAATCATTAATATTTAATGGCCGCGGTTTTCCAAGGAGATATCTCCATAATCCAAGCAAGTATCTGCTTGGAATATTTTCAAGGAGATATCTGCTTGGAATATGGAGATATCTCCTTGGGTCCAAGGAGATATCTCGTTGAAAACTATTTCAAGGAGATATCTCCATAATCCGAGCAGATATCTGCTTGGATGTATTTCGAAAAAATGGGAAAAACGTAAATGTACTGTGGAGAAATCATTAATATTTCATGGCCGCGGTTTTCCAAGGAGATATCTCCATAATCCAAGCAAGTATCTGCTTGGATCCAAGGAGATATCCGAGCAGATATCTGCTTGGATTATGGAGATATCTCCTCGGTTTCAAGGAGATATATCGTTGGAAATATTTCAAGCAGATATCTCGTAGTTGCGAGGAGATATCTCCTAGGATCCAAGGAGATATCTCCATAATCCAAGCAGATAGCTCCTTGGATCCAAGGAGATATCTCCATAATGGACCATATTCCAAGCAGATATCTGCTAGGAATTGCAATTCCAAGGAGATATCTCCTCGAAACCGAGGAGATATCTCCGAATTAAAAGGAGATATCTCCGAAAACGAATATTTGCAGGGATGGCGCCCCATAAATAACAACATGTTGATAAATAACATGTTTTAGGAAATTTTATACCACAGTTGACAGCGGTTATCATCATTTGGTTTTAATTAATCGATTCTGATAACAAAAGCGTATTTTGAAGAAATGTTGTTGTTGTTGTTGATGGTATGGGGACCGTCTGATCGGATTGAGTACCTTTAAATCAAGTACATATAGTAGACAGCATCATTTCGCCCCACCAACATCATAGCACAATACGAGTGTAGATACGCTTTCCGACTCAGATACGAACAGATAAACTAACAACCACATGGACATCATAAATTAAACGCCCATTATTCAAGTAGATAGACCAACCGAAAATAAAGGATGAGCAAAAAAAAAGAAAAGAAAAAAGAAAGCTAGAGCCACTTCGTAGAGGGAATATATGCATGTAACTATTCATAAATCGACAACGCATGTGGGCATGCAGCAAGTACGATACAAATCTCCTGTCAAGTGTAAATGTTACAGTATAGTCTGACTGAGTCTGGCGGGAAATAGGATATAAGTAATAGTCCCGAGCTAACACCTCTCAACACAGGATTGTGTAAACAAAATAGATAGAATAGATTATCGACATTGAATTCTTACGAGCCGATTTCATGCATGCCCTGGATGCGTACCTAAACGGTCGCGCGCTTCGTTACTTCTGGCATCAAATGAGTTAGTTCGTTTCGTTTCTTTTGTACGGAATTTAACAGGAATAACTCCGACAGGTAGTGTTTCTGATATTTATTATTGTCTGGTATTTTGTTGTAATATATTTTGTAAGAAATGACACTCTGATTTCTAGTAACAATATTCAACTTAGATAGACAATCTCTGTATCTGTTTAACGACTTGAAATTAATAGCTTTTAATTTTTTCACATACTGTTAGAGCCTCGGGGCACTATCAAGCTCGCTTTTGTCAGCTATTATAGGGAATAAAATAGGCCTTTAATTCATGATTGATAGTCCTTTAATTAATTCATGAATGATATGCCTTTAATTAAAGGGGAACTGTACGCCAAATGTTGTTGTTGGTTTCTATAGTCTCCGAGTCGGAGAATAAGGTAACAATTTTTTCATTATTTGAAAGTCTGTTGAGTACGAAGTAGTGTTACGGATGACAAATTTACCGGAATGCAAAAATACAAATTGTCGTTGTCGAGTAATTTTTTTTACAGTTTTCAACCAAATGAATCAAATAAAAGTTATATTATAGGCATACTAGTCCCATATAATCATTTAAGTTATTGTATCGTCGCTAGTCAGTGAGTGGCATGAGTGTTCTCCCCGTATCATCATGATATTTTAAGCGATCGTGTGTGCGATGGGTTTAACAATCCATTATCCCTCAATTACTTTGTTTGATTACGGAAATTCGTAATTTAATTGACGCCATTTTATGGCTCCAGTCATAAATTCAATTGATATCAAATTATTAACTTTTAAATTATTCAATTTTAAGATAGCCTATTAACCTGAGCGTTTACAGAATACATCTTCGACTCAAATTACTTATGTTTCTATATATTATCGATATTAGATCGTTGTTGTCACCGGAAATTTAATGAAAATGGCGTACAGTACCCCTTTAACTCATGAGTAATAGGCCTTTAATTAATTCATGGAATGATAGTCCTTTAATTAATTCATGAATGATATGCCTTTAAAGGCCTATCATTCACGAATTAAAGGCCTATATTGATCCCTATAATAGATGACAAAAGCGAGTTTGATAGTATTAATGTGCCCCGATGCTCTAACAGTATGTGAACAATTAAAAGCTATCAATATCAAGTCGTTAATTAATTCATGAACGATAGGCCTTTAATTAGTTCATGATTGATAGTCCTTTAATTAATTCATGAACGATAGGCCTTTAATTAGTTCATGATTGACAGTCCTTTAATTAATTCATGAACGATAGGCCTTTAATTAGTTCATGATTGATAGTCCTTTAATTAATTCATGACTGATATGGACATTATCCTTCAACTAAACGCAATGAACTGATGATTATTATCACGTGACATTCACGTCGATAGATGCAAATAGCTAATAAAATTAATGGATTGAATGAAAACACTTTTATTGGTAATTAATATTCGACCCCATGGCCTTCTTCAGCTGGACGATAACAATTAATGTTTGTCCTTGTGGTGAGTCTCAACAGATTATATGGTCCCTATATAGAAGTATTTCATGCGGTTATTATAGGGTCCCTATAGAGAAGTATTTCATGCACTTATTGAGTAATATTGACACAATATTATCTTGAAACGTGTCAACTTGAAAAGCTAATATAGTTACTGGCTTAATTTGAGGCTTACATATTATGACTGGAGGGGTCGGGTTACTAGCCTTGTTGGGCTGGAGGGGTCAGGTTACTACGTTTTCAGATTTTTGTAGCTTTCGATCAGGAACCAGTCTATTCAACAAGAGATCGATATTGATTGCACGCAAATAAACAGACACGAGAGTCGCAAAAACATGACAGACGACAGTTAGATAGCAATTTTCATGCACTAAACAGTTTTATCATCTTTGAGACGAAAATCATTAATTAAAATGTACTTTTACTTCGATGATATAGAAATGTAAACAGTAACTGTTGTTGTCGAATTTCGAACGATGGACTTGGCCTTGTCTTTGTTCACCTGACCATTTCTGCCATACTATGTGCGCTTTATCACTTTCTATACTAAATGGATTCTCCCAGACAGTTATAAAAATGCACATTGGAAGGGTCTATTAGTTATCTGTAGGGATGTTCAGGAAATAAAAGCAGACGACAGTTAATCGAGATTGCAGACTAACTTTTATTTATCGGAGGAAAATGTCTAGATAATAAGTTCAACAAACAGTCGTTTGTTGAACTTATTATCTGAACATTTCCTAATGAGTAACCACAAGGGGTCCGGGAACATTTAATTTTTTTTTATTATATAATTTTTAGATGGGTCACATCCTGTCACATCCCCAATTTTGAGGAAATCACACCAAGTTTGGGGAAAATGGCTTCAAAAACAAAAACACTATTTTTCAAAATGTAGCACTATACCCCTTCCTTAAATATTAGTTTTCATCATATATATATGTCTTTGGGGAGGTGGGGTCTATTGTACCAAATACCTGTGCTCTTTATCGGCAGAATTAAAAACAGGTGAACAAAAAATGGTCATCATATTGCAACAACAGACACAATAGGCTCAATGTGTGTTATTTAAAATCTATTGTCATTCTCTTATTGGTAGCTTTTATTTTTCGTGGAAATTTTGTTATTTCAACTTATTTGATGAGAATTTCATTAATGATCAATTTCATCAAGTTAGATTTGACAAGGCGACCTTTGGTAGAGTTATATATTCATTGTTTATACCATTCTGCTTCTCGGGGGCCTCACAAAATTAATGTAGATCATGTTATGAATCTCTACAATGTCTCGATCCTCGAACCCTTGATCTCTCATACTCAACCAGACTCAACCAGTCCAAAACATGGGAAAGTTTTTATGTTCTATATGACCGAAGTTTATAATTAAAGGTACTCAATCAGAATTAACGCTCGCAAATTATTATTTCCTTGGCTTCGCAGGCTTCGGGGGTAAAAAATATTTGATTCGAGTCGAGGAACCCACCCATCAAAGCTAGGAGTGATCAGATATCGATGTTTGAAATATGTTATTTAAATTTTATGTGGCCCAGTGAACTGTCGACGAGAAGAACTTATCTGACCAGATAGCGGATGAAGATCGATAACTCTAAAATCCAGTGGCATTTTCGTGTCTGATATTTGACAACTGGCAAAATTTCGTTGAATTTCGGTGATAAATAACAGGTTTTGGGCAATTTTATACTATAGCTGAATTAATTATTATTTTTGGGCAATTAATCGATTCTGATAACTGAAGCTGCAGTTCAAAAAATGTTGTTGTTGTTGTTGGAATCTGATGATATGGGGACCGTCGAATCGGATTGAGTACCTTTAATAATGTATTTAGGTAACTTTGTTGAGCCAATTTTGATTTGTATTGCTTACAATAATTGATTTTCTCCCGGGAAATAATCCAATGTTTATTGTGACATCGACTCACAAAAGTCACAAAAACCATGCAATCTCGAGTTGGGACCACACCCAATACTATGCAATTGTCTTTAAACAACGTCATTTCGAACGAGATTTCGAAACATGTTCAAAACCATTCAGCATATTTTCCAAATGTGTGTACCATTCAGCGCTGTTGTTTAAGGTGCGAGTGACCCCATAACCGTTATGGTGTAAATATTTTCGGCTCCCTCGTGATGTCACAAATATGTTCTATTTCGGTATTCCGAATATTTCTTTAATGCTTGCTAGAACCCTGTTGGCTTATGACTCCTTATATGAGACATATATAGGTTTTTGCGTCGGGAGAATGCGAATTGCTTGTCGTCAGGTTGGGAGAATGCGCATTCCTTGTCGTGAGTCCGTGTGGGTGGTACTTTCGTTGTAGTCGCTTGGCAGACATGAGTAACAAAATGGTCATAAAACTCAATGCGATGACACCTCGTTGATCATAATGATACCCGAATACAACAGTGTGCACCCGATTAGCATTTTGTGGCTATAAATTTCAACAGGTGTATACATTAAATAGTATTCGCGAGCATCTGTTTATGTCCAACGTTGTTTGTGGGTTATATAAGAGCGTGTGCCTACAGGAGGCCGGAGTTCAGTACATCAGAAGTCAAGATACAAACAAACAAAACAGGATATATACATGTACCCTTAATTTGATAAAATATTAAATATAGTGAACATTTACTATAATCTTGATGATGGGGTTGAAACATTTCTCATTGGTATCTTAATGTTTATATTTTCGAATAAAAACATTTTAGAATATGAGTCAAGTACTGTAAGTTCCTGCAAAAATATTTGAAGGGACATAAACTGTCAAGATAGGTTTAAACCCAGAACCTGTATTCTGTTGTGGCTTGTCCCGTTCCGGCGTATTATAATTATACGCCTATATATAAACCAATATCTACCAGAGGGTACCAATCATGCGTCCATTCTGACGCTGTCACCGACTGGGTACCAGTCTGTGGTTTTCTATATTTAGCGTGGGTTTTTCCATCAAAAATAGCGAACTCGACCCCCTCCCCAAATTCAAATGTCCTATAGAAAAATTCCCTCACTAAATATTGACAGAACTGAGATTTAGAGATATAGGTCTTGTACCACTAAATTAGATTTGTTGACGATTTGTGGATGCTACTCAGCAAAATGCGCGACAGCCAATTAGAACTCTTGTATTTTAATGATGTTTGCCATGCCAATTGTTGTCCATGCGCGTTTGGACATTTTGTTTTGATAAAATTACGGAGAACTAAAGAACAACATTGCGCGAGATAGTCCTTTGGTTCTAGTGGAACTTTTCAAGCTATATGAACGAAAATACATTAACTTTGTTAGATATTTAGTGTTCTTGATTAGGGTAACGTGTGGCCCTGTCCGCTTAGTATTATCTGAAGGGGTCACTGTCGCCATATTTTGGTGTGTTGAGTGTATACCAGCTTTACGAAAATATCGTTGTTTTTTGGTCAAATAATATCTTTATAATCAACTACACTTATTAGCATAACAGATAATAGCATATGTTGTTTATTAGCATATTATTAATATCAATCTAATATTGGCATATTGCTTGACCTTTGTTTTTAGTACACATTTGACACAAAAATCTTTCATACGATGTCTCACGTGTAGCCATCTGTACAACTGTTATTCATGCCTAACAGTAGCATTTACTTTTTATCGGCGACATAACCCGAAGAAAGGTGATAATATTTATAACATAAACCACAAAGATCAAGCTGGGTACACAAAACACCTTTACGTAAAGCTAGGTACTCAATACACCAAGCTAGGAACTCAATACACCAAGCTAGGTACTCAATACACCGATACACTCAATACTCAATACACCAAGCTGGCGACAATGACTCCTTTACGTAAAGCTAGGAACTCAATACACCCGTAAAGCTAGGTACTCAATACACCCGTAAAGCTAGGTACTCAATACACCAAGCTAGGTACTCAATACACCAAGCTAGGTACTCAATACACCAAGCTAGGTACTCAATACACCAAGCTAGGTACTCAATACACCAAGCTAGGTACTCAATACACCAAGCTAGGTACTCAATACACCCGTAAAGCTAGGTACTCAATACACCCGTAAAGCTATGTACTCAATACACCAAGCTAGGTACTCAATACACCAAGCTAGGTACTCAATACACCAAGCTGGGTACTCAATACACCAAGCTGGGTACTCAATACACCAAGCTAGGTACCCAATACACCAAGCTAGGTACTCAATACACCAAGCTAGGTACTCAATACACCAAGCTAGGTACTCAATACACCAAGCTAGGTACTCAATACACCAAGCTAGGTACTCAATACACCAAGCTGGGTACTCAATACACCAAGCTGGGTACTCAATACACCAAGCTAGGTACTAAATACACCAAGCTAGGTACTCAATACACCAAGCTAGGTACTAAATACACCAAGCTAGGTACTCAATACACCAAGCTAGGTACTAAATACACCAAGCTAGGTACTCAATACACCAAGCTAGGTACTCAATACACCAAGCTATGAACTCAATACACCAAGCTGGGAACTCAATACACCAAGCTAGGAACTCAATACACCAAGCTAGGTACTCAATACACCAAGCTAGGAACTCAATACACCAAGCTAGGAACTCAATACACCAAGCTGGGAACTCAATACACCAAGCTAGGAACTCAATACACCAAGCTAGGTACTCAATACACCAAGCTAGGAACTCAATACACCAAGCTAGGAACTCAATACACCAAGCTAGGTACTCAATACACCAAGCTATGAACTCAATACACCAAGCTGGGAACTCAATACACCAAGCTAGGCACTCAATAGACCAAGCTAGGAACTCAATACACCAAGCTAGGAACTCAATACACCAAGCTGGGAACTCAATACACCAAGCTAGGTACTCAATACACCAAGCTAGGTACTCAATACACCAAGCTAGGTACTCAATACACCAAGCTAGGAACTCAATACACCAAGCTGGGAACTCAATACACCAAGCTAGGAACTCAATACACCAAGCTAGGAACTCAATACACCAAGCTAGGTACTCAATACACCAAGCTAGGTACTCAATACACCAAGCTAGGTACTCAATACACCAAGCTAGGTACTCAATACACCAAGCTAGGTACTCAATACACCAAGCTGGGAACTCAATACACCAAGCTGGGAACTCAATACACCAAGCTAGGAACTCAATACACCAAGCTAGGTACTCAATACACCAAGCTAGGTACTCAATACACCAAGCTGGGTACTCAATACACCAAGCTAGGAACTCAATACACCAAGCTAGGAACTCAATACACCAAGCTATGAACTCAATACACCAAGCTGGGAACTCAATACACCAAGCTAGGCACTCAATAGACCAAGCTAGGAACTCAATACACCAAGCTAGGAACTCAATACACCAAGCTAGGAACTCAATACACCAAGCTAGGTACTCAATACACCAAGCTAGGAACTCAATACACCAAGCTAGGAACTCAATACACCAAGCTAGGTACTCAATACACCAAGCTAGGAACTCAATACACCAAGCTAGGAACTCAATACACCAAGCTAGGTACTCAATACACCAAGCTGGGAACTCAATACACCAAGCTAGGTACTCAATACACCAAGCTAGGAACTCAATACACCAAGCTGGGAACTCAATACACCAAGCTAGGAACTCAATACACCAAGCTAGGAACTCAATACACCAAGCTGGGTACTCAATACACCAAGCTGGGTACTCAATACACCAAGCTGGGTACTCAATACACCAAGCTAGGTACTCAATACACCAAGCTAGGTACTCAATACACCAAGCTAGGAACTCAATACACCAAGCTGGGTACTCAATACACCAAGCTAGGTACTCAATATACCAAGCTAGGTACTAAATACACCAAGCTAGGTACTCAATACACCAAGCTAGGAACTCAATACACCAAGCTAGGTACTCAATACACCAAGCTGGGTACTCAATACACCAAGCTAGGTACTCAATACACCAAGCTAGGTACTCAATACACCAAGCTAGGAACTCAATACACCAAGCTAGGAACTCAATACACCAAGCTAGGAACTCAATACACCAAGCTAGGAACTCAATACACCAAGCTAGGTACTCAATACACCAAGCTAGGTACTCAATACACCAAGCTAGGAACTCAATACACCAAGCTAGGTACTCAATACACCAAGCTAGGAACTCAATACACCAAGCTAGGAACTCAATAGACCAAGCTAGGAACTCAATACACCAAGCTAGGAACTCAGTACACCAAGCTAGGAACTCAATACACCAAGCTAGGAACTCAATACACCAAGCTAGGTACTCAATACACCAAGCTAGGAACTCAATACACCAAGCTAGGTACTCAATACACCAAGCTAGGTACTCAATACACCAAGCTAGGTACTCAATACACCAAGCTAGGAACTCAATACACCAAGCTAGGTACTCAATACACCAAGCTAGGTACTCAATACACCAAGCTAGGAACTCAATACACCAAGCTAGGAACTCAATACACCAAGCTAGGTACTCAATACACCAAGCTAGGTACTCAATACACCAAGCTGGGTACTCAATACACCAAGCTAGGTACTCATTACACCAAGCTAGGAACTCAATACACCAAGCTAGGTACTCAATACACCAAGCTGGGTACTCAATACACCAAGCTGGGTACTCAATACACCAAGCTGGGTACTCAATACACCAAGCTGGGTACTCAATACACCAAGCTGGGTACTCAATACACCAAGCTAGGAACTCAATACACCAAGCTAGGTACTCAATACACCAAGCTAGGTACTCAATACACCAAGCTAGGAACTCAATACACCAAGCTAGGTACTCAATACACCAAGCTAGGAACTCAATACACCAAGCTAGGTACTCAATACACCAAGCTAGGTACTCAATACACCAAGCTAGGTACTCAATACACCAAGCTAGGTACTCAATACACCAAGCTAGGAACTCAATACACCAAGCTAGGAACTCAATACACCAAGCTAGGTACTCAATACACCAAGCTAGGAACTCAATACACCAAGCTAGGAACTCAATACACCAAGCTAGGTACTCAATACACCAAGCTGGGAACTCAATACACCAAGCTAGGTACTCAATACACCAAGCTAGGTACTCAATACACCAAGCTAGGAACTCAATACACCAAGCTAGGTACTCAATACACCAAGCTATGTACTCAATACACCAAGCTGGGTACTTAATACACCAAGCTAGGAACTCAATACACCAAGCTAGGAACTCAATACACCAAGCTAGGAACTCAATACACCAAGCTAGGTACTCAATACACCAAGCTAGGTACTCAATACACCAAGCTAGGAACTCAATACACCAAGCTAGGAACTCAATACACCAAGCTAGGTACTCAATACACCAAGCTAGGTACTCAATACACCAAGCTAGGTACTCAATACACCAAGCTAGGAACTCAATACACCAAGCTAGGTACTCAATACACCAAGCTAGGTACTCAATACACCAAGCTAGGAACTCAATACACCAAGCTAGGTACTCAATACACCAAGCTAGGAACTCAATACACCAAGCTGGGTACTCAATACACCAAGCTAGGAACTCAATACACCAAGCTAGGTACTCAATACACCAAGCTAGGTACTCAATACACCAAGCTAGGTACTCAATACACCAAGCTAGGAACTCAATACACCAAGCTAGGTACTCAATACACCAAGCTAGGTACTCAATACACCAAGCTAGGAACTCAATACACCAAGCTAGGTACTCAATACACCAAGCTAGGTACTCAATACACCAAGCTAGGAACTCAATACACCAAGCTGGGTACTCAATACACCAAGCTAGGTACTCAATACACCAAGCTAGGAACTCAATACACCAAGCTAGGAACTCAATACACCAAGCTAGGAACTCAATACACCAAGCTAGGTACTCAATACACCAAGCGAGGTACTCAATACACCAAGCTAGGTACTCAATACACCAAGCTAGGAACTCAATACACCAAGCTAGGTACTCAATACACCAAGCTAGGAACTCAATACACCAAGCGAGGTACTCAATACACCAAGCTAGGTACTCAATACACCAAGCTAGGTACTCAATACACCAAGCTAGGAACTCAATACACCAAGCTAGGTACTCAATACACCAAGCTAGGAACTCAATACACCAAGCTAGGTACTCAATACACCAAGCTAGGAACTCAATACACCAAGCTAGGTACTCAATACACCCGTAAAGCTAGGTACTCAATACACCAAGCTAGGAACACAATACACCAAGCTAGGTACTCAATACACCAAGCTAGGTACTCAATACACCAAGCTAGGAACTCAATACACCAAGCTAGGTACTCAATACACCAAGCTAGGAACTCAATACACCAAGCTAGGTACTCAATACACCAAGCTAGGAACTCAATACACCAAGCTAGGAACTCAATACACCAAGCTAGGAACACAATACACCAAGCTAGGTACTCAATACACCAAGCTAGGAACTCAATACACCAAGCTAGGTACTCAATACACCAAGCTAGGTACTCAATACACCAAGCTAGGAACTCAATACACCAAGCTAGGTACTCAATACACCAAGCTAGGAACTCAATACACCAAGCTGGGTACTCAATACACCAAGCTAGGAACTCAATACACCAATCTAGGAACTCAATACACCAAGCTAGGAACTCAATACACCAAGCTGGGTACTCAATACACCAAGCTAGGAACTCAATACACCAAGCTAGGAACTCAATACACCAATCTAGGAACTCAATACACCAAGCTAGGAACTCAATACACCAAGCTAGGTACTCAATACACCAAGCTAGGAACTCAATACACCAAGCTAGGTACTCAATACACCAAGCTAGGAACTCAATACACCAAGCTGGGTACTCAATACACCAAGCTAGGAACTCAATACACCAAGCTAGGTACTCAATACACCAAGCTAGGAACTCAATACACCAAGCTGGGTACTCAATACACCAAGCTAGGAACTCAATACACCAAGCTAGGTACTCAATACACCAAGCTAGGAACTCAATACACCAAGCTAGGTACTCAATACACCAAGCTAGGAACTCAATACACCAAGCTAGGAACTCAATACACCAAGCTAGGAACTCAATACACCAAGCTAGGAACTCAATACACCAAGCTAGGTACTCAATACACCAAGCTAGGTACTCAATACACCAAGCTAGGTACTCAATACACCAAGCTAGGTACTCAATACACCAAGCTAGGAACTCAATACACCAAGCTAGGAACTCAATACACCAAGCTGGGTACTCAATACACCAAGCTAGGAACTCAATACACCAAGCTAGGTACTCAATACACCAAGCTGGGTACTCAATACACCAAGCTAGGTACTCAATACACCAATCTGGGTACTCAATACACCAATCTGGGTACTCAATACACCAAGCTAGGAACTCAATACACCAAGCTAGGTACTCAATACACCAAGCTAGGAACTCAATACACCAATCTGGGTACTCAATACACCAAGCTAGGTACTCAATACACCAATCTGGGTACTCAATACACCAATCTGGGTACTCAATACACCAAGCTAGGAACTCAATACACCAAGCTAGGTACTCAATACACCAAGCTAGGTACTCAATACACCAAGCTAGGAACTCAATACACCAAGCTAGGAACTCAATACACCAAGCTAGGAACTCAATACACCAAGCTAGGAACTCAATACACCAAGCTAGGTACTCAATACACCAAGCTAGGAACTCAATACACCAAGCTAGGAACTCAATACACCAAGCTAGGTACTCAATACAACAAGCTAGGTACTCAATACACCAAGCTAGGTACTCAATACACCAAGCTAGGTACTCAATACACCAAGCTAGGTACTCAATACACCAAGCTAGGAACTCAATACAACAAGCTAGGTACTCAATACAACAAGCTAGGTACTCAATACACCAAGCTAGGTACTCAATACACCAAGCTAGGAACTCAATACACCAAGCTAGGTACTCAATACACCAAGCTGGGTACTCAATACACCAAGCTAGGTACTCAATACAACAAGCTAGGTACTCAATACAACAAGTTAGGTACTCAATACAACAAGCTAGGTACTCAATACAACAAGCTAGGTACTCAATACACCAAGCTAGGTACTCAATACAACAAGCTAGGTACTCAATACAACAAGCTAGGTACTCAATACAACAAGCTAGGTACTCAATACAACAAGCTAGGTACTCAATACAACAAGCTAGGTACTCAATACAACAAGCTAGGTACTCAATACAACAAGCTAGGTACTCAATACACCAAGCTAGGTACTCAATACAACAAGCTAGGTACTCAATACAACAAGCTAGGTACTCAATACAACAAGCTAGGTACTCAATACACCAAGCTAGGTACTCAATACAACAAGCTAGGTACTCAATACACCAAGCTAGGTACTCAATACACCAATCTGGGTACTCAATACACCAAGCTGGGTACTCAATACACCAAGCTAGGTACTCAATACACCAAGCTAGGTACTCAATACAACAAGCTAGGAACTCAATACACCAAGCTAGGTACTCAATACACCAATCTGGGTACTCAATACACCAAGCTGGGTACTCAATACACCAAGCTAGGTACTCAATACACCAAGCTGGGTACTCAATACACTAAGCTGGGTACTCAATACACCAAGCTAGGTACTCAATACACCAAGCTAGGTACTCAATACACCAAGCTAGGTACTCAATACACCAAGCTGGGTACTCAATACACCAAGCTCGGTACTCAATACACCAAGCTAGGAACTCAATACACCAATCTAGGAACTCAATACACCAAGCTAGGAACTCAATACACCAAGCTAGGAACTCAATACACCAATCTAGGAACTCAATACACCAAGCTAGGAACTCAATGCACCAAGCTAGGAACTCAATACACCAATCTAGGAACTCAATACACCAAGCTAGGAACTCAATACACCAAGCTGGGTACTCAATACACCAAGCTAGGAACTCAATACACCAAGCTAGGAACTCAATACACCAATCTAGGAACTCAATACACCAAGCTAGGAACTCAATACACCAAGCTGGGTACTCAATACACCAATCTAGGAACTCAATACACCAAGCTAGGAACTCAATACACCAAGCTAGGAACTCAATACACCAATCTAGGAACTCAATACACCAAGCTAGGAACTCAATACACCAAGCTAGGTACTCAATACACCAAGCTAGGAACTCAATACACCAAGTTAGGAACTCAATACACCAAGCTAGGTACTCAATACACCAAGCTAGGAACTCAATACACCAAGCTAGGAACTCAATACACCAATCTAGGAACTCAATACACCAAGCTAGGAACTCAATACACCAAGCTAGGAACTCAATACACCAATCTAGGAACTCAATACACCAAGCTAGGAACTCAATACACCAAGCTAGGTACTCAATACACCAATCTAGGAACTCAATACACCAAGCTAGGAACTCAATACACCAAGCTAGGTACTCAATACACCAATCTAGGAACTCAATACACCAAGCTAGGAACTCAATACACCAAGCTAGGTACTCAATACACCAAGCTAGGTACTTAATACACCAAGCTAGGTACTCAATACACCAAGCTAGGCACTCAATACACCAAGCTAGGAACTCAATACACCAAGCTAGGAACTCAATACACCAATCTAGGAACTCAATACACCAAGCTAGGTACTCAATACACCAAGCTAGGAACTCAATACACCAATCTAGGAACTCAATACACCAAGCTGGCGACAATGACTCCTTCAGTAATAGATTATATATGTGACCCGCCATATCAAATCCAGTCGTAAGTCGGGATTTTTTTTACCCTGTGCCAATGCATTCTCTTATATATACAACATGGCCATTTTATAACATTATTTTATGTCCTAAAAATTGTAAGAAACATTTATTTCAACAATGTGAATTTTTTTTAGGCCAATGCATTCTCTTATATATGCGAGGCGACCTATGGTCGACTCGCATATATAAGAGAATGCATTGGCCTAACAATTTTTTATCATTTAAAAAAAATAAATGTTTCTTACAATTTTTAGGACATAACATAAAAAAACATCCATTACCCTGCAGGGAGCCCCACACATATATAGAAGCATATAGAAGAGTATCGTCTGCTCATGTTTGTCTGGGGCTCTGTATGGGTGAAATTATAAAATTGTTAAAGAATACAAGAACAAATTATTAAAATTGTAAAAAATTGTTAGGCCAATGCATTCTCTTATATATGCGAGGCGACCTATGGTCGACTCGCAATTAAAGAAAAAACATTGGCACAGGGTAAAAAAATCCCGACTTACGACTGGATTTGATATGGCGGGTCACATATGTATGCGAATACACATCAAACAACAATCAGAACCAAATAATGCTTTCAGTTCTTTGAACGAATTGTTGCTTGATCGTGGTCTACAAAAAACACAAATATAAAAGTTAGGTTCCATAATTTATCTCCATTGGCAGAACCAAAATTGTCACCATGAACAAAAATCATTGACTTGGTTTACAACATTGCTAAATTTACTGGAATTGTTATTTGTCGCCATGTCCCTGTACGAAGCATCTACAGCTATATTTGTTTATATATACAGCGCTGGACATTTTGAGTAAATAGTTTTATTTTCCATACAAAATAGATCATCGTACTCTGTGGAAGAGAACGAATAAGCGATTCAGTGAACGAACCGATGCAATCAAAGGAACCGATCAATTATTATGACATGTGAAGTGGCGCATTGTTTGACGGGAACGCACGTCAGGGCGGGAATCTATACGTTACCAATAAAGTCTCTAACCCAAAGCGGAACATACGTCACCAATAAAGTCTCTAACCCAAAGCGGTTTTGATTTTAAATTTGTTTAAACACTATATAAACGTTTGTCTGATGGGCTAATTGACTAGAGATGTGGCCATTCACAATGCACATTATAAAATCAGTAATCGTTAAAAACTCCTATTTATTATCTGAAATTTACAAGGAAAATAGCTATCGATATATAGTTCTACATTCTTTGACAATTTTATCATTTTTAATATGTTAAGCCAATGCATTCTCTTATATATATGCGAGGCGACCTGTGGTCGACTCGCATATATAAGAGAATGCATTGGCACAGGGCCGTTCTGTTGAGTAAAGGGTTAATAGATGTTCGTAAAATGCACATGATCCCTTTCATTCGTAAATACAATAAGTGCTGCAATTTATATCTAGCTCATCCACTGTATATGAGTTCCAGATAGCAGCGATCGTTTAATAATACGTTTATTCTCTTATCAAAAAGATATTGAGATACAAGTAGAAGATATATACAAAAGATTGAGAATGTTGCAGTATATGTACAATATATACACGAACTTCCCATCATCGTCATCATTATCAACATCATGGTAGTAGTTTTCGTCGTCCTCGTCGTCCAGACATCATCACCGCAACCGTATTCGTTGTCATCACGTTATCGTCTTCGTCTAGTCGTCGTCACAATCGCCAGTATCATTATCATCATTTTCCCCAACAACAACAACAACAACAACAACAACAACAACAACAACAACAACAACAAAAGTTCTGCATATTAGTCAATATCATTTAACTTAAGGTTTATTAGTCTAAAGCGGCGGTTTAGCGATCACATCAGTTACGTATGTTCCTGTCTAAAGCGGCGGTTTAGAGATTACATTAGTGACGTATGTTTCTGTCTAAAGCGGCGGTTTAGAGATTACATTAGTGACGTATGTTCCTGTCAAAAGCGACGGCTTAGCGATTACATTAGTGACGTATGTTCCTGTCTAAAGCGACGCGGCTTAGCGATTACATTAGTGACGTATGTTCGTGTCTAACGCGACGGTTTAGAGATTACATTAGTGACGTATGTTCCTGTCTAAAGCGACTGTTTAGAGATTAGATTAGTGACGTATGTTCCTGTCTAAAGCGACGGTTTAGATATTACAGTAGTGACGTATGTTCCTGTCTAAAGCGACGGTTTAGAATTTACATTATTGACGTATGTTCCTGTCTAAATCGACGGCTTAGAGATTACATTAGTGACGTATGTTCCTGTTCAAAGCGACGGTTAAGAGATTACATTAGTAACGTATAGGTTACTGGCCACCCGTGAACGTCCGAGACGACAGTTTAGAGATTACATCAGTGATGTATGTGTTCCTGTGCCTGTATAGTATTGTTCTTAGAACATTGGATGCGATCAAAGGACACCGAATAATTAATTTGGCATGTAAAGTGACGCAATATATGACGTGACTGTATGTTATGGTTCTTAGAACATTGGTTGCCAAAATCCAGCGACGAGAAAGTAGCATGCAATGATGCAAGAAGCGAACGAATCCAACAAAGTGAACACACGGTGGTTAGATAGCGTTATTCTTATATGTAACTTAGCCAAAATGAAACGACGAAAAAAGTCGAAAAATTATGAGAAGAGCAGCTGGATGACATCCATAATCAATCAGTGGGTGGCTGAATACGAGAGACGGTTACTTTCCCCGATCTGCCACCGATCAACTAAATATCGCCTCGAGAGTCGTTAGACATCGTCCTGTAATAACTATATTATATCCACCCATCAACCCAAGGTAACGTCGGTGAACCTGTGTATGTAAACTCTTGCATGTTGGTTATACACACGAGACATTTGGATAGCAGACTAACATCTTATCCTTTGGGTTTGGTATTTTGAGACCAAAGGACGCCGAACAATTAATTTGACATGTTAAGTGGCCCATCGTATGACTGGACTGTAAGTTATGGTTCTTTGAACATTGGTTGTTAAAAGCCAGCGGCGAGAAAGTACATGTAGCAAGAAGCGAAAGCATACATCAAACGAGTGATTTGATAGCGTTATTCTTGTATCTAATTTAGCCTAATGAAACGACGAAAAAAGTCGACAAGATTCCGAGTGGCAGCTGTTCGATTGCTGAATCGACTATATATAATTTCTCTCCACAGAGTATACGATGAACGATTTTGCAACCAATGTACACGAGTTTAAAATATACAAGAGTACACCCAGATGCTCTTCTCATAATCTTGTCGACTTTTTTCGTCGTTTCATTAGGATAACTTAGGCAAAGGACGCCGAACAATTAATTTGGCATGTTAAGTGGCACATCGTATGACTGGACTGTAAATTATGGTTCTAAGAACATTGGTTGTTAAAAGTCAGCGGCGAAAAAGTACATGTACAAGAAACGAAAGCATACATCAAACGAGTGATTTGATAGCGTTATTCTTGTATCTAAGTTAGCCTAATGAAACGACGAAAAAATCGACAAGATTCTGAGTAGAGCATCTGGGTGTACATGCATAATCAATCAGTGGGGAGACGGTTATCTCCCCTGATCGCGGTGAGACGCCACCGACCGACTAAATGTCGCATCGAGAGTCTTTAGACACAGACTATATGTAATAACTATAACTATATTATTTTGTATCCACTCAGCATTCTAAGCTAGTGTCGGTGATCCTGTGTATGATGAACTGGTGAATATTATAAACTCTTGTATATTGGTTGCACATACGAGGCACCTGGATAGCAGAGTAACATATAATCCTTCGGGTTTTGGTATGTGAGACGAGTTTTTCAGTATATTGTATGGTACTTGCAACATTGGTTGCCAAAAGCTAGCGGCAAGAAAGCGCATGTAGCAAGAAACCATCCAGCAAACGTGTGATTTGATAGCGTTATTCTTGTATCTAATGAAACGACGAAAAAAGTCGACAAGATTCTGAGAAGAGCATCTGGGTGTACTCTTGTATATTTTAAACTCTTGTATATTGGTTGCATATTCGAGGCATCTGGATAGCAGACTGACATCTTATCATTTGGGTTTGGTATTTGAGGCGTATACACACGGATAATGGACTGAATGAACAGTAGACCTAATTGAACAGTGTATGAGACCTCCATGAATCTGTAGTGTTCTTGAACATTTCCCCCATCAAAATCGTTCATCATATTTTCTGTGGGAGAACATTCCCCACCAAAATCGTCCATCATATAATCTGTGGAGAGAAATTAGATATAGTCGATTCAGCGATCGAACCGCTGCCACAGGTAAAGGACGCCGAACAATTAATTTGGCATGTTAAGTGGCGCATCGTATGACCCGACTGTAAGATATGGTTCTTAGAAGATTGGTTGCCAAAAGCCAGCGGCGAGAAAGTACATGTAGCAAGAATCGAAAACATTCAGCAAACGAGTGATTTGATAGCGTTATTCTTGTATCTAAGCTAGCCTAAATGAAACGACGAAAAAAGTCGACAAGATTCTGAGTAGAGCATCTGGGTGTACATGCATAATCAATCAGTGGGGAGCTATATACGAGACGGTTATCTCCCCTGATCGCTGTGAGCAGCCGCTGACCGACTAAAGAGACGGTTATCTCCCCTGATCGCGGTGAGCAGCCGCCGACCGACTATAGGAATCACTGAACTAAATGGTATCCCATAGGCGACAGTGTTAACGTTTCGGCCGAATTCACTGACTTGAAGCCCACAGACTATTACAGTGGTATTCACCCAGCTAGATTGACACCAGTTGATCACGAAAATGCTAGAAAAATCCAGAACTACAGCAGCTAGTTAAATCAATTTCCGACTCACAAAAATCCGTTGCCCCATTAATTCACCAGTTTTAATTATTTAGATATGATGTACAAATCAAATAAACACGATGTAATCCTTTAATAACGTGTCACATGTATCAGGTGAAGGTCATTCTTCAGGTGTACTAGCTCCCCGACTCTGGAACACATTTAGCTCCATGATTCCTAAAGACCGCACCGAGAGTCTTTAGACACCTGTAATAACTATATTATTTTGTATAAAGATCGCATCGAGAGTCTTTAGACACCTGTAATAACTATATCATTTTGTATCCGCTCGGCATTCTGAGTTAATGTCCGTGATCCTGTGTATGATAAACTCTTGTATATTATAAATTCGTGTATATTGGTTGCATGTCGGTGATCCTGTGTATGATAAACTCTTGTATATTATAAATTCTTGTATATTGGTTACACACACGAGACATCTGGATAGCAGACTGACATCTTATCATTTAGGTTCGGAATTTGCGTTTTTTGTGGTATCTCATATATATTGTGCTTACGATGCAGTGGCTCAAAAATGATTCTAAGAGATGAGAGTGAGGAGACAAAAAAAAGGGAGAGAGTGTGAAGGGAAAGAGAGCGAGATATACTATATACAGTCCTATACATGTTCTTGTGTGTAACGACCATGCAGGGACGTGCATGGCCACAGGGGGTGTTTGGTGTCTCACTCCCAACTCGCTCTTTCTCTCTCTCTCTCTCTCTCTCTCTCTCTCTCTCTCTCTCTCTCTCTCACACTCTCTCACACTCTATTTGCCTATATCCCTGTCACTCTCTCTCGCCCTCTCTCTCTATCTATCTTTCCCTCAACTCCCATATTACAATGGTATACCCATATATCAATTCCAAATATGTAATAACATTCCAGTTAAACAAATACTATATATCCCGTCTGCTTTACCTCAAGTTCCTTCACATGAGGTAATATTTATTCCATGAGGAGAGAACTTTTAAAAAGCCTTTTGGTTGTTGTCCAATCCTCTTTCTCAATCTCTCTGTATCTATATGTGTATTGTGTTTGTGTTATATGTTTGATTTTTTGAACCTAAATATTGTTTATACCAACTTTTGGAATAATGTTTTATTGTTTGAAATTTCATGTCTGGCAAAATATTAGTTGGAAATTTCACACCACAAATAGATGGAAATTGTTCTCAGTTTGATTTTCCAACCATAAATTAGTGAGAAATGTGTTGTTGGTTTGACAAACATTCGCATATTTTGAACCTTTGTCAAAATTTAGGGCTGTTCGTTGTTTTGATATTTTCCAACCACAAAGGGGTCAGGTTGGATGATTCCATAATTTGGAAAGTTTGAAGTAGTTTGCATAGTTGGCAATTAGAAGGTGTCCGCCCCCATGGAGACCCCTATATAGTCACGCCATTGATAACGGTGTCGCTTTAAGTACCATTCTTGTGACAAAGACAATACGAGCGCATCAATAGATCATATTAATGACTTCCTAGACATATATACCCATGCCCCGCCAATGCATCATATTTATCACTTCCTACCCATCGTCAATTTCCATTATATCAACTGAAGGCCAGTGGAGATGAGGCTCTGATTCTGATGACTTACCTGTATGTAACTTGTTCCATGCATATGCCCTGTCCACCCGCGTCATTTCGTGTTAATGATTATCCTGTATACATGTATAGTTTTCTGTATTTAGTTTTGTGTGTGAAATCAGACAGACGGTCGCCAACTTTAGTCAAAATTTTCAACAGTTGAAAATGTCATGCCTGACACAACATTAGATGGAAATTTACACCACGTATATAGGTTGAAATTGTTAGATTTTCCAACCAGTAATTAGTGGTCCAAATAGTATTTTGTGAACAATGCAAGTTTGGTCTGGTTTAATCGGGGGGGGGGGGGGTGCAATGCAGTTGGACATTTCAAGGTGGACACCCCCACACCTGAGACCACTAGCCACGTCCCTGGTCAAAATAAATATATCTTCAACAACGGCAAAGGTAGGAAAAGCGTAGAGAGATACCTGTATTACACACCAAACGCCAACATTATAAAGATATCAGTGGATCGCGGCGCCATTTGGACATCCGGGTACTTGTTTATGCTTGAGTTAGATTACAATTCGTTGGAGAGCGTTCGTAAAACACTTCACGATAGGACTCATAACACTCCACAAGAATCACTCGAGTGGCTAAGTAGGTACCCCAATGTGTGTACTTACTGAGGGTAAACATTTTGGCTTATCTTCTCCAGTGTTCGTCCATGTGCTATCAGATCACAGACACGAGGATGTGACGGAAAATATATTGGAAATGACATTGTAATACATGTAATTGTTGAAGTTATGAATGGAGCGTGTACTTACCGGGTACACACTTGCAAACCTAGGCCAGGCAAAGATGGTCTATATGTTAAGGGTTGACTATATAGTTGGAAAATAATAACCTAACATAGATAAGATAAGTTTATTGACAATTACACCCGCGCGGGCCGATGTCACAACACAAATAACAATATATATATTATACAATAACTATACACAATTGTAATTAGAATTAAAATGAAACATGAAAAATTGATCATGTTTGTTTTTGAAAATCTGGTGTTTCACACCTTTTGTGGAAAAAGAGACGGACCATGTTACAGATGATATTGCACGTTTCTGTTTTATCATTTCGCAGTATGAAAATGAATTTGTGTGTATCAGTCATATTAGTAAAGGTCATTTAATTTTTCTATTTCGTCAAAGAAACGGAAACGAATTATTTTGTAAATAGGACACTTTAAAATAAAATGTTCCTCGGTTTCCGTTTCCAATCCACAATGTCGGCATGTTCTCTTGTCTACAGGAATCTTCGGTTGTTTATTTATGGCGCCCTTTTTCAATTTATAGAGTACGATTGCTAATCCGCAATTTGCTGAAGATTTTTCTTACTTCGATATTTTTTATCAATATATCCAAATATGGTTCCAATCGGTAATCACTTATTATTTCTCTATACACCCTCAATTTGTTCTTGCCTGATGGCTTTTCATTGTTCTTCTGAAACACGACACATGGTCAGCCTGAAATGGCTAACATTTCGAATATTTCCAAACATGTGGGGGGGGGGGGGGGGGGGGGGGGGTGTTCATGTTAAGTTGATAGGTGGTTAACCCTTTACCCAACAGAACGGCCCTGTGCCAATGCATTCTCTTATATATGCGAGTCGACCATATGTCGCCTCGCATATATAAGATAATGCATTGGCTTAACACATTAATAATTATAAAATTGTTAAAGAATGTAAGAAAAAATGGTCAATGCATTCTCTTATATATGCGAGGCGACCTATGGTCGACTCGCATATATAAGAGAATGCATTGGCACAGGGCATAACTGTAACTATCACAATGTGGTCAAGGAGCCGGTTCCAATGATATCCATATATTTATATGGTTTTATTGAGACAGACCGAAGATATTTTAGGCTGTTGAAGCTTTATTTGGCCGGTTTTGGCCGGTTTGTTGGGTAAAGGGTTAACATTGTGATAAATATTAGGCAAATATGGAACATCCCAAACGCACTGTCTCTCCTCTTCGTACCGTATGTCACACACACCATATCCATGAGTACATGACTGACAATATATTGGAATTGACATTGTAATACCTGTCATTGTTGAAGTAGTGAATGGACCGAAGACGTCCGATTCAGCTCTAATCACACGTGAAATGTGTGTACTTCTTGAGGGCAAACCTAGGTCTATATGTCGGTATATGTTCCAGTGCTCTCCCATAATGCCATGATATCACGTGACTGAAGCTGTATTGAAAATGAAATAATGATGCATGCATGTAATTGTTGAACTTATTTAAGAGGACAGTAAACGTCCGATTCAGGTCCAGTCACCGTGTAAGTGAATAATAGGGCAATGCAATATGGCATAAATAATAATACGATATATACAACGGAAGATTCCAAATGATTATTAAAGACTCCATGAACAGCAAACGTTATCTATATGTGAGGCTCTCTATGGGAGACAAGCATATATAAGAGAGTGCATTGGCATAAGATTTTTGCAAAATTTCGGGAAGCTCCAGCGAGTCTCCCTAGAAAATGCACTGGCTTACAAGGTCAAGGTAAATAATGTGAGCAAGTGGACCATGTAACTATGGCTTGAATACAGATATACTACCAATTACACAGTGGACCATGTAACTATGGCTTGAATACAGATATACTACCAATTACACAGTGGACCATGTAACTATGGCTTGAATACAGATATACTACCAATTACACAATGGACCATGTAACTATGGCTTGAATACAGATATACTGCCAATTACACAGTGGACCATGTAACTATGGCTTGAATACAGATATACTACCAATTACACAGTGGACCATGTAACTATGGCTTGAATACAGATATACTGCCAATTACACAGTGGACCATGTAACTATGGCTTGAATACAGATATACTACCAATTACACAATGGACCATGTAACTATGGCTTGAATACAGATATACTGCCAATTACACAGTGGACCATGTAACTATGGCTTGAATACAGATATACTGCCAATTACACAATGGACCATGTAACTATGGCTTGAATACAGATATACTACCAATTACACAATGGACCATGTAACTATGGCTTGAATACAGATATACTGCCAATTACACAGTGGACCATGTAACTATGGCTTGAATACAGATATACTGCCAATTACACAGTGGACCATGTAACTATGGCTTGAATACAGATATACTACCAATTACACAATGGACCATGTAACTATGGTTTGAATACAGATACATTACGAATTACACAACAAAAAATTCTCGGATATTGATCCACTATTGAAGAGTTATTTAAACCAAGTTCCATGACTGTCAAAACGCGAGGGTCAGTCTCACATTCAAATAGTTTAAAACTTGAATTTAATATAAGAAAAATCCCATTATATGCATCACATGTTATCTCTCTTTGGAGAGAAAGGCAGCATCTGCTACATGTACATCAGAATAAAATTTCGGGTTTGAGTCAACAGACTGAACAGTACAAGTTATAATGTAACAACTTGTAAATACTGTATAATCTAAGTCATAAGCGCCTCTAAAAAAAACCTCCACCAACTCTGGCATACCAGATTATGCATGTCTCTCTTGTACTTGTGACATGCTCCACATATATGGCACGAAACGTGAGCATCGAAAACTATATATTCAGCTGCTGTACCTTGCCTTATCACTATAGTACACCTTGGTACAGCTGTTACACGCCCAATATAGCGGCCGGTTTAACGTCAGCCATATATATATAAAATGTTTATCCAAGTCAGCCCAATAATTGAGTCATAATTAATATTATCTCAATCATCGGGAGAGTTTCACCAAGTTATATTTTATAGAAACTAGGCATTTGGAAGTTTTAAATATGATTTCTTTTGCTATTTAGATAACTTCTAATATTACGGTGGTCGCACATGGACTATGTTCGATTGCTGTCACTTGAACAGACAGGCAATATCTACCACTCTATCCACCCCATAGTAAAAATAAAAAGTAAAAATAATCATTCAGATTAATGTTTACCGCTTCGTTGAAAAAGAAAATGGCGCTCTGGAACAACGTGACGCGGTTAGTTGCGCCATCTCGCGGGGATCTATTGGTCCTTTCGGCCTATAAAAATTGGGTGCTATAACCAAATCCTTCATATTGGTTACATATCGGTTCTACGGCCAAAAATCTCACGGAGAACCAGTTGACACCTAATAGTATTTATAGAGTGTATGCAAAGTGTCCATTTGACATAATCTGAAGACAATCCAGCAAGATAACCCCCGCCCACGATACTGGTTGTAAAGTCTGTTATAGAAGAGTAACGGGACAGGGCTCGGTCCAAAAACAGCATCAACCCGACCGATATCCCACGCTGTTGTGGACCGAGAATACATGGTATACCTCCTGCAGAGACTTTCTACCCACGTCCATGATTATCATCTTTATACATTCGGGCGGATTGGTTGAAAGGTGTGCGTGCCATTTGTTGATTCCTAACAGGTCATGATTTCATATACCATGCAGGGATACCAAAATCAACGTTTGGTGCATGGTAAGCTGATCAAGGAAATCACGCGAATTGGAAATCACGCGAATTGATCAATTCAGCGGTATACGTACAGTACTGCATAAATGTTCTCTACAAAAACATCATAATACAGCGGTATACGTACAGTACTGCATAAATGTTCTCTACAAAAACATCATAATACAGCGGTATACGTACAGTACTGCATAAATGTTCTCTACAAAAACATCATAATACAATTTAAAATTCTGGATAAGAAACAGGTTTTTGAGAACTAATGAACACGCACGAATTTGGTCATACAAGCCCACCCAAATATCCTGAGATATATATCGTATGACATAATGTTGATGCATGCGTTGGTGTACACGAGGCGTGGTGACAACAAACAACCTGTGCCAAATACAGACACACGCACTCCCACGTGATACAGAGACGAATACCACGTGTATGTGTCACGTCGGCCGTGTGGTGTGTCTCTGTATATATCTAAAAATCATCGACTGTATATACAATATATAAAGGGCACATACATCTCTTAAGACTCGCCCTTTTGAATATGTGCGAATTATTGCAAAGGCTATATGAATTATGCAATTCACACGAAATTATGGTAATAACTTCACGTGAAGTCTGAAAATTAATATGAACCGGGAACAATTGGTGACTTGTCAAATACGTGACATTACAGAAGATCAAATTTGTTGTTTTTTTCCTATTTGGAGCTTGCATATAAAATCACCAACTGCATAAAAGGTTACACAAATCTCCGGGAATTACCGTTTATGCACTTGTAATTGCGACAAAATTGTCTGTGAAGTATAAAATGTGCAACGGGTCCAATCGCTGCGGGATACAACGTCACATTAGAGCATCAAATGCAATTGTCGTTTTTTTTTTCGTATTTGGAAATTATCTGCATGGATGTCAATGATATAGTAAATACAGGAAATACCACTTTCATTATACTCGCTTATTATATTAGCACATTGAGGTCTGACATACAATTATTGAGTGCGACTGCGTGGGAGAAATGATAATGACAAACGAAACATACCACAATGACGAACGCTTGGAGGTCGGGCATGTGGAGATAAGTGTTTATATTAATTTCTTGGCTCATTTCACATCGTTCGCTTTAGGTTACAAATATATCTTTGTGGATAGCGTACACGAGATAATAAACAGTTATCACCCTTGTTTTCGTGAGACACGGGGATTTGTCGCCCGCTCTCGACCTGGAATGTCACTCGAGGGCCGCTAGGGTGATAACTGTTTTGTTATCTGACAAAGGAGTACACACGAACCTCCTTAATAGCAGGCCTAAGTGCGTGCCTATATTCTTTAATCCAGTTCGAAGAGTTAATTTTATGTTGGAATCCTCGCTTTTCAGAAAATAAAACATTCACATTCTGGATTAATTAACACACCCGTTATTTGCGCAGCTATTCTCCGGTCAGTTTGCTGGTCGCATGGTGGGAATCGGTTCACGGAAAGAGGAGTAAAGCAATTTCGAAGTAGCCATGCAGCGAAATGTTCGGTTTCGTTCAAATGAGCGTAAAGACGCAGGCACACGTGTTAATTTCCAGAATGCTAAAATGTGAAACTAACACGTTGTAGTTGTGCAAAAAGAAATTGACATAATTATGTTACAGATTGTTACGCAACATAAGGGTATTCTTCTGAAGTCTGAGGAATGTATTGCCGAAAAGAAATAGTCAATTGATAAACAGTAAATAGTGGCTATTTGATCTTAGAGCTTATACATAAACGTATTTGTAATGTATGCACATCGTATGCGTAATTGTCTGCAGCACATACCAACTGCATAATAAGGTTTATCTATTTGTCCCATGGTATTTATTATTGATAATAAAAGGTCCAATAGGAACATTACACCTTATAACGGATTTGTGTCCGTGATAACACCATTTATTCATAGCGTGCTTTAATTGCAAATAAAAACAACACACAATTATGCAAATTAACAAACACCACAGTTCGCGGTTGTTAAGAAACAGTGGGGGTTATAAAAACAGTGTTTTCGGAAATTATTAGAGAGCTGTGAGAGAATCTCTGCGCGTTGAGTTCTTCGTAGTTTTATGTTTACCAGTAACAGCTGAGCGGTCAATAACTGAGAAAATGTTACCCTCGAGGGTAATAAGTGATTTACGGCCCGCCATGTGAGAGGGAAATGGGATGAAGGATAACGATAACATTTAAAGGTACTCAATCCGATCATCAAGTTACAACAACAACATTTCTTCAAAATACGCTTTAGTTATCAGAATCTATTAATTACATTAGAATAATGCTAGCCACTGTCAACTATGGTATAAAAAAAAGTGCAATTTATCAGCATGTTGGCCGTATTATCACTTGAGTTGGACGTATTACCACTTGATTTACAGTTATCCATCTTCATCCGCAATTTTGCCTCAGACCGTCGGTTTGACGACTTTTTTCCAGGCCACTAATAAGTACACATCTCGAGAAATAACAAATTTCAAAAATCGATATCTGATCACTCTGAGCTTTGATGGGTGGGTTCCTTGACTCGAATCAAATATGTTTGACCCGCCAAAGAAATAGTAATGTGGGAGCGTTAATTCGGATTATGCATCTTTCAGTCAAACTATACATTTGTTTTATGTTTGGAGCCTATATATAGAGGGATAAACCAGAGATTGTTGGAGCCTATATATAGAGGGATAAACCAGAGATTGTTGGAGCCTATATATAGAGGGATAAACCAGAGATTGTTGGGGACACCTGTTTGGTTGTTTTCTAATTGAGATTATTCCCATATAATTGGCATTGACATAACTATTCTTGTAGGAAAATTGACAATGCACATTTACTAATTGCACACTACAAGTATTCCTTGAAAAAGTGGAAAATTGAAGTTGATAAAATACTGTCCACTTGTAATTTTGGGAGATTTGGGATCCTAAAGTTTGTAACACGTATCTAAAACATCACTTCATACTTCCCTGGGCATATATATGCTTCGACAAGGTGGTATTTATATCGTTTTATCCGGTACCCGAGCGTGCCACATTAACACACGCAACTCTGATGATAAACTGCACCAAATTATTGTACAAATATAGTACAGATCGATTAATAAATAAATTAAAATAATAATATATTACATATCGATTAATAATACAAAAACCTTTATCATAGCTTTTGATAAAGTGGTATTTATATTGCTGCATGTTCCGGTTACGCATGCATTTATATGTATAATAGACACCCCGAACTAAATGCTCATAACCATGTTCATTACATGTATAATAGACACCCCGAACGCAATGCTCGTAACCATGTTCATTACATGTATAATAGACACCCCGAACTCAATGCTCATAACCATGTTCATTACATGTATAATAGACACCCCGAACTCAATGCTGATACCCATGTTCATTACATGTATAATATACACCCCGAACGCAATGCTCGTAACCATGTTCATTACATGTATAATAGACACCCCGAACTCAATGCTCATACCCATGTTCATTACATGTATAATATACACCCCGAACTCAATGCTGATACCCATGTTCATTACATGTATAATATACACCCCGAACTCAATGCTCGTAACCATGTTCATTACATGTATAATAGACACCCCGAACTAAATGCTCATACCCATGTTCATTACATGTATAATATACACCCCGAACTCAATGCTCGTAACCATGTTCATTACATGTATAATATACACCCCGAACTCAATGCTCGTAACCATTTTCATTACATGTATAATATACACCCCGAACTCAATGCTGATACCCATGTTCATTACATGTATAATAGACACCCCGAACGCAATGCTCGTAACCATGTTCATTACATGTATAATAGACACCCCGAACGCAATGCTCGTAACCATGTTCATTACATGTATAATAGACACCCCGAACGCAATGCTGATACCCATGTTCATTACATGTATAATATACACCCCGAACTCAATGCTCATACCCATGTTCATTACATGTATAATATACACCCCGAACTCAATGCTGATACCCATGTTCATTACATGTATAATATACACCCCGAACGCAATGCTCGTAACCATGTTCATTACATGTATAATAGACACCCCGAACGCAATGCTGATACCCATGTTCATTACATGTATAATATACACCCCGAACTAAATGCTCATACCCATGTTCATTACATGTATAATATACACCCCGAACTCAATGCTCATACCCATGTTCATTACATGTATAATATACACCCCGAACTCAATGCTGATACCCATGTTCATTACATGTATAATATACACCCCGAACTCAATGCTCGTAACCATGTTCATTACATGTATAATATACATCCCGAACTCAATGCTCGTAACCATTTTCATTACATGTATAATATACACCCCGAACTCAATGCTGATACCCATGTTCATTACATGTATAATAGACACCCCGAACGCAATGCTCGTAACCATGTTCATTACATGTATAATAGACACCCCGAACGCAATGCTCGTAACCATGTTCATTACATGTATAATAGACACCCCGAACGCAATGCTGATACCCATGTTCATTACATGTATAATATACACCCCGAACTCAATGCTCATACCCATGTTCATTACATGTATAATATACACCCCGAACTCAATGCTGATACCCATGTTCATTACATGTATAATATACACCCCGAACGCAATGCTCGTAACCATGTTCATTACATGTATAATAGACACCCCGAACGCAATGCTGATACCCATGTTCATTACATGTATAATATACACCCCGAACTCAATGCTCGTAACCATGTTCATTACATGTATAATATACACCCCGAACTCAATGCTCGTAACCATTTTCATTACATGTATAATATACACCCCGAACTCAATGCTGATACCCATGTTCATTACATGTATAATAGACACCCCGAACGCAATGCTCGTAACCATGTTCATTACATGTATAATAGACACCCCGAACGCAATGCTCGTAACCATGTTCATTACATGTATAATAGACACCCCGAACGCAATGCTGATACCCATGTTCATTACATGTATAATATACACCCCGAACTCAATGCTCATACCCATGTTCATTACATGTATAATATACACCCCGAACTCAATGCTGATACCCATGTTCATTACATGTATAATATACACCCCGAACGCAATGCTCGTAACCATGTTCATTACATGTATAATAGACACCCCGAACGCAATGCTGATACCCATGTTCATTACATGTATAATATACACCCCGAACTAAATGCTCATACCCATGTTCATTACATGTATAATATACACCCCGAACTCAATGCTCATACCCATGTTCATTACATGTATAATATACACCCCGAACTCAATGCTGATACCCATGTTCATTACATGTATAATATACACCCCGAACTAAATGCTGATACCCATGTTCACGTTGGATGCATCCAGCCCCCATTCCGCGGTTTAAGTGTTGATTGCCAGTGATATTATTTCTACATGCAATATATTCATTTCCCGGTGAAATTCCATCCAAACTCGTTAAACTGTATTGCGTTTTGTTCGAAGGACCGTTCCCTGTTCCGTCCCTGCTATTCGGAATAGAGCCAACCCCAGCTACCGTGTTCACGCTGACCGTTCCCTGTTCCGTTCCTGCCATTCAGAATAGAGCCAATCCCAGCTACCATGTTCACTATGACCGTTCCCTGTTCCGTTCCTGCTATTCAGAATAGAGCCAACCCCAGCTATTATGTTCACGCTGACCGTTCCCTGTTCCGTTCCTGCTGTTCAGAATAGAGCCAACCCCAGCTACCAAGTTCACGATGACCGTTCACTGTTCCGTTCCTGCTATTCAGAATAGAGCCAACCCCAGCTACCATGTTCACGCTGACCGTTCCCTGTTCCGTTCCTGCTATTCAGAATAGAGCCAACCCCAGCTACCAAGTTCACGATGACCGTTCACTGTTCCGTTCCTGCTATTCAGAATAGAGCCAACCCCAGCTACCATGTTCACGCTGACCGTTCCCTGTTCCGTTCCTGCTATTCAGAATAGAGCCAACCCCAGCTACCAAGTTCACGATGACCGTTCCCTGTTCCGTTCCTGCTATTCAGAATAGAGCCAACCCCAGCTACCATGTTCACGCTGACCGTTACCTGTTCCGTTCCTGCTATTCAGAATAGAGCCAACCCCAGCTACCAAGTTCACAATGATCGTTACCTGTTCCGTTCCTGCTATTCAGAATAGAGCCAACCCCAGCTACCATGTTCACGCTGACCGTTCCCTGTTCCGTTCCTGCTATTCAGAATAGAGCCAACCCCAGCTACCAAGTTCACGATGACCGTTCCCTGTTCCGTTCCTGCTAGTCAGAATAGAGCCAACCCCAGCTACCATGTTCACGCTGACCGTTACCTGTTCCGTTCCTGCTAGTCAGAATAGAGCCAACCCCAGCTACCATGTACACGCTGACCAGAACATTATTTTGGTCATTTTGTTTGTGGCCATTTGCGAATTTGTTCGGCAATTTTTCAGAAACTTCGGTCAATTTGAGCAACGATTACATATGGGATAATTGAGAAAATCAAAACTAAAACAAAACTATGAAACACATATATACGGATAATGTGTGACTTTTGATAAATTGTTATCCATCCATGCACATGCAGTCGAACAACTTCTGATTATAACTAGTAACACATATAAGGGTATTAGTGAGATCGGGTGATATTGCATGTGAGAGTAGGTGATTGCTGACAATGACTGAACTGAACTGTAAGTTCGATGGTCCTGCCCAGACATACTCGCCCCACGCACGATGTGCGTTTGTGTGCACCTAACATCGCTACTAATGTTCTACATGTACATAAGCTACATTACATACTCCTTAGGAATGGCTTCACTGCTCATGTCTATCAGCTATGCTTGTTCGATACTATATTGAACGAACGCCCGCCAACAAGAACAAACACTTCATGTAATTAGACATAATAAACTGCAGTTTTTTTCGGAACTCACTGTACCGCGGTCGAGTGGTACTCAATCATATTTGCATAAAGCTGAAGTGCCTTCATTGAGCAAAAGAATGACATGCTGGGATGATGGGCCATCATGAAAGATGGCAGAGAAGAGTTTGGTCTCACGTAATGCGAGACCACAATAACTCATTCGCAGGCGTTCATCTATACTAACAAGAAAACCATAGTCAGAAATGGTAACGCGCTCAAAATAATATATTATATACCCATGATTGTAATTATAGAATCTTTTTCATTTCTGTTATTTTTAATTGGCATAGTTTATCACAAGCCAAAAATCAACATTATTGACATAATGTAAACGCCAATAAACGAAATTGAAATTCTCAACTACACCTTTTACCGGGCTCGGCCTCGGGGTCGCACTACAGCTCGGCCTCGGGGTCGCACTACAACTTTTAATGTAAATTTGTATATAGAAGTAAATTGACTCGGGGAGCGTTATCAGATAGGTCCCGCTCACCGCAGATGTCTTAAAAGGCACTACTGATTGTTATATATATATTTTGGCTAGAGGCGACCAAATTGTTAGATCCTCGGAGCTAAAAATATGTACATATGGGTAATTTGACCCGGGGAATCTTATTAGATATGTCCCGTTGACCTCAGATGTCCTAAAAGGGCACTAATATATAATATAACTAAATAATTAATGAATTAAATACCCAAAATGGTTGCAATCTGGTCGGTGAAAAGTTAAACACGTGGACAAATTGACCCGTAGTGTGTCATGCGATAGATGCATTGACCTCAGAGGACTTAAATAGGGAAATATGCTCAATAAAGAGCGCCCATTATCAGCTTAAAATATATGTAGGAACATTGGTACAGCTGGGTCACCTGATCAGGGGATTGTCATGTGAAAAGTTGTCACGAATGTAAACACATAATATTTCCATAGTGTAACCAGCATGGTGTCATATAACCTGTATATTTGCATGGGGAAAAAAACATGATTACCGATTCATAAATAAGTAGAATGGATGGTTGTATCCGCAGTCAACCATCACAACATATCGTATTATCGTTGTTGGCGATTCTTTTAATCGTTTTTTCATTGTGAATTAATTTGCGATCGCCACCGATGCGCTGATCGTATATGGAACAGTGACCTTACGTGACCTCTTGTAACGGCGTGTGCGCATGCCTGAACTCTTCTGTAATAAGTTAGCTGACTTTTGCTAGACCGACAAATATCCCCGGTGGTGAAAAAATCGATATCAAATAACTCTGAGCTTTGATGGGTAGGTTCCTCGACTCGAATCAAGTATATCCACCCCCCCCCCAAACGAAATAAATACTAATTTAATCGGATTGTGCATCTTTAAACATAAAAAGGAGATATGCTGGAAACCTACCTCTAATTTTCAGTCTCAGTGCTATGTGGTCGAGTGGGGCTCAATAAAAATTATGGTACGACTGATGTGCCTCAATTGATGATGCTCAGCTCCATAGTGAATGGTAGACAGGGGTGGTCGTATGGTAAGCCTGAAGTGCCTCTATTGAGGCAAAATATTACATGCTGGGGTGGTGCTCCATAGTGAATGGTAGACAGGGGTGGTCTTATGGTAAGCCTGAAGTGCCTCTATTGAGGCAAAATATTACATGCTGGGATGGTGCTCCACAATGAATGGTAGACAGGGGATGGTTTTATGCGAGTCCTTAGTAACTAATTAGCAGGTTCTTATCACTGGATTATAGCCACTAGCATTATATGAGCTGTCAGTACAGTGCGAACAGGAATGTGAAGAGGCCAATCTAGCGGCACAAAATGAGAATATCTTAACTTATAGAGCGAATACATGATAATATGTGACCCGCCATATCATATCATTACCCTGTGCCAATGCATTCTCTTATATATGCGAGTCGACCATAGGTCGCCTCGCATATATAAGAGAATGCATTGGCCTAACAATTTTTTACAATTTTAATAATTTGTTCTTGTATTCTTTAACAATTTTATAATTTCACCCACACAGAGCCCCAGACAAACACGAGCAGACGACACTCTTCTATATGCTTCTATATATGTGTGGGGCTCCCTGCAGGGTAATGGATGTTTTTTTATTTTATGTCCTAAAAATTGTAAGAAACATTTATTTTAAAAAAATGATAAAAAATTGTTAGGCCAATGCATTCTCTTATATATGCGAGGCGACCTATGGTCGACTCGCATATATAAGAGAATGCATTGACACAGGGTAAACAAAATCCCGACTTACGACTGGATTTGATATGGCGGGTCACATATAATGCCGATGTTAATTGCGAGAATTGGTTTTTGTTTCGTTTATGTAATTTGCTTGATCGCTTGTATTTATTAATTGCATATCACATATCATACATGTACATGTCTCAAATAATATATGCATATGTACGGGTTTATTGAGATTAAACAGATTAAAAAACTGGGGAGGGAAATCTACTAAGGCAGAGGGATACTGAACCATTTGGGGATACATTTAAGTGCATGCACTCGATAGCTATATTAAAGTGTCATCCACGGGGTCGGGGTAACGTAAGTAACAGTCAGACGTCTTAACACAAAATGGGATATGCCCCAAGATAAATTTCTCTCTTTTTAGTCTCAGTGGTTAGAAGGAACTAAATAAGTAGAATTATGTCCCTTTGATGTTTTGCAAGTAACCCGAATACGAGTTAAAACATCATGGCACGCGATTGGCGTATAATATTTCAAATAACTTTACAAATTTAAAAAAATATAATGCCCACGGCCAAACTCCATGCAGCGCACTCTATACGTTATCACTGCGATATAGCACTGTCACAATGATGGTACTTTGCGGACCGATACATCTATTTTTATATATCGTCGGAACTATATTTAGTCACCAATTATCTTATTTTGACCACCAAAAGTTTGCAATAATGGTAATTCTTTCGGTATTGATAAGAACAAAATGAACTGAGCCATACATAGACAATTTTAATCCTAAAACATAAGAACTAAAAACACGTAAGAAATCCTTACCAAATGTCTTTATGGCAGTGGTATCTCAGCGGAGCGATGGGAGATAACTCTGCCTGGAGTTTGACCCACGGCATGTAAAAAGTGTGGGTTTCGAATTCCATAGTCTGAAATGCGTTCGTGTCCAAACAATGGCGTGATACTGTGCAGGTTGGGTGTTGCCTTTCGCCAGTTTTTAAATGTTATGCAAAAAGAGGGGTAGTGTGAAAAGCGAATGTTGAAAAGTTGAAAAAGAGGGGTATAGTGTGAAAAGCATATGTTGAAAGTTGAAAAAGACGTGGCTCGGAAAGTACTCCTACGTGGCAAAGGGTGTCGGTTGGTTGGTCTTCACGACCTTATATTATGCATTGTGCACTTCGGAAATGTCGAATTTAGCGTGTGCGTGGCGCCATGGGCAAACGTTAACACTGATGTGGCCTGTGGAATACAGTTAGTTCCTTCTAACCCAGTGTTCTATGGTCAAGCCATTGTATAAACCTGAAGAAAAGAGATGACATGCTTCTACGCACAGTGCGTGAAGAGTGTGCGATAAGCAATACACTCAACACCGGGGGGGGGGGGGTCATTTTGGAAGAGTGATTCACATTGACCCACTTAACACCGAAATCTTGAGTGGGGATGATTAGCGACGGCAATGTATGGTGTATAATGAAATTAACCTGATGAAATTGACAAGCTTCGCCATCAAACGAAGTGCTCCCCCAGCGTTACTATCAATAATGGCTAATTTCAGTAAAATTATCCCCGTTTACACTTGCCACTACAAATTTGTGTACGTATTTCAAATATTTATGATATCGATAGTTTATATTCTGCATTAATTTGTACACATGGGACGGATTCTTATGTTTTGTTGGTTTTAAAAACTGCGAGGTGTTGAAATCTCGGTTTGTTTACATTATGAAGTTCTGATTCCGATTACTGAATCAGAATCAGACTACCACCCGAACTCCAGGCAGAGTTATCTCCCATCGCTCCGCTGAGATATTACTGCCATAAGGACATTTTGTAAGGATTTCTTACGTGTTCTTAATTCTTATGTTTTAGGATTAAAATTGTCTATGCCTGGCTCAGTCTATAATGTTCTTATCGATACCGAAAGAATTACCATTTTCGCAAACTTTTGGTGGCCAAATTAAGATAATAGGTGACTAAATATAGTTCCGACGATATGTTAAAATAGATGTATCGGTCCGCAAAGTACCATCCTTGTGGCAGTGCTATATCGCAGTGATAACGTAGAGGGCGCTGCCTGGAGTTTGACTACCGCCCACGAAATGACGATTACGGTCTGTTCATTTACGGAACCATATTGTACGGAGTGTAATCATTAATCAATAATCGGAATCAAACCACGAAATAACGCCTCCGAGGATTAGTGGGTCACTCGGTTGAGTGATTTGCTTATCGCACACTATTTACACACTGTATAATTAATGATGCAAAGAAGAGCATGTTCCTAATTTCCCATGACAGTACAAAGTACTTCATTAACCGGCGCTTATTGCTAAAATATACAGCCATGCACAGGCATTATGTACTGTCGGTATACCAGTAGTGCGAATTGGAATGCGAATAGGCCACTCTGTCAGAATAATACCGGGCTTGGGGAAAACGATACTAAACCAAAAGAATGCAATTCCTTAATCCGAACACGTGTGTGTATATGTGATGTCTGTATGAAATTACCATCAACAAGCGCGGTGTAGTAAGGGGTTTAACCCTTTACCCAACAGAAGGGCCCTGTGCCAATGCATTCTCTTATATATGCGAGTCGACCATAGGTCGCCTCGCATATATAAGAGAATGCACTGGCTTAACACATTAAAAATTATAAAATTGTTAAAGAAAAAATGGTAAAAAGTGTTAAAAAAAAGGCCAATGCATTCTCTTATATATGCGAGGCGACCTATGGTCGACTCGCATATATAAGAGAATGCATTGGCACAGGGTATAACTGTAACTATCACAATGTGATCAAGGAGCCGGTTCCAATGATATCCATATTTGTATGGTTTTATTGAGACAGACCCAAGATAATTTAGGCTGTTGCAGCTTTATTTGGCCGTTTTTGGCCGGTTTGTTGGGTAAAGGGTTAAGCCTATAACGTGTACCTTCGACTGATACCTTCACATACTTTAATGCTTAAAGGCACGGATGGCCTTCATTATAGGTATGCTGCTAAAATAGTCTCAACCGTTAAATATGCCATAAACAGAAAGAATATTAAAATATAGACATATTTTGTTCTTATACCAATCATAAATATCCCGCAAATAGTGTTGTATTGTGAAGTTTGTACGTTGTGTTATGGAAACAAAAGCCATGTTCTGTAACATTTTTGTCTTTTGTTTACAAAAGCGCACACACTTGACGTCATATCCGGTTATAGATGAATATGCCAAAAGAACACGGGAATCCAGGCAAACTATAGTGCGGCTGGCTACCTAATTCCACACTCCAACCACGATTACCACACATGTTCTTTCTTTCCCCGGACCATAAGAGAGTGGTGCTATATATACCAACTGAAATAGTCACCATCATTCCAGTCGATGAGTTCAGGACCAGGATGATGTACCAACTAAATCCACACTGGACGTCACAGAAAACACATTCGACCCAGTAAAGAATCACTCAACTAATCATGACTTCCAAATTCAAATCAAATTCAAATCAATTAAATTATATCATTACAAACCCTAATCATGAAGAGAAATTATCGCCAGTCGTTGCCAAAATAAAATTAGTCATAATCATCAGCCTGTTGATGGTGGACTGTAATAGGAAGAAGAAGCAGGTTAAATAAATTCGTGGTTTAGACTAGAGACCTCGTGTCTAAGTGACACACTCTTAACATCTGGTTTAAACATGGTCCAGACGGAACCATAGTTTAACAGCAATGTCTCTATATCGTCGAGCTAAGTAATCGTACTTCCTGTCCGCCTGTCCGCCCGCCCGCCCGCCTGTCCACCCGCCTGTCCGCCCGCCCGCCCGCCTGTCCGCCTGGTGTAACTGAGTTATTCGACTACATTCTCATCTCACCGAATCAGCTAGCCACTATAACGTTAGATCCGGTTTGGCTGGACCATCAATGTAGGTTTAAACCAGGTTTATATAATCTGCTAGCCACTGAACGACCACAAACGCCCATTTAGACCCCGTTTGGCTGGACAGTCAATATTGGTTTAAATCAGGTTTAAACTCGGAGGTTTAAACTGGAGATGACGAATACAGCCAATACGTTTCAACTCAAAACAATGAGTACAGTGTTCTATGTTCTTGACGTTCGAGTTCAGATACAGATCGTGGTTTGAGGAGAACGTTTAAGAATTTGGATTTGAATTAACCCCTATATACCAGAGTTATGGAGGCAGGGACTCGGTATGAGTATTGCTTCATAAATGCTTAACCCTTTACCCAACAAAACGGCCAAAACCGGCAAAATAAAGCTTCAACCGCCTAAAATATCTTCGGTCTGTCTCAATAGAACCATACAAATATGGATATCATTTGGAACCGGCTCCTTGACCACATTGTGATGGTTACAGTTATGCCCTGTGCCAATGCATTCTCTTATATATGCGAGTCGACCATAGGTCGCCTCGCATATATAAGATAATGCATTGGCCTAAAACAAAGTTTTTTTAAACACTTTTTACCATTTTTTCTTACATTCTTTAACAATTTTATAATTTTTAATGTGTTAAGCCAATGCATTCTCTTATATATGCGAGGCGACCTATGGTCGACTCGCATATATAAGAGAATGCATTGGCATAGGGCCCTTCTGTTTGGTAAAGGGTTAACTCAGTGAGTGTGAGCAAATTCTCAGTTCTTATCAGAATCAGAACGGCACATTGAGATGTCCCTAAAAAAAAATCAATCTTGAAAATCGGTCCGGATTTTCGCCCATGCCGGGGTTCGAACCCGCGTCAACCTCGTCTATCTCAGACAGTCAGACTGCGATGATCTTATTCACGACCTAACCACATCGGCTACGGGGACATCATTAAAAGGAAGCACTTTCACGACCTAACCACGTCGGCTACGGGGACATCATTAAAAGGAAGCACTTTCACGACCTAACCACATCGGCTTCGGGGGCATCATTAAAAGGAAGCCCTTTCACCTAGAGTTGTGAAGCGTATCAGTCTGAACATGGGTTCGAACTCACTGCCTCCAAAATTCTTCTTGATTTGTCATTCTGGAACAGCACAGCGCACTTCCTTCGAAATTGCATATGTGACCTGACAAGAGACATTGAGTGCGCGCAAATAAACAGACACAGAGTCGCAAAAACAATGACAGACGACATCTATAGATAGCAATTTTCATTCACTGAGCACAGGTAAACACGTGAGCACATGTAAATATTAACTTTGAGACGAAAATCATTCATTAAAATGTACTTATACTTCCATGATCTAGGAATTTAGACCGAAACTGCTGTCGAATTTCGAGCGATAGACTTGTCTTTGTTCACCAAAAGTTGAAAACGTAGCAACCCGGCCCTTTCTGGATGCATTACTGGTACTGCATGGCGTACACCTATATAGTTATTCTTTTTATTTATTTTCAGGAACAAAACTGCAAACATGGATAAATCTGCGAAAAAAGATATGATGGAGGGTGGCATGGAAATTATGAGTCAAGCGATGAAAAAGATAAGGGACTACGCAATCCTCGTGTTTACATACTTCTTCTACAAGTTTTTTCGATTGATGGTTGTGACGTCACAGAAATTCACATGGGCTGTGTCAGGAGTTGAGAAAATTCGCCGTGATGCGAAACAAGGCTTGCAGTTTAAACTCAGTGCGCATGTCATGACGATAAGAAAACGACGTAAATTCATCAGTATGGACGTCGCGGACCCGGCTCACTTCGTCCTCCAACACGCGTCCTTCAAACATCCTAATTACGTTCTCAAGCCCAATGTTTCTCTGTTCTGCATCACGAGGAACGAAGCGATTTTCGTCGAAACGCCGGAGAATATCAACATATATCGAGCCGAGGAGGGACCTATGTTCATTTCTCAATTCACGCATGCGCAGAAAGTTATATCAATCCCACTTCCGTCCTTTCACAAACTGGCGTCTGACATCGGCGAGCCTGCGCTTCCGGTTGCTATGTTCGCATCAACTGGGAAATGCGGATCTGGGCTCTTGTGCGAAGCATTTTCAAATATACCAGGATTGCTCGTGCAACGAGAACCTGATGTCCTAACTAACTTAGCAATTCTCCACAAACACAAAGTCCTCAAAGATGGAGAATACCTTCAGTTACTCGCTAGTGCTATATGTGTGCTGTGTAAACCTGACGCCCAATATGGAATGATTATTATTAAGCCACGCCCATGTTGTACGGCCCTCCTAGAAGACATCCACAAGACATTTCCTCATATGTACAAAATGTTCATGTATCGAAACAGCTTGAAGACAGTGACTAATAACCTCGGCTTGTTCGTGGAGGAGCCGATACTACAAGCCGTCCGCTTCATCATTGACAACAAGGTGGCATCAACCGTCTTCCCATTTTGTAGGACCATGTTGTATTCGTATTTCTGTAGCGTTCTCGATAAGCCAAAACCGCCATTTAAACCAAGCAGCCTTTCAACTGTCGGAATATTTACACTCTCGTGGGCGGCAAGTCTCGCGAGAGCGACCGAGATGCGCGAGAAGGGATATCCCATTTTCATTTTTGCTTATGACGATCTGATGAGAAACCCTAGGAAGAGTGTGCAGAAGTTGTTCGATTACCTGAACATACCGCAGAAGTATATTGAAGTCTCAATGAGGGCGTTCAAGGTCGAAACTGGACGCGTTGGTTCGTTGAAACTTAAAAGTGCTACTCTGTTTAATGTGGATACAAGGAAAACAATACCAAGCGAGATGAAACACGAGGCGGACATGGTGCTCAAGAAATACGGACTTCCCAAACTAGGAGAAAAATACACCGTCCACGGGATGGTTATATTCGAGTAAGGCTCGGGGCCACCCCGTCTGAGAGAAGGTCTCCACCAAACAGTAAGGCTCGGGGCCACCCCGTCTGAGAGAAGGTCTCCACCAAAGGCAGAATTAAGCCCCATCGTTACGCAGATCTGAACACTGCCATAATATATATAGAGTTCAGTCCCTTCGCTGCGCTGGTCTGAACACTGCCATGATATATGCATAATGTAAGGAAACCTTACATTGTAATTGTTTTTATTTAAAGGGGGACTGTACCTAAATCCAGCCATTTATGCATGGGGCCATCTCCTACTATATACTCAACAGTCAATATCCAATAAAAGAATTAAATTGTGTCAAGGATGAGGGTTGAATACACTCACGTATACAAAGAACCACGTATATATCATAACCTGATAATTATAACGAAAATGAGTAAAAGACTTAACCCTTTACCCAACAAAACGGCCCTGTGCCATTGCATTCTCTTATATATGCGAGTCGACCATAGGTCGCCTCTCATATATAAGAGAATGCATTGGCTTAACACATATTAAAAATGATAAAATTGTCAAAGAATGTAGAAAAATATTATAAAAATTGTTAAAGAATGTAAGAAAAATGGTAAAAAGTGTTAAAAAATGATTTTTTTACTCGCATATATAAGAGAATGCATTGGCACAGGGAATAACTGTAACTATCACAATGTGGTCAATGAGCCGGTTCCAATGATATCCATATTTGTATGGTTCTATTGAGACAGACCCAAGATAATTTAGGCTGTTGCAGCTTCATTTGGGCTATTTTTCTGGGCGTTTTGTTGGGTAAAGGGTTAAGCCATTTACTCATTTTCATTATAATTACATCGTTCATAGAGTACATTAGTGTATTTTACATCGTTCATAGAGTACATTAGTGTATTGTACATCGTTCATAGAGTACATTAGTGTATTTTACATCGTTCATAGAGTACATTAGTGTATTTTACATCGTTCATGGAGTACATTAGTGTATTTTACATCGTTCATAGAGTACATTAGTGTATTTTACATCGTTCATAGAGTACATTAGTGTATTTTACATCGTTCATAGAGTACATTAGTGTATTTTACATCGTTCATGGAGTACATTAGTGTATTTTACATCGTTCATAGAGTACATTAGTGTATTTTACATCGTTCATAGAGTACATTAGTGTATTTTACATCGTTCATAGAGTACATTAGTGTATTTTACATCGTTCATAGAGTACATTAGTGTATTGTACATCGTTCATAGAGTACATTAGTGTATTTTACATCGTTCATAGAGTACATTAGTGTATTTTACATCGTTCATGGAGTACATTAGTGTATTTTACATCGTTCATAGAGTACATTAGTGTATTTTACATCGTTCATAGAGTACATTAGTGTATTTTACATCGTTCATAGAGTACATTAGTGTATTTTGCACACAAATTCATTCATTTGTTGCCAAGCCTGCAAATAGCGTGTCCGAAGTCATTTGCAGAATGAGGTCCCCAGAGGGTGAATTTAGTGATGCTATCCCGCACAGCGGGCTAGCATCACCAAATTCACCCTCTGGAGACCTCATTCTGCTTAGGCCTCATCTTCTGGAAGTATCTATTGTTTCTGGGAACTTCATTCTGATCCTAGATCTACCATAGCAGTTGATGGCCTAAGCAGAATGAGGTCCCCAGAGGGTGAATTTAGTGATGCTAGCCCGTTATGCGGGATAGCGTCACTAAATTCACCCTCTGGGGACCTCATTCTGCAAATGACAGACACACTATTTGCAGGCTTGTTTGTTGCATATTTTACGTTGAATACAAATGGTTCGATTTAGGTACAATCTCCCTTTAAGACTAGGGTCAGTTCAAGTTCAGTTCCAAGTCATACTGCATTATTCTGAGAAATCGAACTGATTACATATTCATTTGGAAATTTTGCTAGATCAAATCAAAATGAATTGTAATCGACAAAAGTCTTAAATACAAATGTTGCTGAGATATAATTACATTCTGTATACGTGATGTCAGTGGTCAGATCAGCGTGCATGGTGACGGGACTGAACTATGAACATATTGTAAATGGTGCTGTCATTATTTTTGGTAGTGATGGTGGGGTGATTCTAGTGGTGATGGTGAGTTCAGGGGTTGTCAGAGTTTTTAGTTTCCTTGGTTACAACTGAGAAGGCCACGCCTAGAACCAGATGATCTGATTTACACTTGTTCATAACTGTTATTGTTGCCATGGCTACAAACCTTAAAGATACTCAATCCGAATTAACGCTCGCAAATTACTATTTCCTTGGCTTCGGGGGTAAAAAATATTTGATTCGAGTCGAGGAACCCACCCATCAAAGCTCAGAGTGATCAGATATCGATGTTTGAAATTTATTATTTTAATTTTAAGTGGCTCAGTAAACAGTCGACGAGAGTGATTTCTATGACCAAATTGCTGACGAAGATGGATAACTCTAAAATCAAGTGGCTTTTTGGTGTCAGATATTTGACAAACCGGCAAAATTTCGTTGACCAAAACGTTGATAAATAACAGGTTTTGGGCAATTTTATACTATAGTTGACTGTGGTTAGCATTATTTTTGGGCAATTAATCTATTCTGATAACCGAAGTGGCATTTTTAAAAATGTTGTTGTTGGAATCTGATGATATGGGGACGACCGAATCGGGTTGAGTACCTTTAAAGCCAGACGATCTGATTTACACCTCTTATTTTAATGTTTGATTTCCATTCTCGAAAATATGTTTTGGTCGGGACAACCTGATAACAATTATATAGTTTGCGGTGTCCACCCCTCAATATTGGTAACACTTTTTAACAGTTTTAATATCAAACCAATATGTTTTAGACCAGAAAGTCAAATATATTCCTACAGTCAGTCAAATTTTAGACTGAAGTCGCGCCAATTCGAATGAATTTTGATCATAGGGTCATAGAATTTTCCAACAGTTGATAAATTACAACCCAGAGGTGGTGGGTGTCACGTTACCATTTGTGAACGGGACAGAATTTGACCTGGTTTGAGGAAAGCAAATTCGAAGTTGGTGTCTCGTCGAACAAAGCCACGCCCATAAGACACATCAAAATAGCAACAGAACGAATTTACAGCTTTTACAATAATACGAACGAAAATATTTCTGAATGTGATAATTATATTTGTCGAGGGTGAGATAATGTCGTACATCTTGTCAACATAGCACTTGTACCCTATCGGGTCGGAAGTTGTTCAATACTTCAAAACTTTAAAACCGGACCTAAGATATATCTGAAATATTATCTGTCATAATTTTACACTTAATCTGACCTTGTGGCAGCTGCTTGGCGTGGTGTTAATCTGACCCTGTGGCAGCTGCTTGACGTGGTCTTAATCTGACCTTTTGGGAGCTGCTTGTGTTGATTTCTATATTGCTAAACAACGCTGAAAGTTTTAGTTCGCAAATCAAATGAATTGTGTGATCCTTCATTTCATTACCTGAAGCTTTTACCCCAGGGATGTGGCGACAGAGGAGTGCTTCACATCACCCCCCACCCAAATGAGGAAAAAAAATTCATCAGTTGAAAAATTCATGCCAAATTCAACATCAGTTGGGAATTTCAAACTGTAAAATTGTTTGTGATTTTTCAACCAATTGAATATTTAATGTCAACATTATAGATTTGAGATAAAGAGTCGAATATTTTCATACTTGGAGCTAAATTTTTATTTAGATCGATCCCAGGAATGGGCGCATCCAGAGGATTCAAATGTTCCAACAGTTAGAAACCTACATTAATTAATGTAGAGTGCATGACCCAAACCCAAGCCATGGATGTTAATAATAGAATTAAAGGGAGACTGCACTCTAATGGTGTCGGTTTCTATATGCTCTGTTTCGTAGAATAAGGTCAACACATTTTACATTTTTTGAGTACGAAGTACCCGGCCAAAAATTAAAGTTATATTAAATCATTACAGTTTCTGAACGTTAACATAAGACCTCTTCGACTCAAATTAATTATTTTTCTATATACTATCGATATTAGATCGTGAATTTATTAAAATTAGCATAGTCCCCCTTTAAATACAGTTGGTAAATTGTTAAACTCCAAGGCGGGTTAAAACTAGACATTGAAAGGTACTCAATCCGATAAAACTGCTCTCAATTACTATTTCAATGGCTTCGGGGTCAAACATATTTGATTCGAGTCGAGGAAGTCACCCATCAAAGCTCAGATTTGTTAGATATCGATTTTAGAAATCTATTATTTTTCATTATCGGGAATACTATCTGGCCCAGAACATAGTCAAAATTGCGTTATTATTACCACTTGATTTTAGAGTTATCCATCCTTGTCTGTTTGAATAGTGTTTTGGTGTACACATCTCGAGCAGGTTACGAAATTGACGGCAATTATTAGTACTCATCTCGAGCAAATAACACATTTCAAAAATCAATATCTAATAACTATGAGCTTTGTTTGATGGGTTCCTCGACTCGAATCTAATATTTTTTACCACCAAAGCCAAAGAAATAGTAATATAGGACCCTCTGATCGGATTGTTGTTGTTGGAATCTGTTGAGATGGGGACCCTCTGTTCGGATTGAGTACCTTTAAGAAATGAATGTAGTGGGTGTGTGTTATTGGGGGATACGGCGCTGTCGTTCTTTAACTCGTTGGTGCACATTTAGTGAGACCCGCTCATAAAATGTCCCCCAACAACACCAGCGCCGAATCTCCCGATAACAGACACCCACTACATTCATTTCTTATATTTATATAGCTTCAGGGGTCTCCTTCTAATCGACCAGTTGATATTTAACATGAGACGGAATCTGGATATTTATCAGGTTGCATCTATAGCCACGCCCCTCCACGTGATACTTGAAGCTGTTGCTTTAACCTATATGAATGTATATGAATTGTGTGTTATCTCAGCTCATACGAATCTTGTGTTCATGTGATACTTGAAGCTGTTGCTTTAACCTATATGAATGTATATGAATTGTGTGTTATCTCAGCTCATACGAATCTTGTGTTCATGTGATACTTGAAGCTGTTGCTTTAACCTATATGAATGTATATGAATTGTGTGTTATCTCAGCTTATACGAATCCTGTGTTCATGTGATACCCGAGGCTGTTAAACAGTGTGTTCATTTGATATGTGTAACATGACGCTGATATTCAGCGAAAGTTATGTACTAACCTAACCCAGAAGTAAGAAACATCAAACCAGCCGTTTACCAAACATCGTCGTGTCGAGAGAGATTTTGAACGGCTCGCGAGATTTTGCAAAATCAAAGTTTAAAGGGGTACTGCACACTAAATCCGGCCATTTATTGGACCATATCATTTCATACCCAACAGAACATATGCAACAAATGAATGAATTGAGCCATGGATTATAGTGCAACATACACTCGTGTGTTATATATGAACGATGCAAACAACATGGTAATTATAATGAAAATGAATTTATGGCTCCCTAATCGTGTATTCTTGTTTATCGTATGCTACCCCATTAAAGGTACTCAATCCGATTAAGCGCCCCTAAAGTACTATTTCTTTGGCTTCAGGGGTAAAAAATATTTGATTCGAGTCGAGGAACCCATCCATCAAAGCTCAGAATGATCAGATATTGATTTTTGAAATTTTTAATTTTCTCGAGATGTGTACTAATAATTGCCACAGAAACACTTATTGAAACGGACGAAGATGGATAACTCTAAAATCAAGTGGTAATAATAACGCAATTTTGACCGAGAACATCCTTTTGACGGCGTGTTCTGGGCCAGAAACAATAGAAATAAAAAAAATTCAAAAATCAATATCTGATCATTCTGAGCTTTGATGGATGGGTTCCTCGACTCGAATCAAATATTGTTTTACCCCTGAAGCCAAAGAAATAGTAATTTAGGGGCGCTTAATCGGATTGAGTACCTTTAAACAGTGGGAAATTTATGTGTCGTAGAACATTATATGAATCCCCTGGACCGAATGATAACACTGACCGAACAAAGTCCATCTATTTTTAGTATACGTGTTGAGGATAGTTTTGTTTCACAGACTTTTATGTTATTTCATATGAACCCACTTCAAATGTCCATTAAAAATATAACCTCTCTTCTGTGAACTTATATATACAGAACCCAGCGTGCACAATAAGTTAAATTATAATTCCATCCCTTAACTAACACTATTTCTGATTGGGTAGAAGCCGCCACGTGATAATCCGGGACATTCGTTGGACAGTTTTTGGGTGCTATTTTCAGGACATAAATCGGTGCTCAGACGTTCGGAGCGTACCAAGAGCATACCAAGAGAGATAACTCTATCTTGCTATCACCCTCAATCAAGGCAAATTGCATTTTAGCTAAGAGATTTACCGCGCATTACAATCGAAATAAACAACTTTATAAACAAATAATACAGTGCCTCAATCGAGATTTATAACAATTATGTTGTTGTTGTTGTTATACTGGCCCAGAAGAGATAGACCATCTTTAACCCTTTCTCAATGGGAGCGGCGCTGGTGCAGCATTGATGATCATGTTTCATGCATTCTCTTATATATGCGAGTCTCCCATATGGAGACTCACATATATAAGAGAATGCACTGGCGTACAATATTGCTAAGCCAATGTATTCTCTTATATTTACGAGGCGCCCCATGGGAGACACACATATATAAGAGAATGCATTTGCACATGTTGCAAAATTTCAGGAAGCTCCAGTCATGAAAGGGTTAAAGTTTAAGGAAATTACACGCACGCTGCTCAAAGTCCGAGACGAGAGACTTTTGTATCTTTAACTGTAATCGTAAGTCTGTGACACCTCTCTATCGCATTCGTGCTTTATGAATTGATGAGAGACGGTATCTTTAACTGTAATCGTAAGTCTGTGACACCTCTCTATCGCATTCGTGATTTATGAATTGATGAGAGACGGTATATTTAACTGTAATCGTAAGTCTGTGACACCTCTCTATCGCATTCGTGCTTTATGAATTGATGAGAGACGGTATCTTTAACTGTAATCGTAAGTCTGTGACACCTCTCTATCGCATTCGTGCTTTATGAATTGATGAGAGACGGTATCTTTAACTGTAATCGTAAGTCTGCGACACCTCTCTATCGCATTCGTGATTTATGAATTGTTCCTCAATTAACCATTCGTCGAATTCCTGAGCGTGTTTGTTCAGGAATCTGTCTATCATGTTTCCGCCAGCTGCATGCAAGCCCGCAAATAGCGTGTCTGTCATTTGCAGAATGAGGTCCCCAGAGGGTGAATTTAGTGATGCTATCCCGCACAGCGGGCTAGCATCACCAAATTCACCATCTGGAGACCTCATTCTGCTTAGGCATCATCTTCTGGGAAGTATCTATAGTACCAAATTAACATTGTTTTTAGTTACATTTCCCTTCTAGGAAGTTTCTATATCCCCTAATTTGCAGAAGATAAAATTCATAATTGAGGTGCCCAATGGGTGAACATCACCAACTTCAACTGGGGAACTTCAATCTGAACCTAGGTATGCCATAGCAGTTGAGAGCCTTTAGCAGAATGAGGTCCCCAGAGGGTGAATTTAGTTATGCTAGCCCGCTATGCGGGATGGCGTCACTAAATTCACCCTCTGGGGATCTCATTATGCAAATGACAGACACGCTATTTGCAGGCTTGGCTGTATGGTTCGGTGCTATATTCGTGTCGACAATCAAGTTATATTCTGAGTGCTCGCGTGACCGGTGTGTGCATGTTATATGTCTAAATGATACATGTGTATTTATATTTATGGTGGTAATTGATCAAATGTTTTACCATGTCCCCAATTATAATAATTAAAGTAGTTCCCTTATTTGTCACGGCTGTGTGTTTATTTTCGTCCAATTATATTTAGTGGCGTAGCGAGGGTATTGGTGGGGGTTAGGGGCAAGCTGCAAAACAGAGTTCGGTCCCCTCGCCACGCGATGTCTGAACGCTGCCGGCACGTGTATTTTCTTATTAAATCTAACATTTTTTATTGAAGTGTTTTGCCAGTTATAATTCATTCTGGCTTGATCTCGACTTTTTCAAATAAATATGGACAGTTCAGTTTCTCAGAATAATGCAGAATGAAGTGTAACCTACAAAAATATCAAATAAATAAATGCGACGTTTCTTCACATTACGACGATTTACGTGTATAGGTGCTGGCAAAGGTAAGTCCTGCGTAGGGGACTGAACTCTGCACGGAGCTTGGGTTAGAGGGGTATTGTGGATCATGCCACGAATATCTCAAACTCCAGGCAGAGATATCTCCCATCTCCGCTGAGATACCACTGCCACATGGACATTTGGTAAGGATTTCTGACATGATCTTAATTCTTACATGTATGTTTTATAGGATTAACATTGTCTGTCTTGCTCAGTACATATTGTTCTTATGCATACCGAAAGAATTACCATTATTGCAAACTTGTGGTGGTCAAAATAAGATAATAGGTGACTAAATATAGTTCCGACGATACGTAAAATTAGATGTATCGGTCCGCAAAGTACCATCCTTGTGGCAGTGAATTATCGCAGTGATAACGGAGAGGGCGCTGCATTGAGTTTGCGAAATTCTGGCCAACGTCCGTAGTCCGCAGAGACTATATTCACCAGTAAAAACCCTGGGAACTTTTTGAAGTCGCGGGAAGTATATTCCTTAGTCCATGTAATAGCAAGGGGTATTGGTGGGAGCTAGGGTAATGGTGTGAGCTATGGGTATCAATGGGGATTATTTGATGTTTCAGATATTCAACTGCTCTCTTCGATGCTAGACGATGTTCCAAGTTTTAGAAATATTCCATTTGCACCTAGGCGATTGACACTGAATTAAATAGTTCCAACTCAAACACTGACTCACGGAATTTAAAGACATATATATTGTGGACTTATTTCATTGAATAAAATCAATCAGTTAGTATCCAAACACTGTCTCCACTGGAAGAATGTAGTAAATATAAGATTGTCGAAAATCCCAACCACAATATTTACTACTTTATTCGGGACGATTCATTGCATGGGAACAAACATTGCGGCAATAATAATCACTGCGTGTAATTCGTTTGTAACAATGACGCTGTTTTCCGACTGTGGCAAATATAAATGTCTACGAGAGCGCTATATATATCCCAAAATATTACTGGGAAAATCCTTCGCGCGAAAAGTTTCATGGGCTCTTGTCAATAGAAAATATCTCTCGTTGGAAACAACTCTCTATTTTCCTAAAAATTGCCTTTAGAGAAGTATCTCAATTTCAATTAATTATATACCTTGTGGAAGGCAGCTGAATTAGCTCATTGCATGGTCAATAATTCAAACTGATAATCAAAATGACATTGAAAACATAAGGAAGAATATAACTTATGTAATTACACGATTTTTAAAAGAACAAAATAAGGAACAAGGAAAAAAAAAGAAAAAAAAACAACTACACGTTTGTAGGGAGGGGTCTCATTTTCATCATGTATATATTGTATATAAAATATTGTATATATCTTTTGCATGTTACTCATTAGTTTGGGTCTTCGCAATAAAGCATTCATATGACTATTTTGATGTAAAATTTATGAAAATAACTTATTTTTCCATGATTATTTGTTATTCCGCCTGGGAGCGCACAGGGGCGCCGGAAGAGGGGGGCAGCTGACCCCCCCCCCTGCCCTTGGATGCTTCCGGCGCCCCTGGGAGCGCCTCAGTGCACAGAGTGTTTCACATCACTTTAAACATCGATATTCAGACTGATGACATGATTTTCTCGAACGACAACAAAAGCCACGTTCCTGGGAATTTTGTCACGACTGTGTGATTTGTTTTCACCCCAGCTATATCAGGGACGTATATCTCTCTATGGGGTGGTATCGGTGGGAGAGGTATCCATCCTTTCAAAAGTCAGATGACCAATAACAACGATCCATTTCATTATAAATGTTGATAATTATGTCATCTGTTTTCAATACTTTTCAGATCACCAGTTCAGAAATGATTCAGTTATTCAATTTAAAGGGTCTCAATCTGATTCGATGGTCCCCATATCATCAGATTCCAACAAAAACAACAACAACAACAACATGTTTTGAAATGTCGCTTCAGTTATAAGAATCTATTAATTGCCCAAAAATAATGCTAACCACTATAGTATACGAAATTGCCCAAAACATGTTATTTATCAATATTTTTGTTAACGAAATTTTGCCGGGTAATCAAATATCTAACACCCAAAGCCACTTTATTTTAGAGTTATCCATCTTCATCCGCAATTTGGTCCGAGACCGTCGGTTTGACGAATAGTTTCCAGGCCGCCATAAATTACATATCTCGGGAAATAACGAATTTCAAAAATCTATATCTGATCACTCTGAGCTTTGATGGGTGGGTTGCTCGACTCGAATAAAATATTGTTTTGCCTCCGAAGCCAAAGAAATAGTAATTTGGGAGCATTAATTCGGATTGTGCATCTCTAAAGGTCTATTTATCGTCCTAATAATAATTGACAATTTACTTCCGTAATTTAGCTAACAATTTTCAACTTTTTTAATTTTTGGTCAAAATATGAGATGATTGAGACAGCCCTCAAGCCAAATCCCTGTCTATACGCCCCTGGTTTCACATCAGTGACCGTTATTGTCACGACAACTCCAAATATGCGTATTACTGTTGTGCATTGGGAACACTGGGGCGAAGAACTGTCCTTATATCATATCCAAATAAAAGTCCCCCAAATCCAAAAAGGCGCCCACAATGGCGGACAGATTTTGAAAAATCACCGAAAATCCCCCATATTCACATCATTGGGTGTTATTGTCATGGCAACTACACCCATGCGTACAGTTCAGTTGGAAATACTGAGGTGAAGTAAGTACCTTACATCACATGCAAGAAATGGTTTCCTAAATCGAAGATGGCTGCCAAAATGGCGACCGAAATTCGAAAACACGCCTACATTCCTTTACTTTCTTATGATGGGCGTTATTTTTAGGAGAATTCAACCCACATTTACACGTGGATAGGGAACATTAATACGAAGTAGTGGTCTGCGTCAGGCAATTGATACTCACAGCCAAGATGGCTGCCAAACTGGTGGCAAGAAATTGAAAAGTCGTCGATATTGTCACATTATATTTTCCACTGTTGTCATAATATAAAAATATTTATAAACGAAACGGTGCATTAACGATCTATCGTTTCCAATTTAAAACGTCTTCAGTCGCGTGGTGCAGCTAGTAACATCTCTGGAAGACGAAAACCCACAATAAATAATCGGGATAGTAACATCTCTGGAAGACGAAAACCCACAATAAATAATCGGGATAGTAACATCTCTGGAAGACGAAAACCCACAATAAATAATCGGGATAGTAGCATCTCTGGAAGACGAAAACCCACAATAAATAATCGGGATAGTAGCATCTCTGGAAGACGAAAACCCACAATAAATAATCGGGATAGTAACATCTCTAGAAGACGAAAACCCACAATAAATAATCGGGATAGTAGCATCTCTGGAAGACGAAAACCCACAATAAATAATCGGGATAGTAGCATCTCTGGAAGACGAAAACCCACAATGAATAATCTGGATGTGGCGATTCAATAAGTGGCAACATTTATAAGACCTTTTCATTGATATACATGATATAGCATTCAGCTAAAGTTGAAAAAGCTACTGAATTCATTAGATGAACTCCCTACTAATGAATGAATGGGAATCCATAGGCTGTTTTGTTGTTGCCTTATATTTCTCAACATGGCCACAAATGGAGGCTAGACAATTACAAACTGTATTTGTAGAGGCTTTGATAGGTTTGACGACTTGCTGTTCGTCAAGCTTCAAGTTTAAGGACCTAAGGGCTAAAACTCACTTATATAAGAGAATGCATTGGCCTAACAATTTTTTACAATTTCAATAATTTTTTCTTGTATTCTTTAACAATTTTATAATTTCACCCATACAGAGCCCCAGACAAACATGAGCAGACGACACTCTTCTATATGCTTCTATATATGTGTGGGGCTCCCTGCAGGGTAATGGATGTTTTTTATTTTGTGTATTTCCGAACAAATACGGGACCAAAAATAAACTAGCATATGCTCTTAACAGTCAAACTGCTTGTCAAAATTTTACCCTGTGCCATTGCATTCTCTTATATATGCGAGTCGACCATAGGTCGCCTCGCATATATGAGAGAATGCATTGGCCTAACAAATTTTTATCATTTGTTTTTATTTTTTCTTACATTCTATAACAATTTATATATTTTTTTCTTATATTCTTCAACAATTTTATAATTTCACCCATACATAGCCCCAGACAAACATGAGCAGACGACACTCAGTACACATGCTTCTATATATGTATGGGGCTCCCTGCAGGGGTTCGAAAATTAAGTGAGCCTTTAACAAGAGAAAATGGGTGCGCGCCAAAAAAACAGACATGAAAACAATATACATCCAATAGTAACCTGTCTCTTGTTACAATCCATTCTCCAGTAAGCGTCGATAATGTCCGCAACCGTAGATGGCCGAATAGTCATATTATGACTCCCAAGATTCAAAACAACAATACCTGAGGTGATTCTGATTTTCCATGACTGCAACCTCCCCTGCATCCGGTATGTTTTAGATTCAGACATGATCTCATGCGTGGCTTTGCTTTTCTTATATACTATTTTATTGTATTTTGGAAGCCGTTCTTATTCAACTGGGTCCGGCGTGTACCATTTGATACTATTATATAAGCCTCACACATACTGGGGGTAGTCTTAAAGACAATGCCTTTGATAGTTTGGTGATATGTCATACTCGCGCTGGGTGGTGGTCGGTATGGTCCAAGAAAGTACGAATGCCATCAACACAAGTGTGGCAAGGTCAACGCGGAGAACAACTGGAGGAATGTTGCATTGATGAGATCTTGCAATCAGTTCAATATCAAGTGATTTCTTGGCACAATTTCGACCATTTGCCCGCATGAAACATTACTATATTCTAAAACCTTTGAAGGATTTCCTCAACGTCCACGGCAATTGCCGTCGAGACTATAAATTGTTACTGAAACACACACAGTTAAATAAATGCACCACTGTTCCTGCGATTTCCTTGAATCATACCGTACGTACCCACGTACTGACACTAACCCTGAGCGAAGATGATAACAACGCATATCTTCATTCATTGAATGTCATACCACCACACTATAACACATTATCCTTTAGCCAATACTGTTGTTCTGGGGGGAAAGCTGGCATCGTATTATCCAGACAAATTTAGTAGACGCCTGGTACAGTTGATTCAGAACGGATTCGAAACGGATGTGGAAATACAATCTTACTACACCAAAAAAACCGACATGCATGACATTCTATATCTGAAACACACACCTGGTGTCGGGGTGGTGTATACAGTGGCCCCATTTCATTCCCAGTATCATTGTGCGTGTCCAAAAACTAGCACAGTGTGTATTGTCCTCTGTTAAATTTCTACATGGATGTCAACAGTAGTTCGCGCCCTATTGAATATGTCGCCATCTTATACCTGTATATTACACAAAGTGAAGTCGAAATAATATCGCTGATTTTACAGCCCCAGGAAACGGATTATGTGGTGTTACACAAACAACTTGATCAACTTACAAGACTTCGTCTTTATATTCTCGTGGTCACGAGTATGCAATTGACCTACAAATAAAATACCAGAATCAAGCATGTCTATCGTTTCACTGGCTGACATCAGATCTGAAGTTGGGTTAACAATATACAAATATATCTTATCCTTCCGCCCCCCCCCCCGCTTATCGCCACTGTTACGTGGGCGAGTAACGCGGCCGCGACTTCCGGTGTGTTTGTATGGTCTCTCGGTACTCGAGTAACGCCGGCCGCGAGTTCTGGTGTGTTTGTATGGTCTCTGAGTGCTCGAGTAACGCCGGCCTCCAGTTCCGGTGTGTTTGTGTGGTCTCTGTGTGATCGAGTAACGCCGGCCGCGAATTTCGGTGTGTTTGTATGGTCTCTGTGTGCTCGAGTAACACCGGCCGCGAGTTCCGGTGTGTTTGTATGGTCTCTGGGCGCTCGAGTAACGCCCACCGCGAGTTCAGGTGTGTTTGTATGGTCTCCGAGTGCTCGACTAACGCCGACCGCGAGTCCCGGTGTGTTTGTATGGTCTCTGTGTGCTCGAGTAACGCCGGTCGTGAGTTCCGGTGTGTTTATATGGTCCCTGGGTGCTCGGGTAACACCGACCGCGAGTTCCGGTGTGTTTATATGGTCTCTGTGTGCTCGAGTAACGCCGACCGCGAGTTCCGGTGTGTTTGTATGGTCTCTGTGTGCTCGAGTAACGCCGGCCGGGAGTTCCGGTGTGTTTGTATGGTCTCTGTGTCCTCGAGTAACGCCGACCGCGAGTCCCGGTGTGTTTGTATGTTCTCTGTGTGCTCGAGTAACGCCGGCCTTCCGGTGTGTTTGTATGGTCCCTGGGTGCTCGAGTAACGCCGGTCGCGAGTTCGGTGTGTTTGTGTGGTCTCTGTGTGCTCGAGTAACGCCGGCCTCCAGTTCCGGTGTGTTTGTATGGTCTCTGTGTGCTCGAGTAACGCCGTCCTCCAGTTCCGGTGTGTTTGTATGGTCTCTGTGTGCTCGAGTAACGCCGGCCGCGAGTTCCGGTGTGTTTGTATGGTCTCTGTGTGCTCGAGTAACGCCGTCCTCCAGTTCCGGTGTGTTTGTATGGTCTCTGTGTGCTCGAGTAACGCCGGCAGCGAGTTCCGGTGTGATTATATGGTCTCTGTGTGCTCGAGTAACGCCGGCAGCGAGTTCCGATGTGTTTGTATGGTCTCTGTGTGCTCGAGTAACGCCGGCCTCCAGTTCCGGTGTGTTTGTATGGTCTCTGTGTGTTCGAGTAACGCCGGCCTCCAGTTCCGGTGTGTTTGTATGGTCTCTGAGTGCTCGAGTAACGCCAGCCGGGTGTTCCGGTGTGTTTGTATGGTATCTGGGTGCTCGAGTAACGACGGTCGCGAGTTCCGGTGTGTTTGTATGGTCTCTCGGTACTCGAGTAACGCCGGCCGCGAGTTCCGGTGTGTTTGTATGTTCTGTGTGTGCTCGAGTAACGCCGACCGCGAGTTCCGGTGTGTTTGTATGGTCTCTGGGTGCTCGAGTAACGCCGGCCGCGAGTTCCGGTGTGTTTGTATGGTCTCTGTGTGCTCGAGTAACGCCGACCGCGAGTTCCGGTGTGTTTGTATGGTCTCTGTGTGCTTGAGTAACGCCGACCGCGAGTTTCGGTGTGTTTGTATGGTCTCTGTGTGCTCGAGTAACGCCGGCCGCGAGTTCCGGTGTGTTTGTATGGTATCTGAGTGCTCGAGTAGCGCCGACCGCGAGTTCCGGTGTGTTTGTATGGTCTCTGTGTGCTCGAGTAACGCCGACCGCGAGTTCCGGTGTGTTTGTATGGTCTCTGTGTGCTCGAGTAACGCCGACCGCGAGTTCCGGTGTGTTTATATGGTCTCTGGGTGCATGCTCGGGTAACGCCGACCGCGAGTTCCGGTGTGTTTATATGGTATCTGAGTGCTCGAGTAACGCCGGCAGCGAGTTTCGGTGTTTATTTGTATGGTCCCTGTGTGCTCGAGTAGCGCCGACAGCGAGTTAGGGTGTGTGTGTGTGTGTGTGTGTGGTCTCTGGTGTAGTGCATGCCGTGATTTTTGAAGTTTGTTATTTCTCGAGATGTGTAATAATATGTGGCACAGGAACGGAGGGTTTCGTACAAAATTGCGGATGAAGATGGATAACTCTAAAATCAGGTGGAAATACGGCCAAATTTCGTGATACTTAAGTGATAATACGACCATATCATGTTGAACAAAATGTTGATAAATAACAAGTTTTGGGAAATTTGATATAATTGTTGACACTTGTTAGCATTATTTTGTTGCAATAAATCGATTCTGATAATTAAGAAATGCTGTTGTTGTATCTTGATGATATGCGACCGTCTGATCGGATTGAGTACCTTTACTCCGCCAGTGCTTAAACGAAAAATGACCCAAAAATTATGAATGATTATTACCCATGCAAATACGAAAAAAGCTAATATTAATGCACAACCAAAATCCCATGGAAATGTCTGCAGTACAGCCGCCGCTGATTCTTCAATGAATCTTAACCCTTCTATGGCTGGAGCTTCCTGAAATTTCCGAAAACCCTGTATATATACTTGATTAATGATCTGTTTCGTTCCAGTTTATATGTTTGAACATGTAATTTTAGTAGTCATAATTTGCAACTTGATATTGGCATTGTAGCGGGAAAATATGTGCAAAGACAAAGCCTGGTTTGGCGGTGACGCCGGTGAGTGCATGACGAACATTGAGGAATCAATTCAACCATTCAAAGTGCGAGTACAATATAACAAAATATATTATAGATTTTAGATGTAATGAAACAATCTTGAGCGAAGTATAGAGGGGTTTTTGGATAGAAAACTCAAAGAGATGCGAGTAAAGCAGGTTTCAGAACTTCAAGATGCAGCTACGTATTCAGGTAAGTCATTCTGCGACAGACTTGACAAGATGTGTTTCGACAACCAGCCAAAAAAAATGCAGAGGAAACATCACAATAGAACAATTCGAGGAGTACTTTAAGGATTTAAACCTAAACGACTGTAATGATGAATGGGATATTTCTGACTACTTCGATATGGACTTCAACGAAAATTATGAGTCGCATCTAAATAGACATATAACACAAGAAGAGATCTGCGGATAATAACCGTAAGACAGTATAGGGGCGGATAAAAATTTTGAACGAATATATCGAAGAATTGTTACGAATATATCGAAGAATCGTTACGAATATATCGAAGAATCGTTAGGTGAAATGATGAGTTTATATGTTCGCTTTTTAAATCTAATTTTGAGTAGTGGGCATTTTTCCGAAATTGTGGGCTGTTGGGACAATAAATTTAAACCCATCTTCAATAGATCCGGGGACCCTAATTTACCTGAATCAGAAAGACGAATCACCCTTCTAAGATGTTTTGCTAAACTTTTTACATCAGTTATTAAAGGTACTCAATCCGATCTGATGCTCCTAAATTACTATTGCTTTGACTTCGGGGGTAAAATTATCACAATACTGAAGTCTAGCACACCGAACTACATGGTATATGCAGAATTGAGGAGATATCCCGTACTGATCGAAATTAAGTGCAGAGCAATATCATATTGGTCAAAACTAGTATCAGAGTGCTAATTTTTGGACAATTATTACATTGTTTATCTACATTGATTTCACTTTGTATTAATCAGCTGGCTATTAATATGCAACTTGTCAATTCTTGCCCATTCATGTGCTCATTAATTACCATTCATCGCACGTATTCTTAGCTTTATTTTTAATAATTAATTATATGTCAAACTGTTAATGCCACTGTGGTGATCCGATATTTTATAATGCAAATCTGTTAATCTAATCCCGCGTCGTTAATTCACACCTGTGCATGCTTTGTATATAAAAATGTGTAAAACTATGTTATGTTACTTTATGTTCCGGAACTCCGCCATTCAGTCACGTTCTACGTATTACAACCGTAGTTCAGATTGTTGTGTGGACCGCTTCCAACTATACCGGAATGTCCGTATATTTCTATTGTAAAAATAAATGCTAATTCCCCAGAAAGACTCAACCTTGATTCAACCCAAAATCACCTCTACCAAACTAGTATCACACGAAGGATCAGAATTAGCTATAAGAATGTATTCCTTCTTCTTAGGAAACGCTCCGCGAAGTAAATATGGAAAGTGCGCGGCAGAATAAATCAGTCACCACTAAGCACACGGCAGAATGAGTCACCACTAAGCACGGCAGAATGAGTCACCACTCAGCACGACAGAATGAGTCACCACTAAGCACGGCAGAATGAGTCACCACTAAGCACGGCAGAATGAGTCACCACTAAGCACGGCAGAATGAGTCACCACTAAGCACGGCAGGTATGATACGCATGAAAGCGAAATTAATAGAACAACACTCAGGTAGCAATCTAAATATGTCTAAATATGTCTAAATATGTCTTAATATGTCTACATCACGGCAATCTAAATATGTCTACATCACGGCAATCTAAATATGTCTATATCACGGCAATCTAAATATGTCTACATAACGGCAATCTAAATATGTCTACATCGGCAATCTGAATATGTCTACATCACGGCAATCTAAATATGTCTACATCGGCAATCTAAATATGTCTAAATATCTCTACATCAATCTAAATATGTCTACAGCAATCTAAATATGTCTAAATGTGTCTACATCAATCTAAATATGTCTACATCAATCTAAATATGTCTAAATATGTCTACATCGGCAATCTAAATATGTCTACATCGGCAATCTAAATATGTCTACATCACGGCAATCTAAATATGTCTACATCGGCAATCTAAATATGTCTACATCTGCAATCTAAATATGTCTACATCGGCAATCTAAATATGTCTACATCACGGCAATCTAAATATGTCTAAATATGTCTACATCAATCTAAATATGTCTACATCAATCTAAATATGTCTACATCAATCTAAATATGTCTACATCGGCAATCTAAATATGTCTACATCACGGCAATCTAAATATGTCTACATCGGCAATCTAAATATGTATACATCACGGCAATATAAATATGTCTACATCACGGCAATCTAAATATGTCTACATCAACCCGCGTGCCATATTTGATCAATTCCTAATTCGTAGCACTCTAATAAATAACTTACTGAGCGGATTTCCAGTGTGTTAATATGAATAGGCTAACAATTGACGCTCTGTATTGGTCCATACTGAGCCGGCCTATGTGAATAGAGTAACAATGAACGCTCTTTATTGGTCCATACTGAATCGATATATATAAATAGACTAACAGTGAACGCTCTTTATTGGTCCATGCTGAGCCGATCTATATGAATAGACTAACAATGAACGCTCTTTATTGGTCCATACTACGCCGATCTATATGAATATATTAACAATGAACGCTCTTTATTGGTCCATACTGCGCCGATCTATATGAATATATTACAATGAACGCTCTTTATTTGTCCATACTGCGTCGATCTATATGAATAGACTAACAATGAACGCTCTTTATTGGTCCATGCTGAGCCGATATATATGAATAAACTAACAGTGAACGCTCTTTATTGGACCATGCTGAGTCGATCTATACGAATAGACTAACAATGAACGCTCTTAATTGGTCCATACTGAGTCGATATATATGAATAGACTAACAATGAACGCTCTTCGTTTGTCTATACTGAGCCGATCTATATGAATAAATTAACAATGAACGCTCTTTATTGGCCCATACTGAGTCGATATATATGAATAGACTAACAATGAATGCTCTTAATTGGTCCATACTGAGTCGATATATATGAATAGACTAACAATGAACGCTCTTTATTGGCTCATACTTCGCCGATCTATATGAATATATTAACAATGAACGCTCTTTATTGGTCCATACTGCGCCGATATATATTAATAGACTAACAATGAACGCTATTTATGTGTCCATACTGAGCCGATCTATATGAATAGACTAACAATAAACACTCTTTATTGGTCCATACTGATCCGATCTATATGAATAGACTAACAATGAACGCTATTTATGTGTCCATACTGAGCCGATCTATATGAATAGACTAACAATAAACACTCTTTATTGGTCCATACTGAGTCGATCTATATGAATAGACTAACAATGAACACTCTGTATTGGTCCATACTGAGTCGATATATATGAATAGACTAACAATGAACGCTCTTTATTGGTCCATGCTGAGCCGATCTATATGAATAAACTAACAGTGAACGCTCTTTATTGGACCATGCTGAATCGATCTATATGAATAAACTAACAATGGACGCTCTTTATTTGCCCATGCTGATTGCTGAGCCGATCTATTAGATCATGCCATGAATCTCTACTCTGTCGGACGCCCGTAGAGATCATATTCCACTAGTACAAATCCTGGGAACGTTTTCATATTGTGACCTGTTCTGACAGGGAACATTATAACATTGAACAAACAAGGCAGGGAATATATTAGGGGCGGTCTCAGCTCGAAATTGCTTGCTTTTCTGTGACTTTTTTGAGCCGATGTCGCAATAAACATTGAATTATTTACCCAGGATAAATTCCATCATTGTAAACGACACAAAGCAAAATCGCTCACAAAGTCACCTACAGTGAAGTACATTATTAATGAACCGATAATAACTAATATATAGTTAAATTATCGTTTTGGCTTTATAAGGTTCCCTGTCAAAACTTCAAAAAGTTCCCAGGTTTTGTACTGTTGGGATATGATCTCTACAGGCGTTAGCCAGAGTAGAGATTCATGGCATGATCTACCGATCTATATGACTTTATAAGTCGTTGTGCATAGGGGTGACGACATGAATTCACCAACGCATGAGGTGAAAAGATCCCAGACAGAGGGACTATAAAGGATCCCGGAAGCTACACCGGACTGGCCATTGCAGATTTCTCAGACTGGGGGGGGGGGGGGCTAGTCCTTCCCGACAGTGGCTGTAGCCACCCCTCCCCGATCCCCCCCCCCCAACCACTGGACCATCACTGGTTCTGCATGTGGCATACAAAGTCCATACAAAATATTCCATTTGCATTCAAACAGCATGGATTGTGGCTTTACTAAAGTGTTGCAGGAGGAATAACTCTATCTCCTAATAAAATACATACGACTTCTTAACAGCTGGAGTTAACGATCTTTAATCGATATAGAGAGGCCTCGTGATCATGTGTTCAGGTAAGCGTACGTGTGCTGTGTCAGAAGAAGTGATGTGAAACACTCAGGTGGGTGATCAAATAGAAAAGGAGAATAAACTTATTCAAAGTAGTTATTTTTGCGACTATTAATCCTAATTTACAGTACACACACGGTCATTATTATATATTATTACCACTTTATAGGGCGTTCTCTAGGCCATTGATAATGTTTTTCGGGGCGTTCCAAATAGCGTATTGTTACCAAAACAGCGGGCCGCGGGCCGATAATGAGAAGCCTAGTTCAATATCGGCCCGCCGCCCGGAAACTATAGATCTCGTTTATTATCGCGAGAGTTACATCCCTTCAACATCCGATATGGCGTGTTTATTTAAAGAAAATAATGGGAAGATGTATCCGATTTCCTCGACATTGTAGTGGTTTTATGATTGGAATTCACGCTATATGATTGAATTATTGTATCAAGCGTAAGTATGCATTGATAATTTTAGCTGTCAATCTCTCATTGGTTGTTACTCGTCTACAATGCTGGGTTTTCCCCTGTCCTATTTTCGAGACTCCGTCAGTCCGTGTCAGCTGACAAGTCAAATGGTATCAAATTTAAATGTTCTTGAAAATATTTCTCTCTTAATCTACTTCATTGTTCCACTAAATCCTCAAATGGGTCAAATGTCCAAAACTGTGGTAATAATAGTAATAACATGATTTCATCGGGCATTATGGTTTATTAACGGCCCTCTGGAATGATATATATATATATATATCATATTGCTCCAAATTATGCAATTAATGGTCTGATCTGGGAAAACTGATTGACAACTGGTGGATAAATACTCATGCTTCGTGTTGACATACACATACGATGCTCGATGTCTGTATTACGGTGAGAAACAAACATATCCCCATATCATATACGTGAAAATGACTTTCCCATATTCTCGGTTTTGGCGATACCCTCGGTTTTGGCGATACCACGTACACGGGATAGTAGCATCTCTGGAAGACGAAAACCCACAATAAATAATCGGGATAGTAGCATCTCTGGAAGACGAAAACCCACAATAAATAATCGGGATAGTAACATCTCTAGAAGACGAAAACCCACAATAAATAATCGGGATAGTAGCATCTCTGGAAGACGAAAACCCACAATAAATAATCGGGATAGTAGCATCTCTGGAAGACGAAAACCCACAATGAATAATCTGGATGTGGCGATTCAATAAGTGGCAACATTTATAAGACCTTTTCATTGATATACATGATATAGCATTCAGCTAAAGTTGAAAAAGCTACTGAATTCATTAGATGAACTCCCTACTAATGAATGAATGGGAATCCATAGGCTGTTTTGTTGTTGCCTTATATTTCTCAACATGGCCACAAATGGAGGCTAGACAATTACAAACTGTATTTGTAGAGGCTTTGATAGGTTTGACGACTTGCTGTTCGTCAAGCTTCAAGTTTAAGGACCTAAGGGCTAAAACTCACTTATATAAGAGAATGCATTGGCCTAACAATTTTTTACAATTTCAATAATTTTTTCTTGTATTCGTTAACAATTTTATAATTTCACCCATACAGAGCCCCAGACAAACATGAGCAGACGACACTCTTCTATATGCTTCTATATATGTGTGGGGCTCCCTGCAGGGTAATGGATGTTTTTTATTTTGTGTATTTCCGAACAAATACGGGACCAAAAATAAACTAGCATATGCTCTTAACAGTCAAACTGCTTGTCAAAATTTTACCCTGTGCCATTGCATTCTCTTATATATGCGAGTCGACCATAGGTCGCCTCGCATATATGAGAGAATGCATTGGCCTAACAAATTTTTATCATTTGTTTTTATTTTTTCTTACATTCTATAACAATTTATATATTTTTTTCTTATATTCTTCAACAATTTTATAATTTCACCCATACATAGCCCCAGACAAACATGAGCAGACGACACTCAGTACACATGCTTCTATATATGTATGGGGCTCCCTGCAGGGGTTCGAAAATTAAGTGAGCCTTTAACAAGAGAAAATGGGTGCGCGCCAAAAAAACAGACATGAAAACAATATACATCCAATAGTAACCTGTCTCTTGTTACAATCCATTCTCCAGTAAGCGTCGATAATGTCCGCAACCGTAGATGGCCGAATAGTCATATTATGACTCCCAAGATTCAAAACAACAATACCTGAGGTGATTCTGATTTTCCATGACTGCAACCTCCCCTGCATCCGGTATGTTTTAGATTCAGACATGATCTCATGCGTGGCTTTGCTTTTCTTATATACTATTTTATTGTATTTTGGAAGCCGTTCTTATTCAACTGGGTCCGGCGTGTACCATTTGATACTATTATATAAGCCTCACACATACTGGGGGTAGTCTTAAAGACAATGCCTTTGATAGTTTGGTGATATGTCATACTCGCGCTGGGTGGTGGTCGGTATGGTCCAAGAAAGTACGAATGCCATCAACACAAGTGTGGCAAGGTCAACGCGGAGAACAACTGGAGGAATGTTGCATTGATGAGATCTTGCAATCAGTTCAATATCAAGTGATTTCTTGGCACAATTTCGACCATTTGCCCGCATGAAACATTACTATATTCTAAAACCTTTGAAGGATTTCCTCAACGTCCACGGCAATTGCCGTCGAGACTATAAATTGTTACTGAAACACACACAGTTAAATAAATGCACCACTGTTCCTGCGATTTCCTTGAATCATACCGTACGTACCCACGTACTGACACTAACCCTGAGCGAAGATGATAACAACGCATATCTTCATTCATTGAATGTCATACCACCACACTATAACACATTATCCTTTAGCCAATACTGTTGTTCTGGGGGGAAAGCTGGCATCGTATTATCCAGACAAATTTAGTAGACGCCTGGTACAGTTGATTCAGAACGGATTCGAAACGGATGTGGAAATACAATCTTACTACACCAAAAAAACCGACATGCATGACATTCTATATCTGAAACACACACCTGGTGTCGGGGTGGTGTATACAGTGGCCCCATTTCATTCCCAGTATCATTGTGCGTGTCCAAAAACTAGCACAGTGTGTATTGTCCTCTGTTAAATTTCTACATGGATGTCAACAGTAGTTCGCGCCCTATTGAATATGTCGCCATCTTATACCTGTATATTACACAAAGTGAAGTCGAAATAATATCGCTGATTTTACAGCCCCAGGAAACGGATTATGTGGTGTTACACAAACAACTTGATCAACTTACAAGACTTCGTCTTTATATTCTCGTGGTCACGAGTATGCAATTGACCTACAAATAAAATACCAGAATCAAGCATGTCTATCGTTTCACTGGCTGACATCAGATCTGAAGTTGGGTTAACAATATACAAATATATCTTATCCTTCCGCCCCCCCCCCGCTTATCGCCACTGTTACGTGGGCGAGTAACGCGGCCGCGACTTCCGGTGTGTTTGTATGGTCTCTCGGTACTCGAGTAACGCCGGCCGCGAGTTCTGGTGTGTTTGTATGGTCTCTGAGTGCTCGAGTAACGCCGGCCTCCAGTTCCGGTGTGTTTGTGTGGTCTCTGTGTGATCGAGTAACGCCGGCCGCGAATTTCGGTGTGTTTGTATGGTCTCTGTGTGCTCGAGTAACACCGGCCGCGAGTTCCGGTGTGTTTGTATGGTCTCTATGTGCTCGAGTAACGCCGGCCGGGAGTTCCGGTGTGTTTGTATGGTCTCTGTGTCCTCGAGTAACGCCGACCGCGAGTCCCGGTGTGTTTGTATGTTCTCTGTGTGCTCGAGTAACGCCGGCCTTCCGGTGTGTTTGTATGGTCCCTGGGTGCTCGAGTAACGCCGGTCGCGAGTTCGGTGTGTTTGTGTGGTCTCTGTGTGCTCGAGTAACGCCGGCCTCCAGTTCCGGTGTGTTTGTATGGTCTCTGTGTGCTCGAGTAACGCCGTCCTCCAGTTCCGGTGTGTTTGTATGGTCTCTGTGTGCTCGAGTAACGCCGGCCGCGAGTTCCGGTGTGTTTGTATGGTCTCTGTGTGCTCGAGTAACGCCGTCCTCCAGTTCCGGTGTGTTTGTATGGTCTCTGTGTGCTCGAGTAACGCCGGCAGCGAGTTCCGGTGTGATTATATGGTCTCTGTGTGCTCGAGTAACGCCGGCAGCGAGTTCCGATGTGTTTGTATGGTCTCTGTGTGCTCGAGTAACGCCGGCCTCCAGTTCCGGTGTGTTTGTATGGTCTCTGTGTGTTCGAGTAACGCCGGCCTCCAGTTCCGGTGTGTTTGTATGGTCCCTGGGTGCTCGGGTAACACCGACCGCGAGTTCCGGTGTGTTTATATGGTCTCTGTGTGCTCGAGTAACGCCGACCGCGAGTTCCGGTGTGTTTGTATGGTCTCTGTGTGCTCGAGTAACGCCGGCCGGGAGTTCCGGTGTGTTTGTATGGTCTCTGTGTCCTCGAGTAACGCCGACCGCGAGTCCCGGTGTGTTTGTATGTTCTCTGTGTGCTCGAGTAACGCCGGCCTTCCGGTGTGTTTGTATGGTCCCTGGGTGCTCGAGTAACGCCGGTCGCGAGTTCGGTGTGTTTGTGTGGTCTCTGTGTGCTCGAGTAACGCCGGCCTCCAGTTCCGGTGTGTTTGTATGGTCTCTGTGTGCTCGAGTAACGCCGTCCTCCAGTTCCGGTGTGTTTGTATGGTCTCTGTGTGCTCGAGTAACGCCGGCCGCGAGTTCCGGTGTGTTTGTATGGTCTCTGTGTGCTCGAGTAACGCCGTCCTCCAGTTCCGGTGTGTTTGTATGGTCTCTGTGTGCTCGAGTAACGCCGGCAGCGAGTTCCGGTGTGATTATATGGTCTCTGTGTGCTCGAGTAACGCCGGCAGCGAGTTCCGATGTGTTTGTATGGTCTCTGTGTGCTCGAGTAACGCCGGCCTCCAGTTCCGGTGTGTTTGTATGGTCTCTGTGTGTTCGAGTAACGCCGGCCTCCAGTTCCGGTGTGTTTGTATGGTCTCTGAGTGCTCGAGTAACGCCAGCCGGGTGTTCCGGTGTGTTTGTATGGTATCTGGGTGCTCGAGTAACGACGGTCGCGAGTTCCGGTGTGTTTGTATGGTCTCTCGGTACTCGAGTAACGCCGGCCGCGAGTTCCGGTGTGTTTGTATGTTCTGTGTGTGCTCGAGTAACGCCGACCGCGAGTTCCGGTGTGTTTGTATGGTCTCTGGGTGCTCGAGTAACGCCGGCCGCGAGTTCCGGTGTGTTTGTATGGTCTCTGTGTGCTCGAGTAACGCCGACCGCGAGTTCCGGTGTGTTTGTATGGTCTCTGTGTGCTTGAGTAACGCCGACCGCGAGTTTCGGTGTGTTTGTATGGTCTCTGTGTGCTCGAGTAACGCCGGCCGCGAGTTCCGGTGTGTTTGTATGGTATCTGAGTGCTCGAGTAGCGCCGACCGCGAGTTCCGGTGTGTTTGTATGGTCTCTGTGTGCTCGAGTAACGCCGACCGCGAGTTCCGGTGTGTTTGTATGGTCTCTGTGTGCTCGAGTAACGCCGACCGCGAGTTCCGGTGTGTTTATATGGTCTCTGGGTGCATGCTCGGGTAACGCCGACCGCGAGTTCCGGTGTGTTTATATGGTATCTGAGTGCTCGAGTAACGCCGGCAGCGAGTTTCGGTGTTTATTTGTATGGTCCCTGTGTGCTCGAGTAGCGCCGACAGCGAGTTAGGGTGTGTGTGTGTGTGTGTGTGGTCTCTGGTGTAGTGCATGCCGTGATTTTTGAAGTTTGTTATTTCTCGAGATGTGTAATAATATGTGGCACAGGAACGGAGGGTTTCGTACAAAATTGCGGATGAAGATGGATAACTCTAAAATCAGGTGGAAATACGGCCAAATTTCGTGATACTTAAGTGATAATACGACCATATCATGTTGAACAAAATGTTGATAAATAACAAGTTTTGGGAAATTTGATATAATTGTTGACACTTGTTAGCATTATTTTGTTGCAATAAATCGATTCTGATAATTAAGAAATGCTGTTGTTGTATCTTGATGATATGCGACCGTCTGATCGGATTGAGTACCTTTACTCCGCCAGTGCTTAAACGAAAAATGACCCAAAAATTATGAATGATTATTACCCATGCAAATACGAAAAAAGCTAATATTAATGCACAACCAAAATCCCATGGAAATGTCTGCAGTACAGCCGCCGCTGATTCTTCAATGAATCTTAACCCTTCTATGGCTGGAGCTTCCTGAAATTTCCGAAAACCCTGTATATATACTTGATTAATGATCTGTTTCGTTCCAGTTTATATGTTTGAACATGTAATTTTAGTAGTCATAATTTGCAACTTGATATTGGCATTGTAGCGGGAAAATATGTGCAAAGACAAAGCCTGGTTTGGCGGTGACGCCGGTGAGTGCATGACGAACATTGAGGAATCAATTCAACCATTCAAAGTGCGAGTACAATATAACAAAATATATTATAGATTTTAGATGTAATGAAACAATCTTGAGCGAAGTATAGAGGGGTTTTTGGATAGAAAACTCAAAGAGATGCGAGTAAAGCAGGTTTCAGAACTTCAAGATGCAGCTACGTATTCAGGTAAGTCATTCTGCGACAGACTTGACAAGATGTGTTTCGACAACCAGCCAAAAAAAATGCAGAGGAAACATCACAATAGAACAATTCGAGGAGTACTTTAAGGATTTAAACCTAAACGACTGTAATGATGAATGGGATATTTCTGACTACTTCGATATGGACTTCAACGAAAATTATGAGTCGCATCTAAATAGACATATAACACAAGAAGAGATCTGCGGATAATAACCGTAAGACAGTATAGGGGCGGATAAAAATTTTGAACGAATATATCGAAGAATTGTTACGAATATATCGAAGAATCGTTACGAATATATCGAAGAATCGTTAGGTGAAATGATGAGTTTATATGTTCGCTTTTTAAATCTAATTTTGAGTAGTGGGCATTTTTCCGAAATTGTGGGCTGTTGGGACAATAAATTTAAACCCATCTTCAATAGATCCGGGGACCCTAATTTACCTGAATCAGAAAGACGAATCACCCTTCTAAGATGTTTTGCTAAACTTTTTACATCAGTTATTAAAGGTACTCAATCCGATCTGATGCTCCTAAATTACTATTGCTTTGACTTCGGGGGTAAAATTATCACAATACTGAAGTCTAGCACACCGAACTACATGGTATATGCAGAATTGAGGAGATATCCCGTACTGATCGAAATTAAGTGCAGAGCAATATCATATTGGTCAAAACTAGTATCAGAGTGCTAATTTTTGGACAATTATTACATTGTTTATCTACATTGATTTCACTTTGTATTAATCAGCTGGCTATTAATATGCAACTTGTCAATTCTTGCCCATTCATGTGCTCATTAATTACCATTCATCGCACGTATTCTTAGCTTTATTTTTAATAATTAATTATATGTCAAACTGTTAATGCCACTGTGGTGATCCGATATTTTATAATGCAAATCTGTTAATCTAATCCCGCGTCGTTAATTCACACCTGTGCATGCTTTGTATATAAAAATGTGTAAAACTATGTTATGTTACTTTATGTTCCGGAACTCCGCCATTCAGTCACGTTCTACGTATTACAACCGTAGTTCAGATTGTTGTGTGGACCGCTTCCAACTATACCGGAATGTCCGTATATTTCTATTGTAAAAATAAATGCTAATTCCCCAGAAAGACTCAACCTTGATTCAACCCAAAATCACCTCTACCAAACTAGTATCACACGAAGGATCAGAATTAGCTATAAGAATGTATTCCTTCTTCTTAGGAAACGCTCCGCGAAGTAAATATGGAAAGTGCGCGGCAGAATAAATCAGTCACCACTAAGCACACGGCAGAATGAGTCACCACTAAGCACGGCAGAATGAGTCACCACTCAGCACGACAGAATGAGTCACCACTAAGCACGGCAGAATGAGTCACCACTAAGCACGGCAGAATGAGTCACCACTAAGCACGGCAGAATGAGTCACCACTAAGCACGGCAGGTATGATACGCATGAAAGCGAAATTAATAGAACAACACTCAGGTAGCAATCTAAATATGTCTAAATATGTCTAAATATGTCTTAATATGTCTACATCACGGCAATCTAAATATGTCTACATCACGGCAATCTAAATATGTCTATATCACGGCAATCTAAATATGTCTACATAACGGCAATCTAAATATGTCTACATCGGCAATCTGAATATGTCTACATCACGGCAATCTAAATATGTCTACATCGGCAATCTAAATATGTCTAAATATCTCTACATCAATCTAAATATGTCTACAGCAATCTAAATATGTCTAAATGTGTCTACATCAATCTAAATATGTCTACATCAATCTAAATATGTCTAAATATGTCTACATCGGCAATCTAAATATGTCTACATCGGCAATCTAAATATGTCTACATCACGGCAATCTAAATATGTCTACATCGGCAATCTAAATATGTCTACATCTGCAATCTAAATATGTCTACATCGGCAATCTAAATATGTCTACATCACGGCAATCTAAATATGTCTAAATATGTCTACATCAATCTAAATATGTCTACATCAATCTAAATATGTCTACATCAATCTAAATATGTCTACATCGGCAATCTAAATATGTCTACATCACGGCAATCTAAATATGTCTACATCGGCAATCTAAATATGTATACATCACGGCAATATAAATATGTCTACATCACGGCAATCTAAATATGTCTACATCAACCCGCGTGCCATATTTGATCAATTCCTAATTCGTAGCACTCTAATAAATAACTTACTGAGCGGATTTCCAGTGTGTTAATATGAATAGGCTAACAATTGACGCTCTGTATTGGTCCATACTGAGCCGGCCTATGTGAATAGAGTAACAATGAACGCTCTTTATTGGTCCATACTGAATCGATATATATAAATAGACTAACAGTGAACGCTCTTTATTGGTCCATGCTGAGCCGATCTATATGAATAGACTAACAATGAACGCTCTTTATTGGTCCATACTACGCCGATCTATATGAATATATTAACAATGAACGCTCTTTATTGGTCCATACTGCGCCGATCTATATGAATATATTACAATGAACGCTCTTTATTTGTCCATACTGCGTCGATCTATATGAATAGACTAACAATGAACGCTCTTTATTGGTCCATGCTGAGCCGATATATATGAATAAACTAACAGTGAACGCTCTTTATTGGACCATGCTGAGTCGATCTATACGAATAGACTAACAATGAACGCTCTTAATTGGTCCATACTGAGTCGATATATATGAATAGACTAACAATGAACGCTCTTCGTTTGTCTATACTGAGCCGATCTATATGAATAAATTAACAATGAACGCTCTTTATTGGCCCATACTGAGTCGATATATATGAATAGACTAACAATGAATGCTCTTAATTGGTCCATACTGAGTCGATATATATGAATAGACTAACAATGAACGCTCTTTATTGGCTCATACTTCGCCGATCTATATGAATATATTAACAATGAACGCTCTTTATTGGTCCATACTGCGCCGATATATATTAATAGACTAACAATGAACGCTATTTATGTGTCCATACTGAGCCGATCTATATGAATAGACTAACAATAAACACTCTTTATTGGTCCATACTGATCCGATCTATATGAATAGACTAACAATGAACGCTATTTATGTGTCCATACTGAGCCGATCTATATGAATAGACTAACAATAAACACTCTTTATTGGTCCATACTGAGTCGATCTATATGAATAGACTAACAATGAACACTCTGTATTGGTCCATACTGAGTCGATATATATGAATAGACTAACAATGAACGCTCTTTATTGGTCCATGCTGAGCCGATCTATATGAATAAACTAACAGTGAACGCTCTTTATTGGACCATGCTGAATCGATCTATATGAATAAACTAACAATGGACGCTCTTTATTTGCCCATGCTGATTGCTGAGCCGATCTATTAGATCATGCCATGAATCTCTACTCTGTCGGACGCCCGTAGAGATCATATTCCACTAGTACAAATCCTGGGAACGTTTTCATATTGTGACCTGTTCTGACAGGGAACATTATAACATTGAACAAACAAGGCAGGGAATATATTAGGGGCGGTCTCAGCTCGAAATTGCTTGCTTTTCTGTGACTTTTTTGAGCCGATGTCGCAATAAACATTGAATTATTTACCCAGGATAAATTCCATCATTGTAAACGACACAAAGCAAAATCGCTCACAAAGTCACCTACAGTGAAGTACATTATTAATGAACCGATAATAACTAATATATAGTTAAATTATCGTTTTGGCTTTATAAGGTTCCCTGTCAAAACTTCAAAAAGTTCCCAGGTTTTGTACTGTTGGGATATGATCTCTACAGGCGTTAGCCAGAGTAGAGATTCATGGCATGATCTACCGATCTATATGACTTTATAAGTCGTTGTGCATAGGGGTGACGACATGAATTCACCAACGCGTGAGGTGAAAAGATCCCAGACAGAGGGACTATAAAGGATCCCGGAAGCTACACCGGACTGGCCATTGCAGATTTCTCAGACTGGGGGGGGGGGGGCTAGTCCTTCCCGACAGTGGCTGTAGCCACCCCTCCCCGATCCCCCCCCCCCCCAACCACTGGACCATCACTGGTTCTGCATGTGGCATACAAAGTCCATACAAAATATTCCATTTGCATTCAAACAGCATGGATTGTGGCTTTACTAAAGTGTTGCAGGAGGAATAACTCTATCTCCTAATAAAATACATACGACTTCTTAACAGCTGGAGTTAACGATCTTTAATCGATATAGAGAGGCCTCGTGATCATGTGTTCAGGTAAGCGTACGTGTGCTGTGTCAGAAGAAGTGATGTGAAACACTCAGGTGGGTGATCAAATAGAAAAGGAGAATAAACTTATTCAAAGTAGTTATTTTTGCGACTATTAATCCTAATTTACAGTACACACACGGTCATTATTATATATTATTACCACTTTATAGGGCGTTCTCTAGGCCATTGATAATGTTTTTCGGGGCGTTCCAAATAGCGTATTGTTACCAAAACAGCGGGCCGCGGGCCGATAATGAGAAGCCTAGTTCAATATCAGCCCGCCGCCCGGAAACTATAGATCTCGTTTATTATCGCGAGAGTTACATCCCTTCAACATCCGATATGGCGTGTTTATTTAAAGAAAATAATGGGAAGATGTATCCGATTTCCTCGACATTGTAGTGGTTTTATGATTGGAATTCACGCTATATGATTGAATTATTGTATCAAGCGTAAGTATGCATTGATAATTTTAGCTGTCAATCTCTCATTGGTTGTTACTCGTCTACAATGCTGGGTTTTCCCCTGTCCTATTTTCGAGACTCCGTCAGTCCGTGTCAGCTGACAAGTCAAATGGTATCAAATTTAAATGTTCTTGAAAATATTTCTCTCTTAATCTACTTCATTGTTCCACTAAATCCTCAAATGGGTCAAATGTCCAAAACTGTGGTAATAATAGTAATAACATGATTTCATCGGGCATTATGGTTTATTAACGGCCCTCTGGAATGATATATATATATATATATCATATTGCTCCAAATTATGCAATTAATGGTCTGATCTGGGAAAACTGATTGACAACTGGTGGATAAATACTCATGCTTCGTGTTGACATACACATACGATGCTCGATGTCTGTATTACGGTGAGAAACAAACATATCCCCATATCATATACGTGAAAATGACTTTCCCATATTCTCGGTTTTGGCGATACCCTCGGTTTTGGCGATACCACGTACACGGGGGTGATTATGTGTAGGTGCTGGCAGTGGTAAGTCCTGCGTAGCAGGGGACTAGACTCTGCATGGAGCTTACCCGACCCAAATGAGGAACGAAATGATTTATCTTTTTTTATAATGCATAATCCGATTAAGCGCCCCTCGATTATATTTATTTAGTTTCGGGGTTAAAACATATTTGATTCGAGTCGAGGAGCCCACATATTAAAGCTCAGAGTTATTAGATATCGATTTTGGAATTTTATTTTAACCATCGAAACTTAATAGTGGCCCAGTAAAAAGTTGACGAGCCGACGGTCACGGACCAAATTGGGAAGGAAGGTGGATAACTCTAAAATCAAGAGGGTTTGTGCTGATAATAAGGCCAAATTTCGTCGAACAACATGTTGATAAATTTCGGGCAATTTTATACTATATAGTTGACAGTGGTTAGCATTATTTTTGGGCAATTAAACGATTCTGATAACTCAAGCGGTATTTCTAAAAAATATTGTTGTTGTAATCTGATTATATGGGGACCATCGAATCGGATTGAGTATCTTTAAATAATAATAAAATACTGAGGAAATACTGATGAAGTATTTAGAGATATATAGTAATTTATTCGTGTTTTAAATTATGAATTTTATGCAATTCGAAGGAAATTGTAAGAAAAAATGAGAATATTCAAAAAACATTTGACGTCCAGTCCCGTTCCGCGCATTCAGTGATACAGGTATGGAATGTTACTCCAGAACGTTGACTTGTAGCACTTAAAGACATATTATGTACTTGTTCGAGTGCGATAAACTTATAAATTAGTACTCAGGCGCTATGCCAACCTGGGGAATGTATCATTATACTATCATCACCGAAAATTGCAAAGAAATCGACCATCCCACTCCATATATAGAAAACATCGTCTGATCTACGCTCAATTGTAAATATTTACATCTCGATTCGGGACGCAACAATCGGCGATAAACTAATGCTAACGATTTCGCCATCTAGAGTCATTGCATTTAATTTAATAAATAAGAATGACGGTGTGTGTTGTCACTTTGGGTTAATATTCGTAAAAATAACTACTTTGGGCCATAATATTCTCCATTTCTATTTTATCACCCTACCGGAGTATTTCACATCACTTTAAACCGCGGAATGGTGGCTGGATGGGTCCAATATGGTAGAGACTCCTGGACTCGGTGATCACTTATCAAAACATGGGACAACCCGCCGTCTCAATATACGTCCAATATACGTCACCAATATACGTCCCGTCCCAATATACTCCCCAATATACGTCCCGTCCCAATATACGTCCCCAATATACATCCCGTCCCAATATACGTCCCCAATATACGTCCCAATATACGTCCGTCCCAATATACGTCCCAATATACGTCCCGTCCCAATATACGTCCCGTCCCAATATACGTCCCAATATACGTCCCGTCCCAATATACGTCCCCAATATACATCCCGTCCCAATATACGTCCCCAATATACGTCCCAATATACGTCCCGTCCCAATATACGTCCCAATATACGTCCCGTCCCAATATACGTCCCAATATACGTCCCCAATATACATCCCGTCCCAATATACGTCCCCAATATACATCCCGTCCCAATATACGTCCCCAATATACGTCCCAATATACGTCCCGTCCCAATATACGTCCCAATATACGTCCCGTCCCAATATACGTCCCAATATACGTCCCCAATATACATCCCGTCCCAATATACGTCCCCAATATACGTCCCAATATACGTCCCCAATATACATCCCGTCCCAATATACGTCCCAATATACGTCCTAATATACATCCCGTCCCAATATACGTCCCAATATACGTCCCGTCCCAATATACGTCCCGTCCCAATATACGTCCCCAATATACGTCCCGTCCCAATATACGTCCCGTCCCAATATACGTCCCCAATATGCGTCCCAATATACGTCCCGTCCCAATATACGTCACCAATATACGTCCCGTCCCAATATACGTCCCAATATACGTCCCGTCCCAATATACGTCCCGTCCCAATATACGTCACCAATATACGTCCCAATATACGTCCCAATATACGTCCCGTCCCAATATACGTCCCCAATATACGTCCCGTCCCAATATACGTCCCGTCCCAATATACGTCCCCAATATGCGTCCCAATATACGTCCCGTCCCAATATACGTCACCAATATACGTCCCAATATACGTACCGTCCCAATATACATCCCAATATACGTCCCGTCCCAATATACGTCCCAATATACGTCCCGTACCAATATACGTCCCAATATACGTCCCGTCCCAATATACGTCCCAATATACGTCCCCAATATACATCCCGTCCCAATATACGTCCCCAATATACGTCCCAATATACGTCCCCAATATACATCCCGTCCCAATATACGTCCCAATATACGTCCTAATATACATCCCGTCCCAATATACGTCCCAATATACGTCCCGTCCCAATATACGTCCCGTCCCAATATACGTCCCCAATATACGTCCCGTCCCAATATATGTCCCGTCCCAATATACGTCCCCAATATGCGTCCCAATATACGTCCCGTCCCAATATACATCACCAATATACGTCCCGTCCCAATATACGTCCCAATATACGTCCCGTCCCAATATACGTCCCGTCCCAATATACGTCACCAATATACGTCCCAATATACGTCCCGTCCCAATATACGTCCCGTCCCAATATACGTCCCGTCCCAATATACGTCCCAATATACGTCCCGTCCCAATATACGTCCCGTCCCAATATACGTCCCCAATATGCGTCCCAATATACGTCCCGTCCCAATATACGTCACCAATATACGTCCCAATATACGTACCGTCCCAATATACATCCCAATATACGTCCCGTCCCAATATACGTCCCAATATACGTCCCGTCCCAATATACGTCCCGTCCCAATATACATCCCAATATACGTCCCGTCCCAATATACATCCCAATATACGTCCCCAATATACGTCCCGTCCCAATATACGTCCCAATATACATCCCGTCCCAATATACGTCCCCAATATACGTCCCCAATATACGTCCCAATATACGTCCCCAATATACGTCCCGTCCCAATATACGTCCCCAATATACGTCCCGTCCCAATATACGTCCCCAATATACGTCCCAATATACGTCCCCGATATACGTCCCCAATATACGTCCCGTCCCAATATACGTCCCCAATATGCGTCCCAATATACGTCCCGTCCCAATATACGTCACCAATATACGTCCCAATATACGTACCGTCCCAATATACATCCCAATATACGTCCCGTCCCAATATACGTCCCAATATACGTCCCGTCCCAATATACGTCCCAATATACGTCCCGTCCCAATATACATCCCAATATACGTCCCGTCCCAATATACATCCCAATATACGTCCCCAATATACGTCCCGTCCCAATATACGTCCCAATATACATCCCGTCCCAATATACGTCCCCAATATACGTCCCCAATATACGTCCCCAATATACGTCCCAATATACGTCCCCAATATACGTCCCGTCCCAATATACGTCCCCAATATACGTCCCGTCCCAATATACGTCCCCAATATACGTCCCAATATACGTCCCCGATATACGTCCCCAATATACGTCCCGTCCCAATATACGTCCCAATATACGTCCCGTCCCAATATACGTCCCAATATACGTCCCCAATATGCGTCCCAATATACGTCCCAATATACGTCCCGTCCCAATATACGTCCCCAATATGCGTCCCAATATACGTCCCAATATACGTCCCAATATACGTCCCCAATATACGTCCCCAATATACGTCCCGTCCCAATATACGTCCCCAATATACGTCCCCAATATGCGTCCCAATATACGTCCCAATATACGTCCCGTCCCAATATACGTCCCCAATATGCATCCCAATATACGTCCCAATATACGTCCCAATATACGTCCTAATATACGTCCCAATATACGTCCCCAATATACGTGCCGTCCCAATATACGTCCCAGTATACGTCCCCAATATAAGTCCCAATATACGTCCCAATATACGCCCGGGTGTGTTGTTGTGATTGATTGATTGTTTATTCCATCCATTATTGTTTATTCCATCCAATGTACGTTACATGGTACAAGGAAAAATAACATACACCAACATGCCTATTGTAGAACATATATGCAAGTATCCACCCGCGAATATAGTTTCGACAATTGCTTATATAACAATACACCCAGCCGTGACAAAAATTAAAGAATCACCGCGTAAAATTAAAATGAGTTCATCGTCTAACTGCAAAATAGCTCGAGTGTTTTGTTTATTGTTCGGTATTATATCACGGGTCGAGAAATAGGGGACTACTACATAATCTTAAGCATGATCTTATTATGCCTGCATAAACGTATATGGGGTATATTTGTAATGTAATAACGTATACATAATTATGGATATACGAGGTAATTAAGTCATCAAATATCTAATAGGCATAATACAATATGCAGTGATGCACTAAGTCCCTGTGGCGGGTAGTCCCACTCCATTGTCTATAAACACTGAACTCTGTCCTGTGTATTGATAAACATGTGCAGCTCGCAACCTATCATGCCACGGATCTTCATACTCTAGCTACGCCTGTATAGATTCTAGGTTACAATACACCAAATGATTTGCATAGGCCTCAGTGTTAACAAATCTGGCTGGCCTGTATTCGCAGGAAAGCTTTGACCCTGCACGCGTATCAAACATTGAAGAACGTTCTTTTAGACGCACGAACATGTGCCCAAAAGTACTTGTAAACGTGCTGCGTCACGCTGCAGTTTTGATAAACGTCACACTACCCTTAAAATGGAGAAAAATATGACGTCGAAAAAAAATCAACCCCTCCCATAAATTATTTGCCAATTTGACAGCCGTAACCGTTCACCATGTGGCTATATTTGATGCTTCTCGTCGGGAAACACGTTTGTGCATTTTTTCGTGCACTTTTGATCCATGTGTCATTGACCATTCAGCTGCCAGAATTTGTTATTTATGATCCTTGCTTAGTGGGTCCCAGTGGAAATCACTCTACTAATTTGTATTTGGTGTAATATGACCCATACTCCACCAGTTTAAACATGATGGGAACTATTTGATGTTCTGATAACATTGGGGAAAAAACAGTGCAAGTAATATATTTCTTAGTTAATACCTGATCCTTATTAATATATGTGCACGAATGTCCCAGCTCGAGATTACATGATTTAGGTGACTTCTTTGAGCCGATTTTGATTTGCATTTCTTACAATCATGGAACTTCTCGCTGAAAATAATGCAATGTTTACTGCGATGTCGACTCATTAGCAGTCACAAAAATAATGCAATCTCGAACTATAGGACCACCGTCTAGTGTGAAGTAGATTACTAAGGAATTAGTATTAACAAAGAAATATATTAATTCCCTGTTTTGTTTGTTCAATATTATAAAGTCCCCCCTCCCTCAGGACAGGTTACAACATAAACAAAATGTCCCATGTTTTGAATGGGTGGAACATGATCTCTACACGCGTAGCCAGAGTAGAGATTCATGACATGGTCTACTGAACACCCGCATGGTGGCCCCCACAGACACGACCAGACGACATCCAGTAATAGAGCCTTCTATCTGTGTGGGGCTCTCTACGGGAGATTCATGACATGGTCTACTCGCCACACATTAGAGTTTTGGTTATATCTAGATATGACCTTTACATCGATTTTCAGCAGTTTCGCACATGACACAAAATTACTTGGAAATTTAACCCTTCCATGACTGGAGCTCCTGTAGATAGCCCCATACAGGTGGCAGCTTGTATTGTCGAGTGTCGTCTGCACACGTATGTGAGGGGCTCCATAAGGGCAGTTTAACCCTTCCATGACTGGAGCTTCCTGAAATTTTGCGAAAACCCCTGTGCCAATGCATTCTCTTATATATGCGAGTCTCCCATATAGAGCCTCGCGTACATATAAGAGAACAGATTGGCCTGACAATATTTACCTTAATTGACCAAAATAAGCCAATGCATTATCTTCTACTATATATTTTGAGACTTCCGTATATATATGTGTGTGTGTGTGTGTATATGTGTACTTCATAGAATCGAAAAAGGCTGGTCGGATCGAGCTCAAATTTCGTATACAAGGGTAAAATCCCACGGACACCGTAGTTGTCGCGTTTTGGAGAAGCTCTGAGCACCCTTTCTCCACTCCCAATCATCAAAATCACCGCGAACTGCACTGCGGTGGTTAATTCAGTGATAATTTAATGAGCGTTGTATATGACGCGTCGGTATAAAAAGAGCGTTTGTTTGCAATTCAACGCAAAGCAGAGATATACGGGAACAATATTTTGAGTGCTCTCCGCATGCTCGATTGAGTTCAAACTTCCTATCTAAGGGTAAAATCCCACGGACACCGTAGTTGTCGCGTTTTGGAGAAGCTCTGAGCACCCTTTCTCCACTCCCAATCATCAAAATCACCGCGAACGACACTGTCTATATTGCGTCATTATACAGACATGAGCGTGTTGTGTGATTCTTACATACTCAGGGCTTCCTAGGAACGCGGATCGGGTCAGTTTTTTCCGCCCTAGGTGATGTTCACCTTGAAACGGGTACCCACAAATGGATCGGGTCAGTTTTTCCGCCCTAGGTGATTTTCACCTCGAAACGGGTACCCACAAATTATATATATATATATATGTGTGCATGTGTCCCTTATGGACTCGAACCGATTGCGCTCATACTTGCTACCTACGGGAAGTGTCATGAACGGGTTAAATTGTAACCCCGACCTGACCTTGGCCTTGAAAGTGATCAATTCAATGTCAAATCGGGTAAAATATTGAAAAACCAAAAATTAATTCAAAAAATATTTAAATTCAAAAATTAAAATTGTCATGTTTCTGACCAACCACGCCAGTGGCGGGCTAACCTGCTAGTCTTATATATATATATACGCGAGACTCCCGACTCCCTACGGGAGACTCGCGTATATAAGGGGATGAACTGGAACAATATATTTAATGCTGCAGCAGCGCAGCTCCCGTCGCGTTAAGACAAAAAGTAGGCTGAATTGTATCTGATAGTTTGATATTTCAACCAGAATTTAGCGTGAAATTTGTTATTTTTAGACCAAAATTCGAATGTTTTCCTACATATTTGGTGAGATATGGTAACGAGTTGAAATTTCAAACCAAGTTGTTAGGTTGAAATATGCAAAAGTTGCATGGAAAGTTTAGGTTGAAATATCCAACAGTTGCATGGAAAGTTTGATGTATATTAACAGTAGGTCTGTTTCAAGGGTGCATGGGGTGTATATACAATGCAAAATTATAGTAACACCCCCCCCCCCCCCCCCCACGGAGACTCTCTACTTTCGTCCCTGGAAATATATTGGGAGAAATCGCGTGTTACTTCTGATGGGATGTGATAAATATATGGAATACTATCAGGGCCACTTCCTAATGGAGATTCTGGTTAGAAGGAACTAAATAAGTAGAATTACGTCCCTTTCGTTTTTACATGGTATATCGAATACGAGTTAAAAAAATTCTGGCGCGCGATTGGCGTATAATATGTCAAATAATTTTACAAATTCAAGAAATATAATACCAATAGCATGTAAAAACGTGGGCGTTTCCTAGTCTGAAATGCGTTCGTGTCCAAACAATGGCGGGATATTGAGGCTGTGTATTGGCTTTTGTCAGACTGTCAAATTCTGTGCAAAAAGTGGGGTAGTGTGGAAAACATATGCTGGTTTTCGAAAAAGGCGTGGCTCGAAAGGTACTCCTATATATATGTGCGAACAGATGCCGAAAGGGTTGGTCTTTACGAACGCATGCATCGTGCACTTCGGAACTCGAAAATTTAGCGTGGGCGTGGTCAAACGTTAACACTGTGGCCTATGGAAAACATTTAGTTCCTTCTAACCTTCTGGCTCGCGTCGAAAGCGACAAAATGTGCGCCATTTAATTTAGTCGCGCGCTGAAAGTGACAGAAGACAGTGACAATATGTGCGCAGCGTATAATGTCACACATTTCGGCGCTTGATAGATAGATAGATTTATTGACAGATACGCCCACTCGAGGCCGATGTCAAAACAATTCCATAAATAAAATGTAATTATATAAGTATAGTAACATAAATATATTAATTTTCAATATTTGATAATGCACACCGTTTATGTAGAAAGGGTTGGACCATGTTGCCTATATGATATTAGACATGTTTTAGGATAATAAATTCTCAAGATGTTTTTACTTTACACATGCACATATTTTAACCTATTGCTATAATAAGGGACACAACTATCTTGTTAAAGTGGGTATTTTAACCTTTATAACCATAAATATTTGGGTTTTTAAAGGTTTTGTCACTGGGTTTGTTGGCATATTTTTCAGCCATGTGCTTTGTTTGTTTATTTTTTGTGGGTGTACTTGATCAGCGTTCTCTCAGTTCCGGTGCAGACACAATGAGATACCCTTACCCTGGGCCAACAACACATTATATAGTAGAATTTACAAGATTTTCATCAATTTTGGGAGTGGGTGTCCCAGATCTGGGTGGAAAAAACTTACGCTCCCGGGGTGGTGGGTCCGCAAAACTGAAAAACACAAAATTTTCACCTTGTATCCGGATTTTTTTTCCTGACCCCCCCCCCCCCCCCACCCGCTTATTTCCGCAAATAAACGCTCTCTTAGATTTTTATAAATTTGTGCCGCTTTTGGCGCGCGCAAAAACATGTGATTCGATGGTCCCCATATCATCAGATTCCAACAACAACAAGATTTATTGAAATGCCGCTTCAGTTGTCAGAATCGATTAATTGCTCAAACATAATGCTAACGGAAGTCAACTACTAGTATAGCATAAAATTGACAAAAACCTGTTATTTATCAACTTTTTGTTTAACGAAATATTGCCGGTTTGTCAAACATCTGACACAAAAAAGTCACTTGATTTTAGAGTTATCCATCTTCATCCGCAATTTGGTCAGAGAAAGTATTATCGTCTGGTGTTTACTGGGCCACATAAAATTAAAACAATAGATTTCAAAAATCAATATGAGATCACTCTGAGCTTTGATGGGTGGGTTCCTCGACTCGAATCAAATATGTTTTACCCCCGAAGCCAAGGAAATAGTAATCTGTTAGCGTTAATTCGGATTGAGTACCTTTAAAAATTGTCGCTTTCGGTGCGCCAAAACGTGAAATTCCTTCAGACGTACTATATATATATGTACGCCTGACATAGTTTTACCCGCTCCAGTCTGCTCCATGCACTAGTATATAGAAAATCGAAGCATGATTTGCGTTGAACTAGACGAGTTTATATTGGCTACATAAATAAACAATTAAATCATGATCAATATATCTATTTACGACAGATATAGATGTGAACAATATAATATATGACGATAACGATCAGCATCCATGGAGCTATCATGACCGAAGGGGCCACTCTCACCATAAAAAGTGCTGAAAGGTACACAGGGTTTGTGATCGGCCCTACTGTGTTTCTGAAAGTCTGGCGCGCATTAGCAGTTTTTGATTTCAGTTCATTTTAATGTTCATTGGAATGTAAACAATTATTCTCTAACATAAATCATGGCAGATTAACGATGACGTTCATTTAGAACATTTCCAAACCTTTGTACCTTTCAGCACTTGTTTTGGTGAGAGTGACCCTTTCAGCTCCAGCATGACCGAAGCCACTACACTTTTTGACACGCGCAGGGGCGTGGTGGGGGGGGGGGGGGGGGGGGGGGGGGTTGGGCTGCGCGTCCATCCGTTCGTCAACAATTTCCTGTAAAACACCCCACATCTTTCATCCGATCATCAACAAACTTGACCAGTGCGTCTATAACCGAAAGGTTCCTGCACTGCAATATCTACAGATACAGATACTTGGATCCCCGGGGTGCCATCTAGATGGGAGTCACCGATATTTGGCGAAATCGTTAAAAAATCATGGCCACCAACAGACATCTTCGATTCCAAAATTTGAATCCATGTGCACACCCGCCTGCATGGTCACATTTATTCGAGAATTGTTTTGAAAATTGATATATTTAGAATTTTACTCTTTGCATGCATGACTAAATCCCTTGGCACACCACATCCCTCATACAATCACCACCAATCGTGATATCAATATCGGTACCTTGATAACTTCACATGCCAAATTTGGTTTCGATCCGATAGCCCCCCCCCCCCTCAAAAAATCCTCATCATCGACGGACAGACGGACGGGCACGGCTATTTTAATAGTCCCCAAAACAAAAACATTCGGGGACAAAAAAGCATGGCAGTTATCGGCCATTATGCATCTTGGATTTCACATTTGAATCTATCGGTACATATACACCATGCAGCCGACATTAAAAAAATTACAGGCATGTTCAGGATCATTCCGGGGGCTATCAAATTTGAACGTTATTCAATCAAAAACATGGCTGTCGGCATCCATCTGTGATTTTACTTATTGCATCACTAAATAATTTAAACATTAAAGTTTCCGCATTCATTATCGCTCCATTGGCTATAATATATAATTATGATGTATGACATTATCCCCTCTCAACGTTGAGCTACAGTGTCATTGCCACGTTATAATTATAATTTCATCAAATGCAATTTTCAGAAATGTTTATCATGGCCACAGTAAGCCTTGTCACTGAGTCGCGGCTATGTTGATTCCACCCAGCACCGTTCCGTCGTTTTAGTGATATAGGTCAAAGTTCTGGAGTAGCATTCCATATATGGAATTCATGAATATTCTCTCTCTCTCTCTCTCTCTCTCTCTCTCTCTCTCTCTCTCTCTCTCTCTCTCTCTCTCTCTCTCTCTCTCTCTCTCTCTCTCTCTCTCTCTCTCTCTCTCTCTCTCTCTCTCTCTCTCTCTCTCTCTCTCTCTCCCATATATGGAATGCTACTCCAGAACTTTGACCTGATGCACTAAAACAACGGGACGGGGCTGGATGGATTCAATATGGCCGCGATTCAGTGACAAGACTTATAGAAAAGTGCAGAAACTGGAGTTAGACCACAAGATTTTAGGATTTTGCAAATATCAGATTCAGATATAAACATTCGAGTCAAAAACTGTTCTCATACATGGTGGGCCAGTTAACTGATTCAGGATTTAGGAAAACTTGTTCACATTTTATTCCTTATTTAACAGTTAAAATTTAACCCTTTCTTTACCAAATACTCACCATCGTCGTATATATATAAGCCTCTTGCTAAGTCGCGGCCATATTGGATGCATCCAGCCCCGTTCCGCACATCCATGCAATGCTACAGGTCAAAGTTCTCGAGGTGCCTTCCATATATATATGGAGCTTTTGAATATGGAAATCGTGAATATTAAAAGTTCCATATATTGAATGCACCTCCAGAACTGTAGCACTTAAACCGCGGAAATGGGGCTGAATGAATCCAATATGGCCGCGACTCAGTGATCTCGCTTATTGTATAATAATATATGTCAGAGATATGGAGGCACGGACTCAGTATGGGTGTTCATTGCTTCATAATTACTTAACTCGGTGAGCCTGAGTGTGAACAAATTCTCATTTCTTCAGGCTTGAAAACAGGTCCCAATTTTCATCCATACCGGGGTTCGAACCCGCGGCAACATCGTCTAGCCCAGACTGTGATGATCTTATCCTCGACCAAACACTGATGTGCAGGGCCTACTCGTTCAGTGGAGCTCCGTGGTCCAGTGGTTAGCGCGTTGGACTTGTCTTCGCTGTCAACACAGCGAGGCGAGTTCGCGGCTGGCTGGTGGTCTGTTATGAGTTTCCACACAGCGATGTGCAATTGTTGGATTGTACACTGTTTGAATCTCGCGCCAAGTTGTGACCCTTGAGCAAGGTCGCTCACGGGCCCAAAATTCCTTATAGCGCAAAAATGGCAAATACGTGTCCGAGGGGTGTATCTCATGCATGTCCCGACCGCCATCTCAATGGCAACATATCATTAAACAGGGGTCTTATGGCAGATATATATCACATAGAAAAATCCGGTTGGCTTCCTTATATTTCACAAATGGGAGGTTTGAGTGACAAAATTGGCTGTTTTTGGGATGTCCGTTATTGGGTATCCGATTTCATGAGCTCAGAAACTTGAGTAATCCGTTACTATATTTATACAAGTGCTATGTAATTATCTCACTTGTATGACCGATTCTCGCATTAAAAACCGAGTATTCTATAACGTTACTATATTTGGAAGCAGTCCACCATGGTATGTTGTCCGTGAAAACGGTGTTTTCTCCGTTACCATCAATTTAAATCGTCATAACTGACAGACACAACTTGCTGTATGTGCCTAATTTTATACAAAGAAACGCAGTATCACATGTAACCTGGGGAACATATAGCTCTAAATACAAATGAATCATATGTAGAAATAACAAGAGATGAGTTGCCACTCCCAAAACAGTTTATTTAAGGATGTTTTCTCCGTTACCACCATAAAACATAGAAAATCGACGAGTTAACTACAACTGCTAATCTCATCTGACGGAACGTCTATCAAGCCCAAAATATCACGTGAGCATGTTGAAATTAATATCACAAGACTTTTGTTACGGTTGTAAACAATATGCGGTTTTCTCCGTTACCGTTTTCCTCCGTTACCAGCGAACATCAGAAGGTCATTCTTTAGGCACATTTGAACCCTTGGTGATACTATATCGGCAGTCTGGGTTTGTTTGACTCAGTTCAACACAAAAAACTAAACCGGTTAATTACAAATAGGGGAGACCCGGGCAAAGCGGGACACCAAATGTTTTCAAGGAATTTTAGATAGGATTTTCGCCGGAAAAATCTGGAAAGCCGTTGATTGGTATATAATTCATTGGCGCATATAATCGGGTGATTATTGATATCAAACACCATTTAGGTATGTCCCTTTTGGAACCTCTTGTGTTGTCCCACTTTGACCGTGCCTTTGGGCAAATCAGGACACCGCACTGGGCAAAGTGGGACACTGTGCCAGGCTATCCGGGCAAAATGGGATAGCAAAATCAAAGAGACAGTGCGGGTTGCCATTGCTCACACTGCTACAGACAGACGGGCTCTGAGTTGCAGATGAGTTTCTGTTGGGTTATGTATGATGGATTTCTTGTCTGGCGACCAGAGTTATCTATCTTAACGATATATTCACCCCGTTACAGTACCGATTAAAAGGTTACTTCCATTCCTTATTCGAAATTTTTATAATTATCAAACAAAGGGTTTTGTGTGGTGCCCCCCCCCCCCCCCACACATATTCTATCCACGCACCCATCCAGATCCAAAGTGGCCGCCGTCCAGAAGGGTACAAATAGGGCACCATGCCTTTTCTCAGCCGATTTAGGTCAAACAAAAGGTGTGTGTAGGGAGCCAATCTAAATACCGCCCCCCCCCTTCACCACACCACGATCCAAAATGGACACCAGAGACGTTCAAATAGGGCACCCATGGCATTTCTCGACCCCTTGGTCGATATTGGTAAAACAAAGGATGCCCCAAGATAATCTAAATATTCACCCCTTTCACACCACCCCCGGGGCATAAGGGTTCAAATAGGACATCCATGCCATTTCGCGTCCCGTTGACCGATTTAGGTTAAACAAAGGGTGTTGTAGGGTGCGCCTCCCCAGGCACTCTTTCCAATTACCTCACACACCTCAACCTGATCCAGAATTGTCGCTGTCCAGAGGGGTTCAAAATAGGACACCCATGCTATCTCTCAGCCCCTTGGCCGATTTAGGTCAAACAAAGGGTGTTATATATTGTTCCTGGTGTCAAATACATCCACTATACATTTCGGATTCACCCACCAGCCAATATCGAAACAGACATATCTTCTTCCTTGTCAGTAATCATTCTAAGATGGGCGTGAAAGCTACCTGGCAATAATTGGAAGCAGGTCATGGAAAGGGGCCGTGTGATGGAGTTGGAGGGACATCCAAGAGGTTGGTTGACGTTGCAGTGAAGACCGGTAAATGTGTGATACAGAACACCGCCGCATTTTGTGATTGGGGCAATCACACCAAGGTTAATGTCGCATTTATTCACCTCAACGAAAGCGCACTGTAATTGGTTTTCCCGATGTCCTACCCGTTCCTAGAACACTGAAGGTACACGCGGTTATTCCTACCAAACACGCAAACGGCACCGCTACCAGAGAAACGTCATGTTTCTGCGCCAATTGTTTAAAGTTTCTAGCTTCAAATGGTGAATCCGATCTGAAATGCAATTGGAAGTTTACAACGATGTCTGCACCACATGTTCGCGAGTCTATAATGGTCCACGGTCATCAAAGGCAAGCGAGCTTCAAAAAAGAGTGCGGAAAATAACTGTCAAGATGCGTATCCTTGTGGGAAGTGGGGATGGGTTTATGATGATCCACTCGACCCCAGTAAACGCGACGAATGGGTGTTGTGCTCAGATTGTGGCAAGTGGTTTCATGAATGTTGCGGAGAGGATTACGGTGTCTTTGACAACGGTGATAATTTCATGTGTTTGTCATGTTTAGACATATAGACTCAATGTGATGACACTAGTAACGATGACATTTATTATATTGATTTATATAGGCAGGAATTAATTGAAGGCTACTAGCTATTTAAAATTAATTTCGAATTGTCGGTTGTTAAATTCCAACCTAAGACTTGGGAGTCTGAAGCCCAGTCGGGAGGGGACTTGTTGAGCTGGAGGAGGGGGTGATCAGTAGTGTACAGTTGGTAATTTCAAGGTGGATTTTCACCAATATACATACGCGAAGTCTCTCTAGCCACATATCCTGTTTAGATCTACTTCTTTTAACGTGATTATGAAAAGTTCTGACTGTTGTGATATCCAGAGTCCCAGTCTTATCATTCTTTGCAGTCTGGTGAGCGACAACACAGTCATTGACTGTCTTGTTTTGGAAACTTGTCCAAAACCGGTTTGAGTACAGCAAAATATTCCTCATTCATAAACTTGCATACATGTCGTATATAACTATATATAGGTTTTTTCTCCGTTACCATCATGTCCATGCTAATATTACATCGGGCGTTTGAATTATCAGGTATTCCTTGTTCGACATATATTAACACATTCTTATATTTATGTAATTAAATAAAATTGAATGGCATGATTATGCAGGTCTTATTTTTAGATGCACAGAATTGTGTGCACCAGCATAGATCAATGATATGGGTTTACTGGAAACACATACACATTCAAAGTACATGGGACTGCATGCATGTAGTTTCAAATAATAGTTAATATGTTTCCAGCGAAGTTAGAAATTCAACCGAACACGTTTGTGTCACATATTATTCAAAATTTAGTGTGTATCAACGATTCGCTATATTTAGGAACATAAAGACCCAAAATGTGTTTTCTCCGTTACCACGCCCACTGTAATATATGTGTGTCGCATATCACAAACGCCACATCAATATTTTCCACATGTTTTGTTTTCGAAAACGTATATATCCCCACATAAGAAATTGGCCAATTTTGTCTGTTTATAAACCATATAGAGTGATAGAGAGTGTTCGATTCGGAATGAATTTTTAATTGCACGGTAATCCTAAGATATACGGGTAGCCATTGACCCTAAATATATGGCTAGTGACAGCTAGAATCATGAGTATTTTATAAAATTGCATGCATGTGACTATAGCCACCATTGTGTATTGATTCTGACAATATAAAACTGTTGCCACATGTTTAAATGGACTGCACGTAACCATATGCTACCTTTTCGGGTTGGTAACGGAGAAAACATGCATAAAAATGCCTACCGTTTTCATGGCATCTGAAAAATAGGAACATGATCCTCCGGTGCTCATTTTAACGTGACACATTCCACACATACTATATTTTCATATTATGATGATGATAACCGGCATATCGAAAATTTATTTTTTCGATTTGATTGCAAACTACATGTCGATTTAAGGAATTTTAGGCCTCGTACTGTGTCTGCTTTGCACCACCCATGCATTACAAGGGTACCGGTACCTGATAATGAGCAGTGAAAGATCTTGTCAGTATGCTAGCCATATGGTATCCTCGCATACTCCCGGCTGTACCTCCCCCTGTCCCCGGGGAGCAGCAGATGGTTACTGAATGTTCAGGCTCATCAGGGTAATAATTGTAAAACTTTGAGCGCTTTGGGCCTCATGGGAAAGGCGCTTTACAAATGCTATACATTATGTTCACGTACCCACGAGTAGTTATATTAGGAAATGAATTAGGACCTAGCTACACGCTTCAGCCTAGATATAATTATGATGCATACACAACTTTTCTTCTTTAAAGTTGTTCGTTTTGCTAATTTATAGAGGGAACTTCGCGAATTATGAATGCGAGTTTAGGGACATCCGCGATTTAATTTGCATGATCTGTTATCGTCCTATTTGATTTGCGCCAAGTGAAATCCGCAAATATAATTGATATTACAGGCCACTATTGTCGTTATTTGCTTAAAATACGTGTCAATTGACCTATACAAACCCGTTCCCTTTAAAGTCGTCTCTTTCGCCAATTTTATGGGAACTCCGCGAATTCGGGGACTTCCGCAAAGGGAGCTCCGAAAACGGAGACCTACTGCAAATCGTCATACCGATGACGTCACCTGTTCTATTTTGAGAAACTCGGGCACATGAACGACAACTGGCGGGTGTTCGCCGGTAACAGACCTGTTTTTAACATGGCGTCGTTTTTGTTCGATACGTTCTTCAGTGCTTCGTTTTGGTTACCACATGGTCATACTTGGGAAGATGTACAATTATCTACACACGGAGAACGACGACCTGTGTTTTCGGACTTGCTAGTTGCAATCGCCGTGGGCTTCGTTCTTCTTTTCTTACGGATAATTTTCGAGAGGTTAGAAAAAGTGCCGATTTCCTGATTTCGGGATATTGTTCACAGAAAGGAATTTATACTGCTAATTTCAAGCTTCAGCAACTATCATCATATTCATATCAATTTTCGACATCGGAGACTGTGTATTGTTGATTGTTAATTTGTGATTTTTATTTTTTGCCTTGGAAATTTGGTTTGTTTTGATTTCAATCTGGATCTGTCCAAAAAACATTTTGACAGGTCAGACTCCTCTCCATTCCAAATTCCCCTGGCATGTGGCCATTGAACCTTGACTTACCACTTTGGACATTGACAACAAACATCAAAGTCCACCTATTTTCTCTTTGGTACCAGTAATCCTATCGTAACTTAATTTGTTTCAGTTCATTGGGGGGATTGGTGTACTACAGCACATTACATGACTCATTGACTTGTCATGTCAGTGTCAATAAATTATTGTTGCTCTACCAGTACTGTGACATTGACATTGCATTTGTAACTTGTGAATTGTGTTGATTACTGTCAGAGTTATTGTGTCAATGGCAGTGTTTTACTACTGGTTTACTATTTTAGTACCATGTCAAATGGGGTGATTTCACTCGCTAACCGCGGCCGAAAGGCAAGTACACCACGGCCGAACAGCAAACTTGTACACTGCGGCCGAAAGGCAACTACAGTAATGCCCTAATTAATCGACTCCTTTAACCACAGCAGAATTATGGGTAACTTTTCAGGATTTAGTCGGAAATATGGCTTGTTGCCATTCATCGGAAAGCTCTCGCGGAGAGCTTTCCGATGAATGCCAACAAGCCATATTTCCGACTAAATCCTGAAAAGTCACCCATAATTCTGCTGTGGATGAAGGAGTCGATTAATTAGGGCATTACTGTACACCGCGACTGAACGGCATGTACACCGTGGTTAGATTTCTGGTTTGTATCATCTTTTTTCAGTTTAATGAACGTACACCATGGCCGAACGGCAAGTACACCGCGGCCCAATTGTTGTTAGCTGGTGGAGCCGCGGTGTAGTTGCATTTCAGCCGCGGTGGCAACGCTAACCGCACTGCGGTTAAGTGGACACTTGTTTTGTCCAGCAGGGTACACTGCAGCCGAACGGAAGTACCCTGCTGGACAAAACAAGTGTCCACTCAACCGCGGTGTGGTTAGCGTTGCCACCGCGGCCGAAATGCAACTACACCGCAGCTGCACCGGCTAACTACAGTTGGGCCGCGGTGTACTTGCCATTCAGCCATGGTGTAGATGCCGCGGTGTACGTTCATTAGACTGAAAAAAGACAATACAAACCAGAAATCTAACCACGGCGCACATGCCATTCAGTCGCGTTGTAGTTGCCTTTCGGCCAAGATGTACTTGCCGTTTGGCCGTAGTGTACATGCTGTTCGGCCGCGGTGCTCAACTGCAGTTACAAACTCTGACACCGCGGCTGAACGGCAAATACACCGCGGTGCCAATGGACACTTGTTTTGTCCAGCAGGGTACACCATGGCTGAAAGGCAACTACAACGGGGCCGAATGGCATGTACACCATGGTTAGATTTCTTGTTTGTATCGTCTTTTTTCAGTTTATTAAATGAACGCAAAAGGCCACTACAACGGGGCCGAATGGCATGTACACCATGGTTAGATTTCTGGTTTGTATCCAGACTTTCATTTTTAGAAAATGTAGGCGCGCAGAGTCCCGCTGGGTTTTGGCCAGGCGCGCGGTTTCTATCAAGATAAAATAAACAGCGGAAATACATTCATAAATGCCGCGTAAATTGAATTAGTTTACTCACGATCGATGTCCAGTGAATCTCTTTGATGGTTTAACCCTTTGAGTGCCAGGTCCAATTTTTGTATCAACCCATATACCCTGTGCCAATGCATTCTCTTATATATGCGAGGCGACCTATGCATTGGCTTAACAATTTATTTTTTTTTACAATTTTTTACAATTTTAATAATTTATTCTTATATTCTTTAACAGACATATTTTGTAGGTTTAGGGCCGATGAGATCGGCCCCTGGCACTCAAAGGCTTAACACTGCTTAATCCACTATCCATAGGCACAAGTGAATGTTACACACTATGTTTTATATTGTACATGCTCCTATATTAATTGTAATTCATAATTAATAAGGAATCAATTTAATACTCCGATTCCATGCTGACAGAATAAATATCAACATCTCCCGGCCACGTGGTCTCGCTTTGATTTTCCAGGAATTTATGTGACGTCATACCGCTATTCTCAAAGTAATTGACCAGAAAAACGGGGTGATACCCCGGTCATGACCGCGGTGATACCGGTAATAAACGGTAGCGAGATGGTCACGGCGGTGGAGTTACGGTATTGGGCGATAATGATACCGCGGTCTTTTAGCGGGCACTGCATTAATTTTTTTGAATACCGCGGTCTTTTAGCGGGCACCGCATTAATTTTTTTGAATACCGTGGTGATTTTCATGGAACTCTTTGAGGGGAGGTATTTACTCCCACATACTTGTTCGCATTAACAAGCGGTATCAGTACCGCGGTATTGGAGGATACCGCGGTATAGTATCGCGGTATTAACGGGGTGACACCACGTTATTGGTGGTTAATTACTTTAAGTATAGCGGTAAGCCATACATGTACATAGAAATGTATTTTTAGCTTCGAATCATTCAGTCTCAGACAGATACCCCGCTGGACAAAACAAGTGTCCATTGGCACCGCGGTGTATTTGCAGTTCGGCCGCGGTGTCAGAGTTTGTAACTGCAGTTGAGCACCGCGGCCGAACGGCAAGTACACCGTGGCCCAACAGAAAGTACACTGCGGCCGAAAGGCAACTACACCGCAGCCGAACGGCATGTACACCGTGGTTAGATTTCTGGTTTGTATCGTCTTTTTTCAGTTTAATGAACGTACACCGCGGCAATTACACCATGGCCGAACGGCAAGAACACCGCGGCCCAACTGTAGATAGCCGGTGGAGCCGCGGTGTAGTTGCATTTCAGCCACGGTGGCAACGCTAACTGCACCGCGGTTAGGTGGACACTTGTTTTGTCAAGCAGGGTAGTGCATTCGACACGTCACACCGTGTGACCTCAAATAACTTAAACTGCCAATCATCGTGGCACGAGGGACTCCCCGTTTGATGTATGCCGACAATGAATGTTGGTTTCGGAGAATTCATGGGTAGACACTGAAGATAGCGCTATCAGGTTCGCTCTCTATATTTGGCCTAGGTGCGCAATCGTTCGCTGGTTTTCAATTTTAGGCGCGCGATGGTGCGCAAGAGTGATCGCGCGCATCAAAAATGAAAGTCTGCTTTGTATCGCCTTTTTTTCAGTTTAATGAACGAACACTGCGGCAACTACCGCTATTCTCAAAGTAATTGACCAGAAAAACGTCATGGCGTGGAGTTACGGTAATGGGCGATAATGATACTGTGGTCTTTTAGCGGGCACCGCATTAATTTTGTTGAATACCGCGGTGATTTTCATGGAACTCTTTTAGTAGGGGTGGGAAGATACGCTAGTGCCACGATACGATACGTATCTCGATACACCGTTCGCGATGCGAGTGCGTATCTAGATACATATATACATACTACATACATGTAGATACACTCCAGACATTGTTTCAGAATTTAATCAAATCAAACATGACAACTCAAACACTTATTAGGGCAAATAGCATTACTGTGCCTACTTGCAACTGAAACAACTTTCAAACAAGTCAATAGTTATTATGAGTCTGATCTACTCTAAACAGTAAATACAGGATCGACTATTTATTGGTAAGTTAATGGTAACGCAGGTTCTTTCTAAAAAAAATTAAAGTGTCAACATTTTCTGAGTTCAGCATTGAGCGCTGAGCATTTATAATATCGCCAGCAGTCGAAAACACTCTTTATCCCATTTACTAGGGTACAGTAGCTAACAAACCGAAGTGCTGCCAAACTTTAGACTTGTATTTGTCTGCGGGTTTGGGTTTTATAATGAATTTTTCCTGCGATTGCTGAGGAATCTCAACTGCTGGCTCCGTAGACGCCATTACATTTACAAAGCTTATTTAAAAAAAACGGATGTTGAAACTCAAGAGTTCAAGGACGATGACCACAAAATCGGGTAATCAAGACTTGCACAAAGAAAGTCCGTAAGTGATCATGCTTGAAATCACTTGTTAATAAATCACAAAACGCGGAGCTGCCAATGTAAGAGGAGTAACTCTAAATACAATGTACTAGATTCAGACCACTGGACTCGTAACTATACGAATTGAGTCCGAGTGACACGCGATTACGCGGTCAAAATGAAGGGTACCGCGGAAAGTACCGGTATATTTAGAAGGCAGTTGTGCGTCAGCTGCGAGCGCACGTGACATGTGCTTTCGAAAACGAAACGGGAAGTTATATATCAATTGTGCCATGTGGCGTAAATATGCACCGGCTCTAATCAAACACGCGATGCATGTGCAGCACGGACACATTATAGTACGTTTCATCACTTTCGCGCGAAGCTATATATGCACATGCGAAGTCTTGTTTTAACTTTGTTTTAGGACTGAAACTCTCGATATATCTTAATAGCCGATCAAATGACTATGCTTTTCGAAGTTTTCGTACAGTAAACATTTATTATGAATTATACGTGTATCGCAATACGACGATATTTAAGGATTTGTATCGGTGCATGCATCGTATGTTACTGTATCGCGATACACCGGTGCATCGGTGTATCTTCCCACCCCTATCTTTTAGGGGAGGTATTTGCTCACACATACTTGTTCGCGTTAACAAGCGGTATCAGTACCGCGGTATTGGAGGATACAGCGGTATAGTACCGCCATATTAACGGGGTGACACCACGTTATTGGTGGTCAATTACTTTAAGTATAGCGGTACACCATGGCCGAATGGCAAGTACACCGCGCCCCAACTGTAATTAGCCGGTGGAGCCACGGTGTAGTTGCATTTCAGCCGTGGTGGCAATGCTAACCGCACCACGGTTAAGTGGACACTTGTTTTGTCCAGCAGGGTAAGTCTTGAGTTTATTGTGTCTGTCATTTGCAGAATGAGGTCCTCAGAGGGTGAATACGCTATCCCATGTAGCAGGCTAGATTCACTAAATTAATTCTGCTTAGGCCTGATCTGGAAAGTTTCTATATTATACAATTTCTATAGAAACTTAGATTCTATTTCTTTTTAGTTTAGTTTCTCCATATCCCCAAATTGGCAGACGACACATTGTATAATTGAGGTTCCCAATGGGTGTACATCATAATATTCACCATTTGGGAACTTCAATCTGAGTCTACATATACCGGTATGCCTCCCGTAGCAGATGAGACCATTTAGAATGAGGTCCCAAGAGGGTGAATTTGGTGATGCTAGCCTGCTCTGCAGCATAGCGTCGCTAAATTCACATTCTGGGGAGCTCATTCTGCAGATGACAGGCACACTAAACTCAGGCTTGAATTCCTGGGTACCATAATCAATGGAAACATGCTACATGTACATTTACCCTGCTTGACAAAACAAGTGTCCACCTAACCGCGGTGCAGTTAGCGTTGCCACGTGGCTGAAATGCAACTACACCGCGGCTCCACCGGCTAACTACAGTTGGGCCGCGGTGTACTTGCCGTTCGGCCATGGTGTAATTGCCGCGGTGTACGTTCATTAAACTGAAAAAAGATGATACAAACCAGAAATCTAACCACGGTGTACATGCCGTTCGGCTGCGGTGTAGTTGCCTTTCGGCCGCAGTGTACTTGCTGTTGGGCCACGGTGTACTTGCCGTTCGGCCGCGGTGCTCAACTGCAGTTACAAACTCTGACACCGCGGCCGAACAGCAAATACACCGCGGTGCCAATGGACACTTGTTTTGTCCAGCGGGGAAAGTTACTAACTTCATCCATTGATTCAGCATGGCGTTGTTACAGGTAATTTTCTTTTTCGGATGTTACACATAAATAATTCTGCACTGTCTTAGAGATTCCAATGTTATTTGTTTTTGGTAAACTATTTTTCCATTCATCAGAGATGTTATATTATATTAAAATATTCTCGTTACAGGTACTTATTTATTCCATTAGCAAAATATATTGGTGTCAAAGCGCGCCGTGTAGTAGTTCCTAAAAATAAGATTTTAGAAGATTCATATAACAAAAAAAGCAAGCCGACCGACAAAGCTGTGCAGGTAATTATTATTATTTAAACATTCCATATAATATGATTAATATTACTACATGTACAGCTACAGTAATGCTCTAAGTAATCGACTTCTTAACCACAGCAGAATTATGGGTAACTTTTCAGGATTTAGTCGGAAATATGGCTTGTTGCCATTCATCGGAAAGCTCTCGCCGAGAGCTTTCCGATGAATGGCAACAAGCCATATTTCCGACTAAATCCTGAAAAGTTACCCATAATTCTGCTGTGGTTAAGAAGTCGATTACTTAGGGCATTACTGTATTACACTTTATTACTTATCTATCAACGTAATTTGCATGATCGCACGAGTTTCCAGGCGTGTGATAATTCTCAGAATCGCACTAGTGCAATCTGTCGACGGAACTATTTCATTCAGTGTTAAAACTCAATTAAATTTGCATTTTCTGTACCGGAGATGTACGATTGTGAGTCAACTTACTATGATACGGAGATATGTAATAAAAATAGAACTGCATGAGTGTCCCGCACTCGAGGTATCGCTCCGCCAACAAATCTCGTGCGATAATTTCGTCAAAATCCAGACACTAATGCGGTTCTATCTATTTATTAACTTTTTCATGATGAGAGCTGCGCTGGTGCAGCATTAAATTCCTGTACCATGTTAATTTTTTTTGCGTCTTCAAAAACTGCAAGTTCACTTTATAAATTTGTTTAACATGTCTGCGTTCGACATCCTGTACCATTTTCAATCACCAAGTTTTCAATTGATCTTTATTTTCAAGTTAACAATACACAAAATAAATTTCGTAAATTCAATTAATAAATTGTTTACATTTTATTCAACATACGATGTTGGTCACTGACCGATATTTGCAATTGTATCATCAATGCAGCATCACGACAAGCCAAAAATAAACAAATTATCCAGTGTGGTACCATGGTCGGCGACAGTATAATTGACTGTGGTTTACCGCATGCGGTCGAGTACTGCGGTAGTACCGGTGGTCAACCTCGTTAAGGAGGGTCGATCAAATAGAGCATACTAGTAGTTGTAGTTTGATTTGCATTATGTGTACAATATAGAATTCCAATTCAAAAATAGTCGTCTTGTGTACTTAATATCTGATGAATGTATATGTACATGTATACTAGAAATGATTGAATTCTGATACTGAGACACTCTCTGAAGTTATACACAAACCTGCGCATGCCTTAAAGTCCATAAAATTTTATTTATACAAGAAGTAAAACATAGCATTTCTACAGGGAATCGAGACTTTTTACGAGAATCAAAATGAGAATCATGATTCTGATTCTCGTCGTATTTTAGGGCCTGCTGCACAGCAAATCGGAAATGATATCATACCAGTACAATTGTTAACATGCATAGCTCTAGCACATACAATATTTATAATATCGCATCAACATGTTACACAGTACACATACATATATAAAGCAGATGACAGACAAATCAAAACATAAAACAATTGCAGATGGATTAGGGTCCTGCGAAGGTACGTTGGGTACAGAGATGGTTATAGTTTGTTTTGGTCTCTTTCAGGCTCTGGCTAAGCAAACAGACTTCTCAGTACGTAAAGTGCAGAGATGGTTCTTCTTGATGAGGAAATCGAAAAGTATCTCAGATGTACAGAAATTCAGCGAATGCAGGTCAGTACATATTTAGTTATCTTACATGTATAGTAGTGTTCTAACAGTACGGTATCTTATGTTATCTTACATGTATAGTAGTGTTCTAACAGTACCTTATCTTATCTTATCTTATCCTACCTTATCTTACATGTATAGTTAGTGTTCTAACAGTACATTATCTTATCTTACCTTATTGTAAATACCGGTTATGTCAGGAGTCAGTATCATCCCTGTCCATTACACCGGGTGGGAGAGGATTAACGCTTAACGACACCTCAGCGAGGCATACATACATACATGTACACAGTACTTTTGTAGGCAAGCTCAGAACTCCCAACTTTTCTTTTGTCGATGATCGAAGTAAATCGATCAGGGGTCAAAGCGAAACCTCTGGCCAGTAGTCGAACATGCTAACAACTCGGCCATCGCAGCTCCCATAAAGATGCTACAGGTATTATCTCCCCTCAACTGTCTCTAATAATTAACTTGGGACGGACTGTTGACGGGCAGGAGTCCGGGCGGGCGGCAGCAAACCTATATAACATCAGGCCAATATAAATAAATTGGTAGATTTACATCCAACTTTTTAAGAAAAATGGGGACGGGAGGACAAATTTTTATTTTTTTTATTTTATTCTTCCTATGCACTGGCACAGGGTCTTTAATGCTGCACCAGCGCAACTCCTGTCATGAAAGATTTAAGGCAGAGAAATTTTTTTGGGACTAAAAATAAGGTCGGGAGGGGATGTAAATAAGGTCGGGAGGGGATGTAAATAAGGTCGGGAGGGGATGTAAATCAAGCATTTTTATGTTTACCCATACCATAGTATGGTAAACATAGTGTCGTCCGGATTGACCACTCGTCGTTCGTCCGTCTGTCTGTCCGTCCGTTTGTCTGTCCGTAGACACTTCATGAAATGCGATAACTCTAACATTTTCTATCCGATCGGAACCAAATTTTGTATATACAGATCGAGTTCGAATTTTGTTTTGATCCGAGTTTTTGTTACAGAGTTATGGGCCTTTTTCGACTTAGAATTCACGCATTCTGCCATAATTCAAACAGTTTTTATCTAATCGGAACCAGATTTGGTATGCGAGTTCAGAGCTCAAAATACAGATCGAGTTTGAATATGGGTTTGATCAGATTATTTTTAATGGAGTTATGGCCCTTTGACATATAATTCATGCATGCTTCAATAAATCTACCAGTTTTCATCTGAGTTATCTGAGTTATCAACTCAAAATACAGATCAAGTTTGAATATGGGTCAGATCCTGTTTTTTATACCAGAATTATGGCCCCTTTTTAACTAAGAATTGAACAGATTTGAGATTTGCTTACAATATATAACTATAGCAGCTTATAACTGTGGTATCAGTAAGAGAGACTAGAGATAATCTCTATTATTGATAATGAAATTTATTGCATTTCCATAGTGTGTGGACAGTGTCTTCTCAGGATTTATCAACTCTCACATATATAGCTCTCTGGTCTTGCATGGATTTTGGGATTAAAATTAACCCATTCCATAGACACACGATATCTGATAGGCAGATATTAAATTATATCTTTCACTTTTAGCCAGGTTCAGTAAGGATTTCTAAAAACATTAGAGGAAATGTCTTATTTTGAAATTCCCTCTATTGCATTTGGGGTGCAGGATAATAATAATGTTGCTTGTATTCTTGAGACTGACTTATTGTGTGGGCTTCTAAATCCATATACGTGCATTTATAGACTATTTTGATCAGTTCATTAGTGTGATTAAGATCAACCCCTTGCTATCTCATATAATAACTCAAATATTTGTCATTGATTATATTATATTTCAAGTCATAGTTTATGATAACACACCCATAACCTGTATAGAGAGGGTCATTTGGTTTAATTGCTTTTAAATATTAACAAAATTAACCCACCTGACTATGGACTGAGCTCTATAAGACTATATATCTATTTTAAACTGACTTAATAGGTTGGAATCAAATGCCATATCCATGTTCATATGGAAGGTGCCCAATAAGTCTTATGCCACTTGTGAACTTAAAGGTACCCAATCCGATTTGATGGTCCCCATATCATCAGATTCCAACAACAACAGTTTAAAAAAAAATTTGCTTCAGTTATCAGAATCGATTAATTGCCCAAAAATAATGCTAACCACAGTCCACTATAGTATAAAATTGCCCAAAACCTGTTATTGATCAACATTTTGTACAATGAAATTTTGCTGCTTTGTCATATATCTGACACAAAAAAGCCACTTGAATTTAGAGTTATCCATCTTCATCGACCTTTATAGGGCCACTAAATATTCCAGGTGGTTAAAGATAATAGATTTTAAAAATTTATATCTGCTTACTCTGAGCTTTGATGAATGGGTTCCTCGATTTGAATAAAATATTTTTACCCCTCGAAGCCAAATAAATAGTAACTGAGGGGTGCTTAATCGAATCGAGTAGCTTTAATAGTAAGGTGTGAATTGTTGAAAAGGTTGGTGTAAGGATTTATGAAAATAGCTAATTGTTATCGCCGGTATGGGTTAAACATGTGCGGATCGTGATCGGCCGATCGTTTTATATTGGCCTAACTGTTTAATACGTTTATTGCTGGATTCTGACAATTGTTTTGTATTTGATTTAATTGTCATGTGAGGCAGCTGTGCACAGAAAATCGGGTCCACGTTTGTTTCTATTTAACCACCAGCAACATCACTATTTCGTTTAGGCCAAATGTTTTATCTGAGCATTCGCATCCTACACACTATCTGTTGCAGGTGAAACTTTATGGTGCTCAGGACAAACAGTCAACAATTTTATCTATAGTTATATTATTTGTTTAGGCATATCTATATTAAAACTATCTATATCGTAATATCTGCTTTATCAGCATCTACCCCTCCTGTTCTCATTGAATTAAATAAACATTTACTTGGTCATGGGGCATTTATTGACATTATACTGGTTTGCGGAATACCTTTAACATAGTTTGGTCATTTAATAGGCCAAGGAAAATAATATTTGTCATTTTATAGGCTTCTATTCTGACCCCTTTTCATACCCCTACGGTACACATTTTTTAGGATTTAGAATTTTTTCTTCTACAATTTTATACCCACAAAAACATATTGAAAAAAATGTAGCAACTTTCAATATCTCAAAATGAGTTTAACCCTTTCATGGCGGGAGCTGCGCTGGTGCAGCATTAAAGATCCTGTGCCAGTGTATTCTCTTATATATGTGAGTCTCCCATAGGTGGCCTCAGATATATGAGAGAATGCACTTGTTTACAAGGTCACAGTAAATATTGTTAGGCCAATGTATTCTCTTATACATGTATATGAGACCTACATACATGTGTGTAGGATCAGATTGAAGTTCCCCAGTTGAAGTTGGTGATGTTCAGCCATTAGTCACATTAATTATGCATTTTATCTTTTGTAAATTAGGGGATATAGGGCCAAACAAAATAATACCTGTGTTTAGGGTTACATGGTTTAAATGATTATGGTAGGTAGGTAATTTTTGTTTTTATACCCCCACTTTCGAAGAAAATGGGGGGTATACTGGATTGACTGCGTCCGTCACGATTTCTCCCTCCGTTTGTCCGTCTGTCCGTCCTTCCGACCTCATAACTCGAACAACTATGATTCGATTTCAATAATTTTTTGTATGCAATCTCCTTAGGACTGCCTCTCCGCATGATGCTAATTGCGGTTCGGTCCAACTTTTTTTTTTAAAGTTACGCCTCATTTTCGAGTTATTTTGACTTAGAAAATTCTGTCCGAATTAATAACTTTAACAAATATGAACCGATTTCAATAATTTTTGGTATACATGCTTCTCACAATACCCTCTCTACATGATGCGGCTAGGGATTGGCTCAGACTGTTTTTCGTAATATTACACTTCATTTTCGACTTATTTTGACTTAGAAAATTCTGTCAGACTTAATAACTTATATGAACCAATTTGAATAATTTTTTCTGTACAAGCTTCTTGTGACACCATATCGATATATTAGTCCGAATTTTTCTTTAAAGCTAAAAATCTTTTTTGTTGGGTTTATGGATAATGCGGGTTGAATTTGCCACGGTGGGGGTATGCTAGCACTCGAGTGCACACCTCTTGTTTTAATTTATTTTATTCTGAATTCCATTGACAATTCAATCTAGAAAGCTTCACAATTCAGATTAATTGAAAGGTTCAATACTAGATATTGTTATCATGAATTAGTCAGAGCACAAGACTAATAAAACAATCTTTCTATGCCCTTCCCACTGAAAACTGAAAACAAAATAAATATATGTCAACAGTCCAATAAAAAGTTTTGGGTAGGCACGTTTTTCTAGGGTAGGAAGGGAAACCCAAAACAGGTATTTTTGTGGCCTAGAAACTGAACAGAAGGATAAAAAAAAGTACATGTAACTAAAACAATGTTAATTTGATAAGGCCTAATCAGAATGAGGTCCCCAGAGGGTGAATTTTGTGAATCTAGCCCACTGTGCAGGATAGCATCACTGAATTCACCCTCTGGGGACCTCATTCTGCAAATTACAGACACAATATTATAAGGCTTGCAGTTTGCCATGAGCCTAAAAGTATCATGTGGTTAAATTCAGATTAACAGGCAGGTGATTGTCATAAGCCTAAAAGTACATGTATTATGTGGTTAAATTCAGATTAACAGGCAGGGGATTGTCATAAGCTTAAAAGTACATGTATTATGTGGTTAAATTCAGATTAACAGGCAGGGGATTGTCATAAGCCTAAAAGTACATGTATTATGTTGTTAAATTCAGATTAACAGGCAGGGATTGTCATAAGCCTAAAAGTACATGTATTATGTGGTTAAATTCAGATTAACAGGCAGGGGATTGTCATAAGCCTAAAAGTACATGTATTATGTTGTTAAATTCAGATTAACAGGCAGGGATTGTCATAAGCCTAAAAGTACATGTATTATGTGGTTAAATTCAGATTAACAGGCAGGGATTGTCATAAGCCTAAAAGTACATGTATTATGTGGTTAAATTCAGATTAACAGGCAGGGATTGTCATAAGCCTAAAAGTACATGTATTATGTTGTTAAATTCAGATTAACAGGCAGGGATTGTCATAAGCCTAAAAGTACATGTATTATGTGGTTAAATTCAGATTAACAGGCAGGGATTGTCATAAGCCTAAAAGTACATGTATTATGTTGTTAAATTCAGATTAACAGGCAGGGATTGTCATAAGCCTAAAAGTACATGTATTATGTGGTTAAATTCAGATTAACAGGCAGGGATTGTCATAAGCCTAAAAGTACATGTATTATGTTGTTAAATTCAGATTAACAGGCAGGGATTGTCATAAGCCTAAAAGTACATGTATTATGTGGTTAAATTCAGATTAACAGGCAGGGATTGTCATAAGCCTAAAAGTACATGTATTATGTTGTTAAATTCAGATTAACAGGCAGGGGATTGTCATAAGCCTAAAAGTATTATTTGGTTAAATTCAGATCAGCAGGCAGGGGATTTCCCCCCCCCCCAGCTCTGTTATTGTTGATTCATGCTTATTTCCTTTGAATAATTTCTTTCCCCAAACAATGAAGCCATTCATATCTCACCTGCCCATTACCATTCATTGGTATTGCATGTATTATTAACCTGTCTTAACCCTTTCAGTGCCAGGTCCGATTTTTGTATCAACCCATATACCCTGTGCCAATGCATTCTCTTATATATGCGAGTCGACCATAGGTCGCCTCGCATATATAAGAGAATGCATTGGCCTAACAATTTTTCATCATTTGTTATTATTTTTTACAATTTTAATAATTTTTTCTTATATTCTTTAACAGACTTATATTGTAGGTTTAGTGCCAGGGAATCTCACGTTTTTCATGGGCATCAAAATTATTACTATGAATACTTGGTGATAGTTTTGAGTTATAACATGCCCCTAAGGTTTTATCCAGTTTGTTTTTAAATTCGCTATAGCATGCTTAAGTATACCCAAAAAAAATTCAACCCAAAAAGGAAAAAAAAAAATCTATTACAGAACGTAAATTATGGCCGATGAGATCGGCCCCTGGCACTGAAATGGTTAAGCTACTTAAGAGTAACGGTATCGCACTCGGCCCAAAACAGCATCATCCTACCGATATCCCAAGCTGTTGTGGACCAAGACTTGGTCTAAGTTAAAGGGGTACTGTGTATTAAATCAGGCCATTTATGGGACCATCTCCTATCATACTCAACATACAACATAATATAACAACAAATGAATGAATTGGAGCCATGGATGAGTGCAAAATACACTCATTTACTTTATGAACAATATAAAATAACTTGGTATAATGAAAATGAATTTATGACTGGAGTTTAATATTAATTCATTTTCATTAGAATTACCATTAATAGGAGATGGTGCCATAAATGGCCGGATTTAGTGTACAGTCCCCTTTAAGAGCAGTTGATTTTTGTAAGTTAAATAAGTATTGTATTTTTATTTGTCTCCACTGCAAGCCTGCAAATAGTGTGTCTGTCATTTGCAGAATGAGGTCCCCAGAGGGGGAATTTAGTGATGCTATCCCGCATAGCGGGCTAGCATCACTAAATTTACCCTCTGGGGACCTCATTCTGCTTAGGCTTCATCTTCTGGGAAGTATCTATAGCATCAAATTAAGATTGTTTTTAGTTACATTTTCCTTCTAGGAAGTTTCTATATCCCCCTAATTTGCAGAAGATAAAATTCATAATTGAGGTGCCCAATGTGTGAACATCACCAACTTCAACTGGGGAACTTCAATCTGATCCTAGGTCTGCCATATCAGTTGAAGGCCTAAGCAGAATGAGGTCCCCAGAGGGTGAATTTAGTGAAGCTAGCCCGCTATGCGGGATAGCGTCACTAAATTCACCCTCTGGGGACCTCATTCTGCATATGTACACATGTACTTAGTCCTTTGAATAATTTGTTTCCCCAAACAATGAAGCCATTATTGCATATTGCGCATGCTCATTACATTGATGTCAGTCATGTAATAACCTGTCCTAATGTATAAATCTCAAACAGCTATTACCTCATATGTGATAAGTAGATGTAATCTATTGCCCAACAATGGACTACTTTAAACATAATATTCAATTACCCCAAAAGATTCACAAAGTGTGTGATTGTTTTTTTTACCTTTATACCTGTGCACGTATTAGGCCAAAAAAAAAAAATTCTCGGTTTCCGATAACACTGGGATAATTTTCCAGACAGGCAGGGATTTTTATTTTTTTTTACTTATTTTTTTCTTTTAAACCTTTCAGTTGTTTCAGCCGTAAGTGATATAATAGTGTAGTCTCGGTCCCATGGTATATGGTAGATCAATGTATATTGAAAATGAGTCAAGCATTGGATAAAAACATTCTGTCCCTTGAATTCATTCAGTCTGCAGTAAGATCTCTACCAATGTTGAGCTTAATAACTGACTTATTTTTGCTTTCGGGATTGGGGAAAAAACAATAAATATTCACATTGATACTCTTAACAGGTAACTATACATGTAGACTAGCCTTCTGGAGAAAATTGAAATAAAAAATTGAGGGAGGCAAGAAAATAAAATCTCAGCCAAGCAGTGTATCGGAAACTAAGATGTTTTTTTTTTGGCCTTAGTCATCATCAAGGCTTACAGTGGTGATTATAGACACAAATACTCTCGGGATCCAAATAAAAGAATGGTGCAGAATAAAAGTAAGGGGGTGGAAATTATCCCAAAATCAAATAAGAGTAGGGGGCAGAGTAAAAGTAGGGTTGTGAAATTCTCAAAATTCAATTAGGATTTTCAGTAAAAGTCACTGGTGATACAGCCTAGGCCAAAGGAAATTAAATGTCTGGTTTGGGTTACAGGCCAAAAAAAAATAGGGTCAGTAGGTAGGCTTGAATTTTATTTTGATAATTAATATTTTTATTTTGACATATTTTTATGACTTTTCATGTGCATATTTTGCTCTGAAAGATTGACATAAAATAACTTTTGATTATTTTTGTATAAATTTTAATATTACACAATAACTTTTACTTAGAAATCAACCTATTCTGAGATACTTAAATGTGTTTTTTGAAAAATTTTGAGAAAAAATTAAATAGATTTTCTTGAAAACCATGAAAAAAACTTTAGGGTAGGGGGTTTAAAATAGGGTCGGTATGGAAACCCAAACCACAATTATTTTTATCCCCCACCAAATGAAATTTCCGTGGGATATAGGAATGGGTTCCGTAAACTTCCGTCCGTCTGTCCGTCCCGAATTTGTAAGAGTCATACCCGGTACATGTAACTTGAACAAATGTCAATGGATTTCAAAGAATTTTGGTATATGAGTTCACCTGACCATTACCTAGAATGAGTTCGCAAGCCAGGTCCGGCCGGATATTTTTACCGGAGTTATTGGACTTGGTTTAAAATCCCACCTCTTGTTTAGCACATACTGAGAACGCAAACATTATTGAGAATGCACTTCCCCAACTGCACAATGCTTGTTTTCTTTTTTCTTATCCGTCCATCCATCCAACTCTGGAAATAACTCATATTCTCGTACCTGTCAAAAAAACAGGAATCAATTGGTTTGTGTTGGTCATTAACCCTTTACCCAACAAACCGGCCAAAAACGGCCAAATAAAGCTGCAACAGCCTAAATTATCTTGGGTCTGTCTCAATAAAACCATACAAATATGGATATCATTGGAACCGGCTCATTGACCACATTGTGATGGTTACAGTTATGCCCTGTGCCAATGCATTCTCTTATATATGCGAGTCGACCATAGGTCGCCTCGCATATATAAGAGAATGCATTGGCCTAAAAAAAAACTTTTTTTACCATTTTTTCTTACATTCTTTAACAATTTTATAATTTTTAATGTGTTAAGCCAATGCATTCTCTTATATATGCGAGGCGACCTATGGTCGACTCGCATATATAAGAGAATGCATTGGCACAGGGCCATTCTGTTGGGTAAAGGGTTAATAATTTTGTGTTAGTAAATAGAAATTTTCAAAGTATATGCTATTTGTTATGTTTATTGGGTATTTTGTCCAGAGAGCCCACCTGACGTTTGGTTTCATGTTTGAATACACTAGTGGCACACATATTAAGTAATACATGTCTTAACTCTTATCAAGCCATATTAAGAATATGTAGTTTTTAAAACATGCAGTTACAATAATGTACAAGTAACAAATTTATTATCATACAAACATTGAATCAACAAAATGAAAGTGTCACTGACACTGTAGCTCAACATGGAGAGGAGATAATTTCAGAATGAGGTCCCGAGAGGGTGAATTTAGTGATGCTATCCCTACATAGCAGGCTAGCATCACTAAATGCAACCTCTGGTGACCTCATTCTGCTTAGGCCTAATCTTCTGGGAAGTATCTATAGTCTCAAATTAACGTTGTTTTTAGTTACTTTTTATATGCCCTTTTGAAAAAACGGTACGTATTACAAATGTATGTAATCAGTCTGTCTGTTATCAACATTTTGATTTCCGGATGATAACTTGAGTTTAGATTATTTTATCACAACTAAACTTTGTATGTGGCTCAGTCATACAAAAATACAGGTCACGGTCAAATTTGGGTTTGGTTCGATGATTTTTTCCGGAGTTGTGGGCCTTTCAACTTTTCCATGTTCTTGTTTTCCAGATGATATTTTGCATTTAACTATTGGACTCATATTCTGTTAGTTTATTACCTCACAAATTTGAATTGGGGTTTGGTACCTGATAGCCAATTTTCTTTGATAGTAATTGAAAGATGACAACTACAGTAATAAATAATCGGCCCTTTAACCACAGCAGAATTATGGGTAACTTTTCAGGATTTAGTCGGAAATATGGCTTGTTGCCATTCATCGGAAAGCTCTCGGGGAGAGCTTTCCGATGAATGGCAACAAGACATATTTCCGGCTAAATCCTGAAAAGTTACCCATAATTCTGCTGTGGTTAAGGGGCCGATTATTTAGAGCATTACTGTACTTTGCAAACAGGTTTATTAAACCAAACCTGGCAGTGCTCTCTTTCCCTTCTTGAAAGTTTCTAGATCCCCTAATTTGCAGAAGATAACATGCATAATCGAGGTGACTAATGGGTGAACATCACCAACATCAACTGGGGAACGTCAATCTGATCCCAGGTCTCCCATAGCAGTTGTGGCCTCAGCAGAATGAGATTCCCAGAGGGTGAATTTGGTGACCGTCACTAAATTCACCCTCTGGGGACCTTATTCTACAGATGACAGACACACTAAATGCAGGATTGATGATGACCCTAAAAAAAAACAAAAAACATTTGAGTCCGGGATCAAATGGGTCACAGATTACAGTTATAACCCAAATAAAACAAACAAATAAACATCTGTGTCGGGGATCAAATGGGTCACAGATTACAGTTATGCATCATTATAACCTACAAAAAAAGCTTTGGTAATAAAACCATAAGTAACTTGTTGTCGCCCCAGCTTATACCCTTTACCCAACAGAAGGGCCCTGTGCCAATGCATTCTCTTATATATGTGAGTCGACCATAGGTCGCCTCGCATATATAAGAGAATGCATTGGCTTAACACATTAAAAATTGTTAAAGAATGTAAGAAAAAATGGTAAAAAGTGTTAAAAAAAGATTTTTTTACTCGCATATATAAGAGAATGCATTGGCACAGGGCTAACTGTAACTATCACAATGTGGTCAAGGAGCCGGTTCCAATGATATCCATATTTGTATGGTTCTATTGAGACAGACCGAAGATATTTTAGGCTGTTGAAGCTTTATTTGGCCGGTTTTGGCCGGTTTGTTGGGTAAAGGGTTATAGCCTGAAGGAGCATTGAGGTCATACCATAACAATGTTACTACTGATACTGATGGTAGATAAGTTAATAATTCATACCGTTGTCCTCTGGCCGCAAGGTGAATCTATTCAATCATATCTTCATCCTCTGATTCATAGATCGCTCTGTACAATGGGGATACTTCGTTCATCATTCATGCCAATTATTTTTATTGTATTCGCATTAGGCCTCACAAAGGAAATGTTTTTTTTTTCACCTTTGATAAATGGACACTATGGGTAGTTAGTTACATTTTTTTTCACCTTTGATAAATTGACATTATTTTGACAGGGATTTTCCTTGTTAACACTACGGGCTGAATACAGGCCTCTGTTCCAAATTCAAAAGTACTAGTATGCCATTTTTATTCGACCTTTTAAAAACACGGGACATATTATCTTTTTTGGTCGTCTTACTGTCTGTCTGTCTGTCTGTCCGTGATGACATTTTTCGACATTTTGGTTTTCTTGGTTTCCTGTTGAAACTATAGTTGGGATTGGTTGATCTCGGGGAGAGCTTTCCGATGAATGGCAACAAGACATATTTCCGACTAAATCCTGAAAAGTTACCCATAATTCTGCTGTGGATAAGCAGTCGATTAATTAGGGCATTACTGTATGTGACAGTATTGTGACTGAATTTGCTTAAAATTGAAGCTTTGATTGAATCGGGTGATTTCTCCAAAGATTTAACCCTTTACCCAACAAACCGGCCAAAACCGGCCAAATAAAGCTTCAACAGCCTAAAATATCTTCGGTCTGTCTCAATAGAACCATACAAATATGGATATCATTGGAACCGGCTCCTTGACCACATTGTGATAGTTACAGTTATGCCCTGTGCCAATGCATTCTCTTATATATGCGAGTCGACCATAGGTCGCCTCGCATATATAAGAGAATGCATTGGCCTAAAAAAAATCTTTTTTTACCATTTTTTTCTTACATTCTTTAACAATTTTATAATTTTTAATGTGTTAAGCCAATGCATTCTCTTATATATGCGAGGCGACCTATGGTCGACTCGCATATATAAGAGAATGCATTGGCACAGGGCCCTTCTGTTGGGTAAAGGGTTAAATCGGTCCAAAATCTTGTTATGTACCTGTAAATCTGTTTGGAGCAACATTAAATCCAATTCACCAATTTTATGCCATGCCTTTGGACTACTTAGCTATTGATAAGGCTATATCATTTTCTAATGTCTCTTATGCCAATGTGCAAATAATCTGATAAAGAAGGCTATGGTATCTAATTTAAAATAAAGATTCAACAATAAACATCACATGATATTAGCAGTAGACTTGGACTCTCTTAACCCAAGTATTCCATGTTCAGGTCACACCTTTCACATTTAACCCAAGGCTGTGGTGGTTTAGCATTACATATCTTGTACCAGTGCATTCTCTTATATAAATGCCGGTGACCCATACATTCCAATATTTGTGTTATGTACATTTGTCTATAATAGTACATACAGTATACTCATATAATTCAACACCAAAACTCTCATTTATGATTCCGATCATAGTAAATTTTTATCGCCAAGGGATGGGTTAACATCTGCCGATCGTGATCGGCCTCTCGTTTAATCCCCATATCACATCATATACATCATTTTCCATGTTATATGCCATTTGAAAGATGAAGCTCCAAAACATTGTATTATCAACTTATCCAGTGTAATAAACTGTGAACATGTTGTTTTTGTCAAGGTAACGATGTGTGTTCTGTGCTTAATTTCATTCTGGTTGTGAATTATGATGCATTCTGGGGTAAATAACGGGGAAGTCTTAGAAAATTAAGTGGGCCTTTAATGATAACATTTGAAGTAAATAAATTTGGGGATCCCACAAATTGGGTGAAATCTTGATTGCAGAAATACCTGTATAGCCTTATGTGTGTGTTTTAGCATAAAAATACATCACATATCTTCCGTATAAATTCCCATATGTAAAATAACCATTGGCACAGGAATTAATCCTTTCTAGTGAAGTTTGAATCTTGTTGTGTGATCTGAAAAATGACATTATATTTTTAATGCTGTTCTGTCACTAGTTACGAAAACACAAGATTAAAAGGCAAATTCCCTGCACGTCAGATAAAATTCCCTGCCCGTCAGATACAATTCCCTGCCCGTCAGATACAATTCCCTGCCCGTAAGATACAATTCCCTGCCTGTCAGATACAATTCCCTGCCCGTCAGATACAATTAAATTCCCTGCCCGTCAGATACAATTAAATTCCCTGCCCGTCAGATACAATTAAATTCCCTGCACGTCAGATACAATTAAATTCCCTGCCCGTCAGACACAATTGTTTTGCATAAAAAGTTACCTCAAATGTCAATCTTCAGACTTGAAGAAAATTCTGGACCTAGGATTTATGTTGTAAACAGAATACACTAAAACTTTTGCACGATGCCTATGGAAAACATTTACACCTATAATCACAGCTATCCAATGGAAAAAATTCCATTCTTTGTCACATTTCTATATTTTGGGTATAGCGTTTATTGACTTGAATTTGGGGAATACATGTATAAAGGACTATGGACCTATCCCCAAAATTCCGTAGACTGTCATTAGTATGCCTACATCATGTCAACAGATCCGGCTAAGATATTGATATATATAAAAGTTATTTATACAGAGCAGTGTATAATATACAGGAGTTGAATAGCAAGTGTTAGTGTATAACAGCAACAACATTAACATTCCTTGTGTAAATAGATGCAATGAATATCTTATATCAATAAAAATGCCAGCTGACCCCTGAAATTACAACTCAACACCATCGACACCCACATTAGAATACACAGAGCCAGAATATACAGTAATGCTCTAAATAATCGACTCTTTAACTACAGCAGAATTATGGGTAACTTTTCAGGATTTAGTCGGAAATATGGCTTGTTGCCATTCATCGGAAAGCTCTTTCCGATGAATGGCAACAAGCCATATTTCCGACTAAATCCTGAAAAGTTACCCATAATTATGCTGTGGTTAAGGAGTCGATTAATTAGGGCATCACTGTAACTCTCATCAGAATGTAATTATGGTGGAGCGGACTTCAATCTGCAGAAAAAATCCTTGCCTTTACTCTCTGGTCTCTTAAACTGTTTCTACAATCAGTGATCACATGATAATCTGTTTGATTTAATATGGCATTTTAACCTGAATGTACATGTTGGTTGGTTGTTCTGAAAATATTTGTTATTATTTTTTAAGTGATGTGAAACACCAGCATTAACCCTAACCCTGACCCAATCCCTAACCCTGACCATAACACTAACTCTTAACCCTAACCCTAACCCTAACCCTGACCCTAACACTAACCCTAACTATAACTATAACCCTAACCCTGACCCAAGCCCTAACCCTAACCCTAACCCTGACCATAACTCTAACCCTAACCCTAACCCTAACCCTAACTCTAACCCTAACACTAACCCTAATCCTAACCCTAACCCCAGCCCTGACCCTAACCCTAACTCTAACTCTAACCCTAACCCCAGCCCTGACCCTAACCCTAACCCTAACCCTGACCATAACTCTAACCCTAACCCTGACCCTAACCCTAACTCTAACCCTAACACTAACCCTAATCCTAACCCTAACCCTGACCCTAACCCTAACTCTAACCCTAACCCCAGCCCTGACCCTAACCCTAACTCTAACACTAACCCTAACCCCAGCCCTGACCCTAACCCTAACTCTAACACTAACCCCAACCCTAGTCCTGACTATGACCCTGACCCTAACTCTATACTAACCCTAACCCTAAAACATATGGAGAATGGAGGGGGTGTGGTTTCTTGTATTCATGCATGAAGGATAGATATACCAATGTCCGGCACCATAATTTTAGGCCTGTCAGGGAAGAAAACAGATATTGAGCAAGCCTTGAAATTGGGTGTCTCTCATTTGCAGAATGAGGTCCCCAGAGGGTGAATTTAGTGATGCTACCACGCATAGCGGGCTAGCATCACCAAATTCACCCTCTGGGGACCTCATTCTGCTTACACTTCAGCAGAATGAGGTTCCCAGAGGGTGAATTTGGTGATGCTAGCCCGCTATGCGGGGTAGCATCACTAAATTCACCCTCTGGGGACCTCATTCTGCAAATGACAGACACCCTATTTCAAGGCTTGATATTGAGAAATTCAATATTGCACACTTCAGGATGCATGTATTCTACATTTCTGTATAATTGGTGTGAGGGAGAAGCCATTTTACCAACTTATCAATGGAGGTTGTTATGGTTATTAAAGCTAACAACTCCGAAATGTTAAGTGAAATGAAATTAAATATGGCCTTTCAAAGATTTAATTGCTGGTGGGTCGTTAATTCTCTGAGCATCACTAATCTGTAGCCTGTGTGTAAATTACCAGTCCCCTATTTACATATATCAGGATACATGTGGAGTAAGCTCTCTGTGTAAATTACCAGTCCCCTATATATATGTACATACATCAGGATACATGTGCAGTAAGCTCTCTGTGTAAATTACCAGTCCCCTATTTACATATATCAGGATACATGTGGAGTAAGCTCTCTGTGTAAATTACCAGTCCCATATATATATGTACATACACTAGGATACATGTGCAGTAAGCTCTCTGTAAATTACCAGTCCCCTATTTACATATATCAGGATACATGTGCAGTAAGCTCTCGGTGTAAATTACCAGTCCCATATATATATGTACATACACTAGGATGCCCAGAACGCCTCTGTGCAAGAACAACAGCCCACTGTCGATGCGTCGGCTACCAACACCAACAGCGGAAACGGCAGGGTCGCCGACGTCACCCCGGCTGTCCCTGCCGCCAACTTTGTTGTACGGATGGAGACTTTGCCACCTTTACCACCGTCTCCTGACCCGGATGCAGCGGAGGACTACAATCCACCGACACCGAGACCTCCGGTGTCCCCCGACTGCATCGCGGAAGAGGAGCAGGAACCAACACCCCCTGCTCCTGGCCAAACATCAAAAACAAATGCCAGAATTGACAGAATGCAAGCACAGGCGGATACAGCTTTAGCGCAATGCAGAGCCTACCAGGATTCACAGACGACCCCACCATCTCCACAATCGTCTTCGGAAAAACAGCACCCGAAGAAAAAAAAAACAAAAAAAAATAATCTAACAGCATAAAATGCTCTCTTTTTTTTAGCTCAACTTACTTTTGTAAGTTTGAGCTATTGCCATGGTTTGGCGTCCGTGTGTCTGTGTGACCGTGTGTCCGTCAACAATTTCCTTTGGCGCGGGCTACAGGTCGTACCTTTGGTCTGATCTTTATGAAATTTGTCATGAATGTTGACATTGACATGTAGATGGGAACGAGTCATTTTGGGGTCATACGGCCAAAAAACATGGCCGCTGGCAGCCATCTTGGATTTCAAGATTCAATCCATTGGCGCGGGCTACAGGTCGTACTGTTCGTCTGATCATCATGAAATTTGTCATGGATGTTAACACTGACATGTAGATGGGAACGAGTGATTTTGGAGTCGTTCGGCCAAAAAACATGGCCGCCATCAGCCATCTTGGATTTTACTCTTTGCATGACTAAATCCTTTGGCGCGGGCTACAGGTTGTACCTTTGGTCTAATCTTTATGAAATTTGTCATAAATGTTGACATTGACATGTAGATGGGAACGAATCATTGTGGGGTCATTCGGCCAAAATAACACGGCTGCTGGTGGCCATCTTAGATTTCAAAATTCAATCCATTGGCGCGGGCTACAGGTCGTACTGTTCGTCTGATCATCATGAAATTTGTCATGGATGTTAATATTGACATGTAGATGGGAACGAGTCATTTTTTGGGGTCGTTCGGTTTTACTCTTTGCATGACTAAATCCTTTGGCGCGGGCTACAGGTCGTAGATTTTATCGGAAGATCATGAAATTTGTCGTGGATGTTAACAATGACATGTAGATGGGAACGAGTCATTTTGGGGTCGTTCGGCCGAAAAACATGGCCGCCAGCAGCCATCTTGGATTTTACTCTTTGCATGACTAAATCCTTTGGCGCTGGCTACAGGTCGTAGCTTTTATCGGAAGATCATGAAATTTGTCATGGATGTTAATATTGACATGTAGATGGGAACGAGTCATTTTGGGGGTCATTCGGCCAAAAAACATGGCAGCCATCTTGGATTTCAAGATTCAATCCATTGGCGCGGGCTACAGGTCGTACTGTTCGTCTGATCATCATGAAATTTGTCATGGATGTTAACACTGACATGTAGATGGGAACGAGTGATTTTGGAGTCGTTCGGCCAAAAAACATGGCCGCCAGCAGCCATCTTGGATTTTACTCTTTGCATGACTACATCCTTTTGCGCGGGCTACAGGTTGTACCTTGGTCTAATCTTTATGAAATTTGTCATGGATGTTAATAATGACATGTAGATGGGAACGAGTGATTTTGGGGTCGTTCGGCCAAAAAACATGGCCGCCAGTAGCTATCTTGGATTTTACTCTTTGCATGACTAAATCCTTTGGTGCGGTCTACAGGTCGTAGCTTTGGTCAGACGGTCATGAAATTTGTCATGGATGATAACAATGACATGTAGATGGGAACGAGTCGTTTTGGGGTCATTCTGTCCAAAAACATGGCCACCAGCAGCCATCTTGGATTTTACTCTTTGCATGACTAAATCCTTTCGCGCGGGCCATTTTGGATTTCAAAATTCAATCCATTGGCGCGGTCTACAGGTCGTACTGTTCGTCTGATCATCATGAAGTTTGTAGGTCGTAGCTTTGGTCAGATCTTCATAAAATTTGTCATGGATGTTAACAATGACAAGTAGATGGGAACGAGTCCTTTTGGGGTCAATTGGCCAAAAATCATGGCCGCCAGCAGCCATCTTGTATTTTACTCTTTGCATCACTAAATCCTTTGGCGCAGGTTAGACATTTCAATTAGCACCTTTCCTATTCCTCCATTAACTGTCAACCATTAAATTATTCCCCTACCTAAGTTGAGCTACAGTGTCATTGACACTTTCATTTAGTTTTGTTCTAAATAAATGGCAAAATCATGAGGGGTGAAGGAAAGGGCCTTTCGGCCCTTTCGACCATCCCGGGGCTAGCCCCCCCAAACCACGGGAGGAAAAAAAAATAAAAATGCCCAGAACACATGTATACTGAATGGAGTACAGTAATGCCCCAAATAATCGACTCCTTAACCACAGCAGAATTATGGGTAATTTTTCAGGATTTTGTCGGAAATATGGCTTGTTGCCATTCATCGGAAAGCTCTCAATGAATGGTCTGTGGTTAACCCTTTCATGATGGGGGCTGAGCTGGTGCAGCATTAACATCCTGTGCCAGTGCATTCTCTTATATATCCGAGTCCCCCATAGTGAGCCTCGCATATACAAGAGAATGCACTGGCTTACAAGATCAAGGTAAATATTGTTAGGCCAATGTATTCTCTTATATATGCATGGGCCAGGCTTCCTATGGGACATGCGCATATCATCATCATGTATTGGCCGAATGAGTCACTCGGACCCTTAGTCACCGTATATTCATATAATACATTTAAATTTATAAACATCATAATTAGGCCATAATTAAAAAGGTATTTGTTTGTCCTCGCCCCGACCGACTCGATTTTAACGCCCGACTGGAAATTCTTTTATTCAGATCGCTAAAAAAAAAATTCAAAATATTTTTTAATTAAAATTGTTTTTTGTTTTTTGTTTTTTTAGTAGTCGTATGTTGTTTGAGAAGCTCATTTTCGGTCAGAAACTCCAGCAACTGTGACTGAACAGCATAATTATTTATTGTTCTTGTGTTTTTCCAACTATTAAATTTTTAATTTGTTATCAAATTTATAATAATCCCCTGACTATTTATTAATATTGATGGAGGGGACCCTTAGTATGCCATTCCACCTTGCAAAAAAAAAAAAAAAAATCCCTACCTACCTACCCACCTGAAAAAATTTTGGGTAGGGGTGTGGACAAACAAACAATATATTAATTTTGGCCTTATTGCTAGTAGGTTGGCCGCATTTTGAGCTCAAAGTCTACTAATCCATTAACATTGAACATTGTTGTCATTTTCAATGCGTAATTTGCCTCTGGTGCTTGTTTATTAGTTACTTGCGAAGTACAGTAATGCCCTAAATAATCGACTCCTTAACCACAGCAGAATTATGGGTAATTTTTCAGGATTTAGGCGGAAATATGGCTTGTTGCCATTCATCGGAAAGCTCTCAGTGAGAGCTTTCCGATGAATGGCAACAATCAATATTTCCGTCTAAATCCTGAAACATTACCCATAATTCTGTTGTGGTTAAGGAGTCGATTATTTAGGGCATTACTGTATGTACTGGTGGCTTGTCAACCATTTCTTAGGATATTCATATTTAAAGTAGATCTTTTTGTTGCTTGGCAGTTGAGATTTCTCGCAGTTGTATTTGATTGCTTGTTGTATGATTTGTTGCTTCATGGCAGTTCAGATTTCTCGCAGTTGTATTTGATTGCTTGTTGTATGATTTGGTTCTTGATATGGAAGGGTTAAGAATTTATATAAGAGATGTGTTTGAAGATTGTGTTAAGAGACACTGGGTATCAATAATGATATGTTAATGTCCCATCCCAGCCTCCCAGGTTATCAAACCCTCCCCTCCCCCGAACCAAAAGCAAAATTATCAATAGTTAGATATTTCATATAATTAGTTGCTGGTCCATTGTTAATTTGTCTAAGCCTTGCTAATCTTATGCCTGTGTGCAATGATGCAAACATCTACAGTCTCCTGTTTATATACATCAGAAAGGAAATAAATGCTTTGTTCCGATTTCATGTCAGAAAAATTAGGGTCGGTAGGTAGGATATATCCTTATGACTTTTCATGTCTTCTGAAAGATTTTTATGAAATTAATAAGCACATTGGTTTGACGGATAACAACCAATTCTGAGACTTTGTAAATTATTTTTTTTATATAAAAAAAATTGAAAACCTTGAAATAAACTTCAGGGTGGAGGGTTTAAAGTGAGAGGAAGCCCATAATAAATCAGGCGTAAATATATTGCGATAAAACACCTCATTTCTCAGTTACGCTCAAACACAATGATATCACATTGCGTAATACAAAACTCCCGCTAATTACGGCATGTCCATATTTATAAGATCATGATGTCACAGCCCCACTTCCATTTTACTCATTCTTAGCATACAGATATTTATAAAGGCTATTGTTTGTTTGTTATTCTGCGCAAAATCCAAGCAATCACAGCCTATTAAAGACTACATACATGTAATATATTGCGTTATAATTTTGAACAATTAATTTACCGCCACTTAATGGTCGCATAACATTTCAATGTGACAACCTTGGCCAAACTCACATGACTTCTATATGTGCAAATATGACAACCATACAACTTATTGTGAATTAAACTAGAATTTATTCACAACAGATTTGTATAGAGGATCTGCAATGAGTTATGTTGGGATATATAGAGTGATCTCCCCTATATATAGAGGATCTGCAATGAGTTATGTTGGGATATAAGATTTTATGAAACGAGTTTGATATATTTCATTCACAATGAGTCGTAGATGAGTTGTGAATCAAATTTATGAAACGAGTTTCATAAAATCTTATATCCCAACATAACGAGTTGAAGATCTTGTATGTCACATGAAAAAAACTATAGCTTTGTGCCTTTTTAATAAATCAATATCCTTAACCCTTTCAGTGCCAGGGGCCGATCTCATCGGCCCTAATTTACGGTCTGTAAAATCGTCCCTAAAAAAAAAAAACATTTAGATTTTTTTGGGTTGAATTTTTTTTGGTTATGCCTAAGCATGCTATAGCAAATTTAAAAACAAACTGGATAAAACCTTAGGGGCATGATATAACTCAAAACTATCACCAAGTATTCATAGTAATAATTTTGATGCCCATGAAAAACGTAAGATTCCCTGGCACAAAACCTACAAAATAAGTCTGTTAAAGAATATTTGAAAAAAGTATTAAAATTGTAAAAAATAATAACAAATGATGAAAAATTGTTAGGCCAATGCATTCTCTTATATACATGTATGCAAGGCGACCTATATATAAGAGAATGCATTGGCACAGGGTATATGGGTTGATACAAAAATCGGACTTGGCACTGAAAGGGTTAACCCTTTACCCAACAGAAGGGGCCTGTGCCAATGCATTCTCTTATATATGCGAGTCGACCATAGGTCGCCTCGCATATATAAGAGAATGCATTGGCTTAACACATTAAAAATTATAAAATTGTTAAAGAATGTAAGAAAAAATGGTAAAAAGTGTTAAAAAAAGATTTTTTTTAGGCCAATGCATTCTCTTATATATGCGAGGCGACCTATGGTCGACTCGCATATATAAGAGAATGCATTGGCACAGGGCAGAACTGTAACTATCACAATGTGGTCAAGGAGCCGGTTCCAATGATATCCATATTTGTATGGTTCTATTGAGACAGACCGAAGATATTTTAGGCTGTTGAAGCTTTATTTGGCCGGTTTTGGCCGGTTTGTTGGGTAAAGGGTTAAAGGAAGCTGCAAAATGCATACATTTATTGCATTGGCTGGGATGCTTCACAACCGTATATGACAGTATTGCATGCTCTGGCTGGTGATGGAAAATATAGTCCCAATTTGCCTCTTTGTTTCTGTGTCTATTTTCATTAGTGCAACGAAGTTCGACAAGAATTTAACTTTAATTCAAGGATGACACTAAACATAAAATTAATTAAGCATAGCCTTAACACTGTAGAAATGAACCTCCCTCCCCCCGTCGGCCTTCATACTGTAGAAATGAACCCCCCTCCCCCGTCGGCCTTAACACTGTAGAAATGACCCCCCCCCCCCCTCCCATCCACAAATTTTAACATGTCTACTCTAACAACCTGACCATGCCAGAATTTTAAAGATTTATTCTCTTTTTCAGCTGGCATTTCACATTCTACACATCGACATTCATCTACAGTCTCTGTACGATAGCAACCGTATGTATTATATTATATGATAGCAACCGTATGTATTATATTATACGATAGCAACTGTATGTATTATATTATACGATAGCGACCCAATGTATTATATTATACGATAGCGACCCAATGTATTATATTATACGATAGCAACCGTATGTATTATATTATAAGTTCAAAAAGAGACATCCAGGTTTCAAACATTCATGTAGGCATGTACCCCACTATAATGATTTTGTCCATCTCAAGTGATATGAAACACTCCATTGAGGTGTTCCGTACATAATAACGAATAATCATGTCAAAAGAAGTAATTTTCATAAATTTTATATCCAAATATAGTCAGAAAACTACGTCATTGTTATAAACAAATTGCACGCAGTGACTATTATTGGTTGTGGTTGGAAATAATGAAAATTTTAGTTATTCATCGTTTTATTCACACATCTAATAACTCCAAATAAGATAGCGAATGAGCAATGTAAAATTTTTTAGCTCAACTTGACATCGTCAAGTTTGAGCTATTCCCATGTGTGTACGTCTGTTCGTCATTAATTTCCATTAGCACACCCTACAGGTCTTGTCTCTCATCCGATCATCACCAAACATCATATGGATCTTCGGGGTGACCTCCAGATGGGAACCATAGATTGCTCGTTACAACCGGATGTGGGGACAAAAACTTTCATCTTACAATTAGCATATTTTCCCTCAAATACGTGGAGAAACGATGGAAGTTTCCAATACTGTATCCTCAATGGCAACAGTGAATGTGTGTGGGCTGTGGGGAAACTCACTTCATTTCTAAATACATTGATACAGTAATGTGTGTGGGCTGTGGGGTAACTCACTTCATTTCTAAATACATTGATACAGTAATGCTGTAAATAATTGACTCCTTAACCACAGCAGAATTATGGGTAACTTTTCAGGATTTAGTCGGAAATATGGCTTGTTGCCATTCATCGGAAAGCCCTCAACGAGAGCTTTCCGATGAATGGCAACAAGCCATATTTCCGACTAAATCCTGAAAAGTTACCCATAATTCTGCTGTGGTTAAGGAGTCAATTATTTACAGCATTACTGTATCTCTGGAAATTGGCATCAATTATTTCTATTTGAACTCTTTACAGCATCGGACATATACATATGTCATTTAAAATCATCTGATATATTTCCGGTGGCGATGATTAAACACACTTGAAAAATCAATTGCATTCTACTAAACAACAATATTTTTATTCAGCGCATATGCACAAATTTATCTAATCGTTGATGATGCATAATTATGTTAACTGTGGGGGAGCTATCTCATCCGTGAAACGACATTATCGTTGACATAGTTCCCATGCTAAAGTATCCTTTATTCGAGGTTGAATGAATTGTAAGATAAATTGGTTATCTACACTCTGTAGGTTCCTTAGATTGGTATTCAAGTCTCCTTGGGATCCAGTCGTAAGTCCGGATTTGTTGTAACAATATAGAGATCCAGGGGGGCTGGGAACACCGTAGAGTACAGGGGTAAACCTGTCTTCAGTAACATGGACAAAGGTGCGTAATAAACCTAGGTACACATTCCGAAGCGCCACACGGACAATTTTGAATGTCAAAATAAATATAGAATAAGTATAGAACGGCAGCGTACCAGTCAAACCGTTCAGCTAGTTTAAATCATAGGGATAGTAATATCACGAGGGCCACACACCAAGCTTCGGAATGTGTACCTAGGTTTATTACGCACCTTTGTCCATGTTACCGAAGACAGGTTTACCCCTGTACTCTACGGTGTTCCCAGCCCCCCTGGATCTCTATATTGTTACAACAAATGAATTGTAAGATAAATTGGTTATCTACACTCTGTAGGTTCCTTAGATTGGTATTCAAGTCTCCTTGGGATCCAGTCGTAAGTCCGGATTTTTTTACCATATGTCGCCTCGCATATATACGGTAAGAGAATGCATTGGCCTAACAATTTTTTATCATTTTTTTTAAATAAATGTTTCTTACAATTTTTAGGACATAAAATAAAAAACATCCATTACCCTGCAGGGAGCCCCACACTTATATAGAAGCATATAGAAGAGTGTCGTCTGCTCATGTTTTTGCATGGGCTCTGTATGGGTGAAATTATAAAATTGTTAAAGAATACAAGAAAAAATTATTAAAATTGTAAAAAATTGTTAGGCCAATGCATTCTCTTATATATGCGAGGCGACCTATGGTCGACTCGCATATATAAGAGAATGCATTGGCACAGGGTAAAAAAATCCCGACTTACGACTCGATATAATGTGTCTGACATTTAGAGAATGAGGTCCCCCAGACAGTGAATTTAATAAGTCTGAACTGAATGGATTCAATGAATTTAACCCTTTACCCAACAGAACCAATGCATTCTCTTATATATGCGAGTCGACCATAGGTCGCCTCGCATATATAAGAGAATGCATTGGCTTAACACATTACAAATTATAAAATTGTTAAAGAATGTAAGAAAAAATGTTAAAAAAAGATTTTTTTTAGGCCAATGCATTCTCTTATATATGCGAGGCGACCTATGGTCGACTCGCATATATAAGAGAATGCATTGGCACAGGGCATAACTGTGACTATCACAATGTGGTCAAGGAGCCGGTTCCAATGATATCCATATTTGTATGGTTCTATTGAGACAGACCGAAGATATTTTAGGCTGTTGAATCTTTATTTGGCCGGTTTTGGCCGGTTTGTTGGGTAAAGGGTTAATTTATGTGAGTCTCCCATAGGGAGCCTGGCATATGAGAGAATGAATGCACTGGCTTACAAATCAAGGTAAATATTGTTAGGCCAATGTATTCTCTTACATATGTGAGTCTCCCATAGGGAGCCTGGCATATGAGAGAATGAATGCACTGGCTTACAAATCAAGGTAAATATTGTTGGGCCAATGTATTCTCTTACATATGTGAGTCTCCCATAGGGAGCCTGGCATATGAGAGAATGAATGCACTGGCTTACAAATCAAGGTAAATATTGTTAGGCCAATGTATTCTCTTACATATGTGAGTCTCCCATAGGGAGCCTGGTATATGAGAGAATGAATGCACTGGCTTACAAATCAAGGTAAATATTGTTAGGCCAATGTATTCTCTTACATATGCGAGGTGCCCTATTGGAGACTCGCATGGTTTTTTGCTAAATTTCATGAAACTCCAGTCATGGAAGAGTTAAAGTTGGGTGCTACATGTTTGAATGTTACTGATTGGTTAGGGTTAGGGTTAGGGTTAGGGTTAGGTGGGTGCTACATGTTTGAATGTTACTGATTGGTTAGGGTTAGGGTTAGGGTTAGGGTTAGGTGGGTGCTACATGTTTGAATGTTACTGATTGGTTAGGGTTAGGGTTAGGGTTAGGGTTAGGTGGGTGCTACATGTTTGAATGTTACTGATTGGTTAGGGTTAGGGTTAGGGTTAGGGTTAGGGTTAGGTGGGTGCTACATGTTTGAATGTTACTGATTGGTTAGGGTTAGGGTTAGGGTTAGGTGGGTGCTACACGTTTGAATGTTACTGATTGGTTAGGGTTAGGGTTAGGGTTAGGGTTAGGGTTAGGTGGGTGCTACATGTTTGAATGTTACTGATTGGTTAGGGTTAGGGTTAGGGTTAGGTGGGTGCTACATGTTTGAATGTTACTGATTGGTTAGGGTTAGGGTTAGGTGGGTGCTACATGTTTGAATGTTACTGATTGGTTAGGGTTAGGGTTAGGGTTAGGGTTAGGTGGGTGCTACACGTTTGAATGTTACTGATTGGTTAGGGTTAGGGTTAGGGTTAGGGTTAGGTGGGTGCTACATGTTTGAATGTTACTGATTGGTTAGGGTTAGGGTTAGGGTTAGGGTTAGGTGGGTGCTACACGTTTGAATGTTACTGATTGGAAGTAGCTTTCAGTTTTTAGCCTAAATTTTCTTATGAAAATTTGATAACCTTTGTGTCACATCAGTTGAAAGATCTTTATAATACAGTATACTGTTCTTTACTTTGATAACCTTTGTGTCACATCAGTTGATCTTTATAATACAGTATACTGTTCTTTATTTTGTTTTATGGTGCCCATATTCACAATGATCTTTATAATACAGTATACTGTTCTTTACTTTGCAGAAAACATGGTTTTGGAAGACAGAAGATTGTTGGAAGAACTGGCCAAAAATGGTAAATAACACATCTATTTATAGCCCTCAAAATAACACATCTATTTACAGCCCTCAAAATAACACATCTATTTATAGCCCTCAAAATTAGTAAATAACACATCTATTTATAGCCCTCAAAATAACACATCTATTTACAGCCCTCAAAATAACACATCTATTTATAGCCCTCAAAATTAGTAAATAACACATCTATTTATAGCCCTCAAAATTAGTAAATAACACATCTATTTATAGCCCTCAAAATTACCTACAGCAAAAGGCTATGCCATAGAAAAGCTATAGAAGCCAATATAGAAGTTCATGTAACTCTAAAGCAAAGCCATAGACAAGCCTTGAAATAATGTGTCTGTCATTTGCAGAATGAGGTCCCCAGAGGGTGAATTTAGTGATGCTACCCCGCATAGTGGGCTAGCATCACCAAATTCACCCTCTGTGGACCTCATTCTGCTCAGGTGTAAGCAGAATGAGGTCCACAGAGGGTGAATTTGGTGATGCTAGCCCGCTATGCGGGGTAGCATCACTAATTTCACCCTCTGGGGACCTCATTCTGCAAATGACAGACACATTATTTCAAGGCTTTGCAATCACTCTACATCAAGTTCATAACTTAACTTTAGGAGAACAATATGTCCTATTTGAACACATTCTTTATATGGACGTGTGCATACTGATTTTACTTATAATTTTATGTATAGATTCTAGTTTATAAAATAACATGTGGATCAACCCGTTTTTCAAGTTAATTACTTTGAGGATAGCGGTACTAAGGCCAAAACAAAAAACTTGTCTGTTTCCGGTAACATTGGGAAATTTTTCTTTTTTTAACCCTTTGATTGCCACGGGCCGATCTCATCGGCCCTAATTTACGGTGTGTAAAATCGGCCCTAAAAAAATAAAAAATAAATTTATTTTTTAGAATTTCTTTTTTGGGGTTGAATTTTTTTCGGGTATGCTTAAGCATGCTATAGCGAATTTAAAAACAAACTAGATAAAACCTTAGGGGCATGTTATAACTCAAAACTATCACCAAGTATTCATAATAATAATTTTGATGCCCATGAAAAACGTAAGATTCCCTGGCACTAAACGTACAAAAAAGTCTGTTAAAGAATATAAGAAAAAATTATTAAAATTGTAAAAAATTGTAATAAATAATAACAAATGATGAAAAATTGTTAGGCCAATGCATTCTCTTATATATGCATATATAAGAGAATGCATTGGCACAGGGTATATGGGTTGATACAAAAATCGGACCTGGCACTCAAAGGGTTAAAAACTTTTCAGCTGTAAGTGATATTATAGCGTAGTTACGATCCCATGGAATATGGTAGATCCATGTGGATTGAAACTGAGGCCAAGCGTTAGATAAAATTATGTTGTCCCTTGAATTCATTCACTCTGCAGTAAGATCTCTACCAACGTTGAGCTTAATAACCAACTTATTTTTGCTTTTGTGATTGGGAAAAATGATAAATATTCACGTTGACACTCTAACAGGTAACTATATAGAGTAGCTTTCTGGAGAAAATTGAAAAAAACAAATTGAGGCAGGCAAGAAAATCTCAGCCAGGCAGGGTAATGCAAATGTACAGTTGGTTATATGTGACCCGCCATATCAAATCCAGTCGTACCCTGTGCCAATGCATTCTCTTATATATGCGAGTCGACCATAGGTCGCCTCGCATATATAAGAGAATGCATTGGCCTAACAATTTTTTTAAATAAATGTTTCTTTTTAGGACATAAAATAAAAAACATCCATTACCCTGCAGGGAGCCCCACACATATATAGAAGCATATAGAAGAGTGTTGTCTGCTCATGTTTGTCCTGGGGCTCTGTATGGGTGAAATTATAAAACATTGTTTACAGCCCTTGTTCTGACTATTGTCTTTCAGGAATTACATGAAGATGCCTATTGGTATTATATTTTTCAGCCCTTATTCTGACTCTATTGTCTTTCAGGAATTACATGAAGATGCCTATTGGTATTATATGATTCAACTGGGATTCTACTGGTCTTTAGTTTTCACATTGCTAACAGACGTTAAAAGAAAGGTAAGTCACAGAAAATCAAACGTGTAATTCTCTGATCATTGTCTCATTTGTAGGGATATTGTTGTGACAAATTGACAATTTTATCAACAAGTATCCAGTTATCAAATGGTTAACCCTTTACCCAACAGAACTGCCCTGTGCCAATGCATTATCTTATATATGCGAGTCGATCATAGGTCGCCTCGCATATATAAGAGAAAGCATTGGCTTAACACATTAAAAATTATAAAATTGTTAAAGAATGTAAGAAAAAATGGTAAAAAGTGTTTAAAAAAGATTTTTTTTAGGCCAATGCATTCTCTTATATATGCGAGGCGACCTATGGTCGACTCGCATATATAAGAGAATGCATTGGCACAGGGCATAACTATAACCATCACAATGTGGTCAATGAGCGGTTCCAATGATATCCATATTTGTATGGTTTTATTGAGACAGACCCAAGATAATTTAGGCTGTTGCAGCTTTATTTGGCCGGTTTGTTGGGTAAAGGGTTAAGCCAATGCATTCTCTTATATATGCGAGGCGACCTATGGTCGACTCGCATATATAAGAGAATGCATTGGCACAGGGCCGTTCTGTTGGGTAAATGGTTAATTCTGTCACCTGTTCACCTCTATTATCAGTCCTAAAGTGCAAATCAGGGTCTTGGTCAACTTCAAATGAAATGCTGACGTCCAGTTTTCATTGACAAACCCACATTGTTATTATGATGACATACAATACTAGTTATCTGACAACCTTGTGATGAAAGCATAATTAAGTTGTATGTAGTTTGTTCTACCTAAATGAACCATAGATAAGACGATACTGTCCGATGTATAAACTACATAGATAAGACGATACTGTCCGATGTATAAACTACATAGATAAGACATACTGTCCGCTCTGTATACACTACATTGATAACAATGTACCGTCCGCTCTGTATATACTGCATAGATAACAGGGTACTGTCCGATTTACTTACTGACCCCAGAAGAGGATTCGTCACCGAGATATGTAACTGATGATAACGTGGATGAAATTTTGATTTTAACACAAGACACATCTTTTCACACTACTTAAGCACACATTTCTTTATTCTGCTATTACAACACACATGTATACTATTAAATCTAAATTGAACCCTTTGGCTATAAATTTCTCTTGGCCCTTTGCTAGCTATCCAAATTACTTTCTAAATTTGTAATAGCCCAACATCAGGTTACGATTATGTTCTCCCATTTGTTAACTGTGATGACGGTGTTTCTGCTGTGATTTTAATATAGTTACATTTTGGACCTTTTGCAGTACACCCCACCACTGTTCTCACTTGGTATACACGGCCTATTTGTGATTGGGACCTTTAAAAACTTTCTGCCGTCAGGCTACCAATTACTTCTATATTTTGAGTTGACACTACAGTAGAGATCTTGTATCATACTCCACAATATGTATTCAGGACATATCATCGCCTGCATGCATACCAGTGGTTTTAAGAACCTGCCCTCAGTCGAGTGACATTCCTTGCAACCCTTGAATAATCTCACAGCATAGATAACAGTGTACTGTCCGATTTACTTACTGACCCCAGCAGAGTATAATTGTCCCATCTTTGTTTATCCATATCGTTTACTTTAGATAAATTTATCCATGTGAAGGTCATCTCAATATTACCCAACTCTTGTTTAAATGTTCGACTTACCCTTATTTAATTAACCCTTTGATAACTGTCGTCTGCTTTTATTACCTACATATCCCTCCAAATGAATAATAGACCATTCCGATGTACACTTTATAACTGAATGGGAGAATCCATTTTGTATAGGAAGGGTTAATGGAATCAAAATTAGTTTCTCTGAAAAACAGATTTGTTACAAAAAAAATGTAGTTTTAAATGATGGTCAGAAGGAATCGGACAATAATCTTTGTAACCCTAGGATATCAGAATACTTCGTAAAAATAATCCCCTGCCTCCCACTCAAGGAGAAAATACGTACGCTACTCAGAACAGTTAACTATTGTCTATATTATGTCGTTAAATGTTTGTATTTTACCAATGTCAGATAGTGTTAACCCTTTACCCAACAAACCGGCCAAAACCGGCCAAATAAAGCTTCAACAGCCTAAAATATCTTCGGTCTGTCTCAATAGAACCATACTTATATGGATATCATTGGAACCGGTTTATTGACTACATTGTGATAGTTACAGTTATGCCCTGTGCCAATGCATTCTCTTATATATGCGAGTCGACCATAGGTCGCCTCGCATATATAAGAGAATGCATTGGCCTAAAAAAAATCTTTTTTTAACACTTTTTACCATTTTTATGTTTACCCATACCATAGTATGGTAAACATAGTGTCGTTGCCCGGATTGACCACTCGTCGTTCGTCCGTCTGTCCGTCTGTCTGTCCGTAGACACTTTACGAGTAATGCGATAACTCAAACATTTTCTATCCGATCGAGTTCGAATTTGGGTTTGATCCGAGTTTTTGTTACAGAGTTATGGCCCTTTTTCAACTTATAATTCACGCATTCTGCCATAACTCAAACATTTTTTGGTATGTGAGTTTCACAGCCCAAAATACAGATCAAGTCCGAATATGGGTTTGATCCGATTAATTTTAAAGGAGTTATGACCCTTTTTCGAGAAGAAAAAAAAAAAAAAAAATTTAATTTTTTTAGATTTAGCTCCTTGCTAAATTTAGCATATACAAATATTAAATTTTGTTTGAACTTTAAATATTAACAATAAAAAAAAAATTAAATAATAAAAAAAAATTGACACTTTCATTTATTTTAGTTTTATACGATTAATTAGGTGTGATATCCTGTTTTGAAAATATGAAGATTTATTGCAATAGTTTCATGTAATATAATGATATCAATAAATTACCATGTGATCATCCAACATCCAGAGTATATGAGAGGATTTTTATAGATGTTGTCATTCCAAGTGAAATATGTTATGAAATGAGTGATGACATATGATACAGAGCTCTGGTGGGTCAAGCAAGATAAACAACACTGGTGGCTGGCTGTTTGTTTATTCTAACTGTCAAATTGATTAATGGCAGCACAAGACTGGTGTTTCTCCTATTCTTGAAATTTCATTACAGGGTGAGATAAGGGCCCCCCTCACCTATATAAGTGTCTTCTAAATTCCATTAATTTGCTTCAAAAATAATTAACCCTTTCCAAGGTTTCCATAGACACATGCTATAATGTACATGGACTCTTCCTCATATCTCTTAATATCTATTGGGTATCTTTGCACACTATTCACTTCTATCAATTTTGGTATTGACTGATTAATTGATTTTTGAAAAATATATTACCCCTTCAGACACGTGCTTTCAATTTGAAATTAAAACAACAGCTGATAGCCAATATGATTTATCTATGCAATGGGAAACAGGCAGATAAATATAGATGACTATTGTAAGTGATGACTTGTTTTGAAAATCAATATGATAGATGTTAGTATTTCCAAGAACCTTATTTTCCCATTTGTTCACATTTTCATGGTTGATTGAATTTTAGGGGCCACAGAGCACTTAGAAGATTAACATTGAAGGTTGTGGCTTTTAGTGCCCAAGCTACTTGTAAAACATTGTAATGTGTGAAACCATTCAAATGAGGGCTAACTTACTTTCTTTTATATGAACGATTTAGTGGTCATAGGGGCCAGCATCCCCATCATATTATGTCTGTATAACATTATATAGATAATACTTTTGAATTGTATAAACTACATATATTTTTGAAAACCATACACCCCTGTTATGAAACACTTAATCTTATTTAATACACAGGTCAGATCTGATTTTATATCTGTCCATGTTTGATAAACAAATAACTGGGGAGAATGGGGGAAGGGGGGGGTGTAATTAAAGTACCATTTAAATACGAGATGGAATCCCCTACATATATGTCGTTCTAAGCAATTATAATTTCTCTTTAGAAGTGAATAATCAATTTTGAATATCTGGCATGTCAAAAGTGGCAAAGATAGGGATTTATCACTTTTGCTTCCAATGAGTTAACTTAAACTCCTAAACATGTCCTCCGAAATCACTAAACCATTGGATCTCATAGTGAGAGGTCCTTGTGTGAATAGGGACAGAGTTATGAGATTTAAAACTACTCCTCCCCAACCCAAATACTTTAACCCTTTCTTAAGACAAATTATTGGAGCTTTTGATTTCAAGTTGGGTACTGATATATGGATTAATTCCTGTGATCATATCTTTGACAAATAATCAGTTTATATGGCTAGTCGCTATCGCCAAGGTATGGGTTAAACATCTGCCGATCGTGATCGGCCTCTCGTTTCTTACATTCTTTAACAATTTTATAATTTTTAATGTGTTAAGCCAATGCATTCTCTTATATATGCGAGGCGACCTATGGTCGACTCGCATATATAAGAGAATTCATTGGCACAGGGCCGTTCTGTTGGGTAAAGGGTTAAGGCTTAGGGCTTAGGCTATGACCTGGGCCGAAACAAGTTTTATATAGTTTCCTGAGTATAAAATAATAAATATAAATCAATGACTCCTGTCTGGAAACACTTCTATCAATTAAAGACAATTTACCTAACCACAAACGTCACGATTCATAAGGTTTTGTACTGGTGGAATATGATCTGTACGGGCGGTAGCCATAGTAGAGATTCATGGCTTGATCTAGAGTTTAGTGTGTCTGTCATTTGCAGAATGAGGTCCCCAGAGGGTGAATTTAGTGACGCTATCCCGCACAGTGGGCTAGCATCACTAAATTCACCCTCTGGAGACCTCATTCTGCTTAGGCCCTCAACTGCTATGGGAGACCAAGGATCAGATTGAAGTTCCCCCCATTGGGCACCTCGATTATGCATTTTATTTTCTGCAACTTATATAGAAACTTCTCAAGTGGGAAAACGTAACTAAAAATAATGTTAATTTGAGACTATTTATACTTCCCATAATATGAGGCCTAAGCAGAATGAGGTCTCCAGAGGGTGAATTTGGTGATGCTAGCCCGCCGTGCGGGATAGCATCACTAAATTCACCCTCTGGGGACCTCATTCTGCAAATGACAGGCACACTAAACTCAGACTAATGTGCCGTCACATCACCATGCTGTATAGCAGTAAGAGTTTATTAATGTGCCGTCACATCACCATGCTGTATAGCAGTAAGAGTTTATTAATGTGCCGTCACATCACCATGCTGTATAGCAGTAAGAGTTTATTAATGTGCCGTCACATCACCATGCTGTATAGCAGTAAGAGTTCATTAATGTGCCGTCACATCACCATGCTGTATAGCAGTAAGAGTTCATTAATGTGCCGTCACATCACCATGCTGTATAGCAGTAAGAGTTCATTAAATGTGCCGTCACATCACCATGCTGTATAGCAGTAAGAGTTCATTAATGTGCCGTCACATCACCATGCTGTATAGCAGTAAGAGTTCATTAAATGTGCCGTCACATCACCATGCTGTATAGCAGTAAGAGTTCATTAATGTGCCGTCACATCACCATGCTGTATAGCAGTAAGAGTTCATTAATGTGCCGTCACATCACCATGCTGTATAGCAGTAAGAGTTCATTAATGTGCCGTCACATCACCATGCTGTATAGCAGTAAGAGTTCATTAATGTGCCGTCACATCACCATGCTGTATAGCAGTAAGAGTTCATTAATGTGCCGTCACATCACCATGCTGTATAGCAGTAAGAGTTCATTAATGTGCCGTCACATCACCATGCTGTATAGCAGTAAGAGTTCATTAATGTGCCGTCACATCACCATGCTGTATAGCAGTAAGAGTTCATTAATGTGCCGTCACATCACCATGCTGTATAGCAGTAAGAGTTCATTAATGTGCTGTCACATCACCATGCTGTATAGCAGTAAGAGTTCATTAATGTGCTGTCACATCACCATGCTGTATAGCAGTAAGAGTTCATTAATGTGCCGTCACGTCACCATGCTGTATAGCAGTAAGAGTTCATTAATGTGCCGTCACATCACCATGCTGTATAGCAGTAAGAGTTCATTAATGTGCCGTCACGTCACCATGCTGTATAGCAGTAAGAGTTCATTAATGTGCCGTCACATCACCATGCTGTATAGCAGTAAGAGTTCATTAATGTGCCGTCACATCACCATGCTGTATAGCAGTAAGAGTTCATTAATGTGCTGTCACATCACCATGCTGTATAGCAGTAAGAGTTCATTAATGTGCCGTCACATCACCATGCTGTATAGCAGTAAGAGTTCATTAATGTGCCGTCACATCACCATGCTGTATAGCAGTAAGAGTTCATTAATGTGCCGTCACATCACCATGCTGTATAGCAGTAAGAGTTCATTAATGTGCCGTCACATCACCATGCTGTATAGCAGTAAGAGTTCATTAATGTGCCGTCACGTCACCATGCTGTATAGCAGTAAGAGTTCATTAATGTGCCGTCACATCACCATGCTGTATAGCAGTAAGAGTTCATTAATGTGCCGTCACATCACCATGCTGTATAGCAGTAAGAGTTCATTAATGTGCCGTCACATCACCATGCTGTATAGCAGTAAGAGTTCATTAATGTGCCGTCACATCACCATGCTGTATAGCAGTAAGAGTTCATTAATGTGCCGTCACGTCACCATGCTGTATAGCAGTAAGAGTTCATTAATGTGCCGTCACATCACCATGCTGTATAGCAGTAAGAGTTCATTAATGTGCCGTCACATCACCATGCTGTATAGCAGTAAGAGTTCATTAATGTGCCGTCACGTCACCATGCTGTATAGCAGTAAGAGTTCATTAATGTGCCGTCACATCACCATGCTGTATAGCAGTAAGAGTTCATTAATGTGCCGTCACATCACCATGCTGTATAGCAGTAAGAGTTCATTAATGTGCCGTCACATCACCATGCTGTATAGCAGTAAGAGTTCATTAATGTGCCGTCACATCACCATGCTGTATAGCAGTAAGAGTTCATTAATGTGCCGTCACGTCACCATGCTGTATAGCAGTAAGAGTTCATTAATGTGCCGTCACATCACCATGCTGTATAGCAGTAAGAGTTCATTAATGTGCCGTCACATCACCATGCTGTATAGCAGTAAGAGTTCATTAATGTGCCGTCACATCACCATGCTGTATAGCAGTAAGAGTTCATTAATGTGCCGTCACATCACCATGCTGTATAGCAGTAAGAGTTCATTAATGTGCCGTCACATCACCATGCTGTATAGCAGTAAGAGTTCATTAATGTGCCGTCACATCACCATGCTGTATAGCAGTAAGAGTTCATTTATGAGCTGTCACATCACCATGCTGTATAGCAGTAAGAGTTCATTAATGTGCCGTCACATCACCATGCTGTATAGCAGTAAGAGTTCATTAATGTGCCGTCACATCACCATGCTGTATAGCAGTAAGAGTTCATTAATGTGCCGTCACGTCACCATGCTGTATAGCAGTAAGAGTTCATTAATGTGCCGTCACATCACCATGCTGTATAGCAGTAAGAGTTCATTTATGAGCTGTCATAAAACCTGCAAATAGTGTGTCTGTCATTTGCAGAATGAGGTTCCCAGAGGGTGAATTTAGTGAAACTATCCCGCACAGCTGGCTAGCATCACCACAGTCACCATCTAGGGACCTCATTCTGATCAGGCCTCAACTGCTATGGGAGACCTAGGATCAGATTGAAGTTTTCCAGTTGATGTTGGTGATGTTCACCCATTAATTAGTCACCTCGATTATGAAATTTATCTTCTGTAAATTAGGGAAAAAGTAACTAAAAAATAATAGACTAGATACTTCCCAGAAGATGAGGTCTAAGCAGAATGAGGTCCCCAGAGGGTGAATTTGGTGATGCTAGCCCACCATGTGGGGTAGCGTCACTAAATTCACGCTCTGGGGACCTCATTCCGCCAATGACAGACACTTTATTTGCATGCATGGCCGTCATCAGAATTTAATGTGATCAGATTGCCTATTATTGATTATTATTGGCAATTATTGTGCACGCAATAATCATCTCTATATGCTGAGTGATAAAGCCAGTTTACCTGAATACCGTGAATTGACCCAATTTAAATGGGACACCAGACACGGGTAATATTACCCATTGCTTTTATCTGTCGCCAATCCCCTATGGGAATTGGCAAAGATTGATGAAAACAAAAGTGATGTGAAACACTCCGGTTGGTTGATCAAATAGAAATTGCGAATAATCATGCTCAAAGTTTTTATTTTTACAAATATTAATCCAAATTGACAACACACATCATCATTCTTATATATTAATTAAATGCAATGATGCTAGATGGCGAACTCGTTTGTATTAGTTTATCGTCGATAGTTGTATTCCTAATCGAGATGTTAATATTTACAATTGAGTGTAGTTCAGACAATGTTTTCTATGTAGTGGTATGGTCGATTTCGTTTAAATTTTCGGTGATGTTAGTGGAAGCAACTATAGATAAATATTAATTAACAGAAGCATTTCGGGACTGGGGTCTTCCGATTCATATTCATCATTTTTATAGACAGAGAACGGAGAAAACTATAGCGGGCTAGCATCACCAAATTCACCCTCTGGGAACCTCATTCTGCTGAGGTGTAAGCAGAATGAGGTCCCCAGAGGGTGAATTTGGTGATGCTAGCCCGCTATGCGGGGTAGCATCACTAAATTCACCCTCTGGGGACCTCATTCTGCAAATGACAGACACACTATTTCAAGGCTTGTCTCTAAGTGTTGGAATTGAGATTTGATCTAACAATTTTGGCCAGAATTCAATTGTTTCCAAAGAATTCATGTGGTCAAGCGGCCATATATATGTTTTGTTTCTTTTCATGACTACATGGGTGTACATCATATATCAACAATAACTTATGTTTTTTAATGTAGGACTATGTTGAAATGAATATAATGTTTAATAACAGTGTATGTTTTTTTCTTTTCAGGACTATGTTGAGATGAGCGTGCATCATATATCAACAATAACGTTAATGTCCTTCTCGTTCATCATTAACTTCTACAGAATCGGGACGTTGGTCCTGTTCCTCCATGATATAGCAGATGGGTGGCTCGCTGTGAGTAGATATATAAGGCCCAACAAAATTAAATGTCTGGTTTGGGTTACAAAAAATAATTTTTAAATTAATTTTTTTTTTTTTTTTTACATATTCTTATGACTTTTCATGTGCGTATTTTACTCTGCAAGATTGACATAGAACTACTTTTGATTAATTTTGTATAACTTTTAATATTACACAATACTTTTACTTAGAAATCAATCTATTCTGAGATGCTTAAATGTGTTTTTTGTGTTTAATGAAATTTTTGGAGAAAAAATTCAATAGATTTTCTTGACCATGAAAAAAACTTTAAGGTAGGGGGTTTAAAATAGGGTAGGTAGTGCTAGTATCACCAAATCACCCTCTGGGAACCTCATTCTGCTTAAGCCTCATCTTCTAGAAAGTATCTATAGTCTCAAATTAACATTGTTTTCAATTTCTATATCCCCTAATTTGCAGAACATAAAATGTATAATCGAGGTAACTAATGGGTGAACATCACTCACTTCAACTGGGGAACTTCAATCTGTTCCTAGGTCTCCCATAGCAGTTGAGGCCTCAGCAGAATGAGGTTCCCGTAGGGTGAATTTGGTGATGCTATCCCGCTGTGTGAAGTATCATCACTAAATTCACCCTCTGGGGACCTCATTTTGCAAATGACAGACACACTATTTCAAGGCTTGGTTTATATTTCATCACGGATTTCAGGCCCTAAAATCCATCTAATTTTGCGAGAATCAAAACATAACGTTTCTCTAGGGAATCAAGACTTTTTACGTGAATCAAAATGAGAATCATGATTCCGATTCTCGTCGGATTTTAAGGCCTGGATTTTGTGCCGTCTGCAAGGACTCAGGAGTTTTATAAAATATTTGAGATTTTGATACAATTTGTGTTCTGTGCTTATTCCACACCCTTGTATTGAGTAATATAATCCCAATCCTTGATTGTGCAGCCATCATAATTGACTACGGCAATCAGCAATGCCCATAGAGTTTCTAAAGGGAATCAAGACAATTCTGATTCTCATTGGATATTAAGGCATGCATCGCATTCACATCAATCCATTTATGATGAAAATTAGCTACATGTCTCGAACACCAGTTGTCGGATCTGAATGAAATTTGGTATTGATGTTCACTACTATGAGGGCATTGAATGGAGTTATTCATCTTTGTTTATCTGGTTCTGTTTGCTTCTGGTATGATCACATTGGTGGTGGTCTACAAAGAAGACGCATTAATATGGTTAGATAATACAAGATTAATTGACGATCTCTTATCAATGTTTTTGATTCGTTGCAGCTAACGATTTAATTTGTTCAAAGACAAGACTAAATTTTGTATTGAGCATTTTGAAATCTGTATTTCGCCGTATTTCGCAAATATAAACCAATGTGTGTCCAATGAAATCATATCCATCAAAGTCTGTAATCCAAATTGTCATTGACGTTAGTAATGAATAGTGTGGGATGAATTTAACATTAACATTTCTACATTTCAGTCAGCAAAGTTGGCCAAATACTCCAATCATAATACACTCTGTGAGGTGTTCTTTACTGTGTTTGCTGTCGTGTGGATAATAACCAGAATATTCATATTCCCATACTGGTAAGTAAAGATAGTAATAGAATATTCATATTCCCATACTGGTAAGTAAAGATAGTCAATAGATTATTCATATTCCCATACTGGTAAGTAAAGATAGTAATAGAATATTCATATTCCCATACTGGTAAGTAAAGATAGTAATAGAATATTCATATTCCCATACTGGTAAGTAAAGATAGTCAATAGATTATTCATATTCCCATACTGGTAAGTAAAGATAGTAATAGAATATTCATATTCCCATACTGGTAAGTAAAGATAGTAATAGAATATTCATATTCCCATACTGGTAAGTAAAGATAGTAATAGAATATTCATATTCCCATACTGGTAAGTAAAGATAGTCAATAGATTATTCATATTCCCATACTGGTAAGTAAAGATAGTCAATAGATTATTCATATTCCCATACTGGTAAGTAAAGATAGGCATTATAATCAGGCTTTGCTCTGGCTAGAAAATTATTTTGGCTAATTTGTTTGTCATTCTGAATTTGTTTGGCAATTTTCAGAAACTTTGGTCAAATTGAAAAATCATAATATAGGATTATTGATTAAATCTAAACCAAAAGAAGAAAAATGAAATAACATATAAAAAATTAAAATGCAAAGTAAAATAAAAACTGCATTAAACGGACATGACTCATTCGAGCTTCCAAATTTTGTCTAGAATAGAATAGAATAGAATAGAATAGAATAGAATAGAATAGAAATAGAATTAGAATTAGAATTAGAATTAGAATAGAATAGAATTAGAATTAAGAATAAGAATAGAATAGAATAGAATATGATTTATTGATCGACTCAAGAACAGAATATTATCAATTAACCCTTTACCCAACAGTAATATGACTAACGTCATTACCTCCAGCCAACAGAACTTTCTGATGACGTCAAAGTTTTTGGGGAAAAACATGTATTATTACTAAATGTTATGTGGCTCTTGATTTATGAAATTATGTTCATCAGAGTTGTAAATCCCCCTCCCCAAGCATGATAGTATGGTGAATATTTAGTAGGTTTTATATTTATATTTTATAACAATAAATGTAATAAACAAACAAAAGGTAAGTTTTGTTTTATCAACAGATCAATGTGACTTTCAGTTTCAATTTCTCTGTCGGAAAACCATATCACGAAATTGGGTGATATATTAATGTTTTAAGCAATGGCTACGTGGTGAAATGAAACATAAAATAAATCATCAAGTGGCCTATCAACTCTTGGATAGTTACGTGTAAATTCAGTTACAATTAACTGCATTATTAGTCCAAACTAGTCAACATTGTGCCATCGATTACAACGCACGTGTTTTTTTGTTTACTTCAATTTGGCGCACCGGTTTTTGACCTTGACATTGCAGTCAATACATTCGCACCGCACATATCTTGTGCAATTAATAATTAAACAATTCTTTCGTGCCTACATTGTATCTTACGATCGAGAAAAGTGCTTTCTCTTAGTGAAATTTTGAGCGATCATATTCAATATAAAATGACAAGACAGTGCCGATAAGTAATTCGCGGTAAATGCGGAATTGATTTGCGCCACTTTCAATTTAAAAATAGCCGCGTTTGTCTCGTGAACTCTTGTGTTCAAATAAAAGTAACTAATGTTATACAATGTCATTTCTTTGATTTTTCACATCATGATATGGCCAATTTACTTGAGTATTTGGCAGTGTTAATGCGCGGAGAATAATAATTTTATTAATCAAACGAGAGAACAAAACGGCCGATCGATGCACATTTGTGCTATACAGTATTTTATCATTGTTGCGCTGACGTCGGCAAGGTTCCGAGATGTTTTCATCGTCATCAGCTGATCAATAAGTTCAATGGTAACACTCGATAAATGGTCAATTGATACTAACACTAAATCTGAGATATATTATGTTTGAATTTGCAATGAATGTCATTTATTTATTACCGAATGGCAATGGCTAATAGTTATAGCCATGATAAATGACAGTCCCCATTGTGCGCCCCACATTCCAACACCACGTGTTCGCAGGTACAAATTTCTGCGCTTGTTATCAGTGGGCGTATCTTGGCGGGAGTGTTTTTTAAATAAACCATTTGGATTGAATCGTGTGTCCATTCCTTTGTATTTTTAGATTACATTGTGGAAAATATACTCAAGATTATGTAATTGTCAATGCGCGCAGAATAATAATTTTATTAATCAAACGAGAGAACAAAACGGCCGATGCACATAAATTTGTGCTACAGTATTTTATCATTGCTGCTATGACGTCGACAAGGTTCCTAGATTTTATCATCGTCATCAACTGATCAATAAGTTCAATGACAACATTCGATAAATGGTCAATTGATACTAATACTAAATCTAAGATATATTCTGTTTGAATTTGCAATGAATGTCATTTATGAATTACCGAATGGGTAATAGTTATAGCCATGATAAATAACAGTCCCCATTGTGCGCCCCAATTTCCAACAACACGTGTTTACTGTAGGTACATATTTTTTGCGCACGTCATCAGTGGGGGTTTCTTGGCGGGAGTGTTTTTTAAATAAACCATTTGGATTGAATCATGTGTCCATTCCTTTGTATTTTTCGATTATAGTGTGGAGAATATACTCAAGATTATGTATTTGTCAATGCGCTTTAACAACATAATTTATTTGGGTACTAATCCAGGCAATCCCCGTGCCCACAATATTGGGCTGAATTGGCGTGATGTTGGGACGTGTAACTGAAGAGAAAATCGAAAATGTTGTCGAACTTTCCGATCAAAACTTTATTGAATTCTCAAAATTGCTCACTCAGTGTATTAAAATAAAATATTATATGATCTTGTGATGAATGAGGGGAAAAATCAAATCAAATGACAGTTTTATTTGAGAACATTTCTAGGGCCAAAAGAGTAAGAACAACACGGCGTCCTTAGTAACACCAACACTGCAAAAGCGCAGGTGTCTTGGAGTTGACTCGGAACTCTATTTGCTTCGCTGGTCAAATCATGATATTGGTCTTTTTAATTCAGTTGCATATTATTAATAGCTCAAAAACATAAAGAAGTCAAATAAATATTCTATTAGAAATAAAAATAAAGTTTGTAAATAAAAATCTGTAGAATAAAACTATATTAGATGGCTGTACACAGATCACAATTGCGAGTACATTGATTTAGTCGGCTTGAAAAATAGCACCGCGACGACGCAGTTTTCGTTTTTTTTACGATTTTATTATGAAATGTCGATTAAATTGAACAAAATCTACCACAAAACCCAACAAAAACATAAATATTAATAATGTAACATCCATGTTTAATATTGTTAACATTAAAAATAAGATAATTTTGTTGTGTTATAATGCAATATTTTTGTTGAAAAAAATCCAAAAGCTCTGGGGCTCTCTGAACGCTAAAGGGTTAACATAACATTTTGTTGTAACTAAATCATGAAAACTTGATCATGAAGACTCCAGATGTGTGGAAGTATTCAAATAGGCTTACAATTGTGCCTATAACTGTGATGTTTGGAGCAATGTGTGCACACATTTGGTAGCCTACATAATATATGCATCGCTATAACACATTAATTTGGTATCCTACATAATATATATATCACTATAACAGTTTAGAAATATGTTCCCAGCCTCTATATTCCTACCGGACGTTGCTTGTGCTAATCTCTGAATTTCAATGCAAATAAATACCTCCATTTAATAAAATAATAATAAATAAATAAATTTAGTTTAAAGCCGTAAATCCTCATAGAGCTCTTAGGCTTTACATCAATACATATATAATGATGATTAGAACATAGTAAGAAATATCAATTATGTACAATGAGCTGCTCATCTGGCTACCATCAGTGGATCGGATCATACACACGTTGAAACAGATGCGTTTTAAGTTTAGATGTGAACATTTTAAGCGACTGGGGTGCCCTCAAGTGAGCAGGCAATTTATTCCAGAGAAATGGTGAAGCCACGGAAAAGGCCCGGTCACCAGCTGTTACGAGGTCACCCGGTACATTTCATGGTATCTCTTTTCATTCAGGATCATTTCGAGTACGATACATTTCATGGTCACCCGGTACATTTTATGGTATCTCTTTTCATTTCAGGATCATTTCGAGTACGATACATTTCATGGTCACCCGGTACATTTCATGGTATCTCTTTTCATTTCAGGATCATTTCGAGTACGATGAACGAGAGTTTGTTGCACGTACCTATGTTCATGTCGTGGTATATTTTCAATGGACTCCTTGTCCTACTTCTCATCCTCCACATCGTCTGGACGTGGTTCATTGTTCGAATGGTTATGCAGAAGCTGAGCTATGGAGAGGTACGTATTTCCGAGGATCGTGATGACCCACAGCGACAACCCACAACTTGACACCCCCGGCATATACAGGCCTTGCTATGCTATATACATAGCCATTTATATATAGCCCATATATGTTATACATATACTTATTATGCCCCCGACTTGAAGTAGGCGGGTATATAGTTGACGTCTACGTACGTCCGTACAAACATTTTGCATTATTGTTCAGCAACCGCTGGGCAGATTTAGCTGATATTTGGTATGGTGATAGAGCAGCATGGGGGAACAGCTACATGCATAGCGCAGGTTTCGTCCACCCATTTTTACCGGAGTTATGGCCCTTTTTTGACTTAGAAAATTCAATTTTGTCCGTCCGTACAAACATTTTGCATTATTGTTCAGCAACCGCTTGGCAGATTTAGCTGATATTTGGTATGGTGATAGAGCAGCATGGGGGAACAGCTACATGCACCAGAGTTATGGCCCTTTTTTTACTTAGAAAATTCAATTTTTCTCTTATTTTTTGGGTTTCCAGATGATAGCGTGAGCTTTGGTGGTACAATTGAGTTACAGTGTCATTGACACTTTCATTGCTTATGAGTTCACCTAGGTCCGGCCGGACATTTCTACCAGAGTTACAGCCCGTTGATTGTCATTTTTTGGCATTTATCACCCACGAAAAGTTGTCCGAGGGTTATTACGAACAATTATTAACGGATTCAAATATTGATTGGTATGTGAGTTAACTCGTTCAGTGCCAAGTCCGATTTTTGTATCAACCCATATTTCCTTGATCATTTTTCAAATTTATTGATTATAATAATGTGATACATTGATGGAAATAATAATGTGATAGCCTGCTCTTAGAGCTCTTTCCATCAATGTATCACATTATTATAATCAATAAATTTGAAAAATGATCAAGGAAATATGGGTTGATACAAAAATCGGACTTGGCACTGAAAGAGTTAACAAAAGGATTATCTGAAACGGGTTCGCAAACTAGGCCCAGTGGTACATTTTTACCAGAGTTATGGCCCTTTAATTGTAAATTAGGCTGGGGATATTTCCATCGGCGACTGCTTGTTTATCCAAATAAGAAGTTTTATATGTGACCCGCCATATCAAATCCAGTCGTAAGTCGGGATTTTTTTACCCTGTGCCAATGCATTCTCTTATATATGCGAGTCGACCATAGGTCGCCTCGCATATATAAGAGAATGCATTGGCCTAACAATTTTTTACAATTTTAATAATTTTTTCTTGTATTCTTTAACAATTTTATAATTTCACCCATACAGAGCCCCTGACAAACTTGAGCAGACAACACTCTTCTATATGCTTCTATATATGTGTGGGGCTCCCTGCAGGGTAATGGATGTTTTTTATTTTATGTCCTAAAAATTGTAAGATAAACTCTACACTGTTCACTTACAGCTGAAGAATGATGCTAGGAGCGATTCCGAGAGCGAATCTGACTTCCCACAAACAGATTCAGATGAAGAGAAACGTAAAGATTCCTTAAAGGGGAACAACCACACAGCTGGTCACCGTGCCTCTGAACGAAACAACGTCAAGAAACCCGCGGGTAGCCCCAACAGTATTCATTGATAATACTCAACTCGACATACTATAAATAGCTCACTGCTTCCAGGGATGTTTACATGTGTAATCAGTTGGTCTGTGTTAACTCTTTACCCAACAGAACGGCCCTGTGCCAATGCATTCGCTTATATATGCGAGTCGACCATAGGTCGCCTCGCATATATAAGAGAATGCATTGGCTTAACACATATTAATTGTTAAAAAGATGTCAGAAAAAATTATAATTTTTTTTTAGGCCAATGCATTCTCTTATATATGCGAGGCGACCTATGGTCGACTCGCATATATAAGAGAATGCATTGGCACAGGGCATAACTGTAACTATCACAATGTGGTCAAGGAGCCGGTTCCAATGATATCCATATTTGTATGGTTCTATTGAGACAGACCGAAGATATTTTAGGCTGTTGAAGCTTTATTTGGCCGGTTTTGGCCGGTTTATTGGGTAAAGTGTTAACGTGTCAGCTTGCCGATGTTTTCAAGCCTGTAAATAGCGTGTCTGTCATTTGCAGAATGAGGTCCCCAGAGGGTGAATTTAGTGATGCTATCATCACTAAATTCACCCTCTGGGAACCTCATTCTGCTTAGGCCCTCAACTGCTATGGTAGACCTAGGATCAGATTGAAGTTCCCCAGTTGAAGTTGGTGATGTTCACCCATTGGGCGCCTCGATTATGGATTTTATCTTCTGCAAATTAGGAGATATAGAAACTTCCCAGAAGGGAAAACGTAACTGAAAACAATGTTAATTTTATACCATAGATACTTCCTAGAAGATGAGGTCTAAGCAGAATGAGGTCTCCAGAGGGTGAATTTGTTGATGCTAGCCCACTGTGCGGTGATAGTGTCACTAAATTCACACTCTGGGGAGCTCGTTCTGCAAATGACAGACACACTATTTCAAGGCTTCGATGTTTTCATTTAGAATGCTAGATAAACAAAATAGTTCATCTTTCAGTGTCTAACCCATAGAGAGCCCCACATAGACTGGAGCAGACGACACTCCATAGTGCATGCTTCCATCTATGTGAGGCTCCCTGTGGGATAGCTATATGGCTTGTAGATCAGTACATAAATAATTAATGCCAATGTCAAATTTATATGTGAGGAGGCCATATTTAACCCTTTACCCAACAGAACGGCCCTGTGCCAATGCATTCTCTTATATATGCGAGTCGACCATAGGTCGCCTCGCATATATAAGAGAATGCATTGGCTTTACACATTAAAAATTATAAAATTGTTAAAGAATGTAAGAAAAAATGGTAAAAAGTGTTAAAAAAAGATTTTTTTTAGGCCAATGCATTCTCTTATATATGCGAGGCGACCTATGGTCGACTCGCATATATAAGAGAATGCATTGGCACAGGGCATAACTGTAACCATCACAATGTGGTCAATGAGCCGGTTCCAATGATATCCATATTTGTATGGTTTTATTGAGACAGACCCAAGATAATTTAGGCTGTTGCAGCTTTATTTGGTCGTTTTTGGCCGGTTTGTTGGGTAAGGGGTTAAGAAAAAATATAGGGTGTCTGTGTTTTATGAAAAATTTGACACTATGCAGCCCTCGAAATTAGTTACGTCACAAGGCAGTGCCATAGAAGCAAATATAGAATTTGTGTAATTTCAACAGAAACTAAAGTATTGTCCAATGATGTATTTGGACAATTTTTTAATATATTTATTAATGAGAAGTGATAGTTATGTTGGAGGCTCAGGCTGAGAAACGAACTAACTTTTTATCTGGCCTATGATTAGCAATGTTAGCAGCTGGTATTGTAAATAATTTCTATGAAATGAAAACCACGACCAAATGAAAATGATAACCACACCGAAAATGAAAATGAAATTATAACTAAACAACATTGAAATGATAACCACACTCATTTGAAAGAATAATCAAAATTAAATATTCACCATGCCAATTGAAATGTTCACCATGCCCAAATATATATATCTTTTATTCCTCCAAGTCAATATGAAGATTTTACAAAAGAATATACATGAATATAATGATTAAATAACAGGAAAATAGAAATATAAGAGAAAAAGAACTTATTCTTATGACCCGCCATCAATTGATTCTTCATAATTGCATGGGAATTGAACAGGGCGTGGAGATCAAATTCCATGTCACACCACGCACACTAGGTACATGTATCTGGATGGCCACACCATATATGTATGGATTTGGTGTTCAATTCCCAATGTTTGGGTGGTTGAAGTTTCCATGTTAGATAACTCTAATAATTTTAAAATGTGTTTCAGAGTTATATAGTCATTCCTTTGATTGCAAATATTTTAGTGAAGCAAAAGTAACATCTTGATCAGGCCAGGCACATTCTGAATTCCACTATGAGGTGAGGGCTTTCCGATGAATGGCAACAAGCCTTAGACAGGTCAGGCACATTCTGAATTCCACTATGAGGTGAGGGCTTTCCGATGAATGGCAACAAGCCTTAGACAGGTCAGGCACATTCTGAATTCCACTATGAGGTGAGGGCTTTCCGATGAATGGCAACAAGCCTTAGACAGGTCAGGCACATTCTGAATTCCACTATGAGGTGAGGGCTTTCCGATGAATGGCAACAAGCCTTAGACAGGTCAGGCACATTCTGAATTCCACTATGAGGTGAGGGCTTTCCGATGAATGGCAACAAGCCTTAGACAGGTCAGGCACATTCTGAATTCCACTATGAGGTGAGGGCTTTCCGATGAATGGCAACAAGCCATATTTCCGAATAAATCGTGAAAAATTAACCATAATTATGCTGTGATTAAGGAGTCGATTATTTAGGGCATTATTGTACGTCATGAGGTGGAAATTTTAGATGGACCTAAACTGAAAACTACTTAACCCTTTGAGTGCCAGGTCCGATTTTTGTATCGACCCATATACCCTGTGCCAATGCATTCTCTTATATATGCGAGTCGACCATAGGTCGCCTCGCATATATAAGAGAATGCATTGGCTTTAACAATTTTTTTTGTTTTTTTTTTACAATTTTAATATATTTTATTATATTCTTTAACAGACTTATTGTGTAGGTTTAGGGCCGATAATATCGGCCCCTGGCACTCAAAGGGTTAATTGTTAAGTTAGTACACCAAATGTCTGAGATTGTCGGCTCCTCGACGTTTGACTGGGCCACTAATAAGTCTTCATGATGATAAATAATAGATTTTAAAAATCGATATCTAATAACTCCAAGCTTTGACAGGTGGGTTCCTCAACTCGAATCAAATATTTTTTACCCCCAAATTCAAATAAATAGTAATTGAGGGGCATTTAATCGGATTATGCATGTTTAAGGTCAAGCAACCAAAGACAGGTCAGGCACATCCTGAATTCCACTATTATAGTGATATTTGACTATAACATATTCATGTTTCCTTTATTTGCGTCGGGTATAGAAGATGGCGCATACCAGTGCACATCCAGATTTCACTCTTAACAATATCGCAGCGAATGAACAATCTTCGGATAAAATCTGTTTGTGCAATCTTTTGCGCCAGCTTTGTTATTCAATAATATTACTAATATATGCCTTTCTAAATGACAATAACAGGATGACTCAATCGCGCCTTCATAAAAAAATTTAAACTAATTGAATGCTAATTTAGTAATTGAGTTGCTTAGGCCAAAAAAAAGAAAGTGTTTTTTGGTTCTCGGGCAATTTTTTTCTTTCAAATCAATGAGGGAGGGAGGGTTTTATTTTTATTTTTTATTTTTTTCTGCGCATAGTAAGCATGGACAAAGATACCTTTCTCTGTCTAGTAATTACCAGAAATGTAGAGGGAACTGTTATGCATATAAACTCATTTAGTCTTATATAAAAATGACATTGTACTACCAGTGTATGCCGGACTGGGATTACATAACATCATATAATGCCCCTGACATTAACTACTGTTATTGTTGTCTAAAAACTGATACCTCCCCATTCTAATATGTGATCCTGAATTTAGTCCTGTGCCTTTCAATTGTATAAAGTTACAATTAGTGTAAGTTGTTCACAATGACTAATTGTAAGAAGAGCATGAGGATCAGCTAATCATTTTCTTAATTGTAGTTATCTACTTCATGTTGTAAGCCTGCAAGTCACTTTTTAACACATTACATGTTAGAGCTCAATGCACACTAATATTCAACACATATATGCTATGGACATGTTGATGAATTCCAAAAAAAACAAGTTTTTTTTTTTTTCAAATGTTTTTTTTCGTAAGTTTTTTAGTCATAACATCAGGCATTGCAATAAAAAGGCCTAATGCGGCCCTTTTTATTCAATGCGGCGGGGCCTGAGAACCAAAACCTTTTCTTTTTTTGGCCTTATCGGATGCCATCATGATGAATCATTCTCCTGGACAAAATATATGTATCATACCAAATTAGTGCGACACTGATTTTGAATAATTTGTGTGAAATATGATTTTGGATTATCCCTCTTTTATCAAATTCACAAAACGGTAATAATATAATAGTGAAATTCAGGATGTGCCTGACAAGCCTTGAAATAGTGAGTCTGTCATTTGCAGAATGAGGTCCCCAGAGGGTGAATTTAGTGATGCTAACCCGCATAGCGGTTTAGCATCACCAAATTCACCCTCTGGGAACCTCATTCTGCTCAGGTGTAAGCAGAATGAGGTCCCCAGAGGGTGAATTTGTTGATGCTAGCCTGCTATGCGGGGTAGCATCACTAAATTCACCCTCTGGGGACCTCATTCTGCAAATGACAGACACACTATTTCAAGGCTTGGTGCCTTACCTGTTGATATGATAACGTCATAATTTTTTCTCAGAAACGTTCTTGAAATGAAAACGTTACAATTTTTTCTCTGAAACACTTCTATATGAAAGAATGGGCTTCCTCTTGTTTTTCCGATAAACCTCAGAATACAGTAATGCCCTAAATAATCGACTCCTTAGCCACAGCAGAATTATGGGTAATTTTTCAGGATTTAGTCGGAAATATGGCTTGTTGCCATTCATCGGATAGCTCTCACAATTGTATTAGATTTGGATTGTACAACAACCTGTTCATCCCCAAAAACCGAGACAAAATCTGTTTGATAAAACTATGTTCAGTCACTAGGCCTAATTAAACTATGTTCAGTCACTAGGCCTAATTAAACTATGTTCAGTCACTAGGCCTAATTTTGCCAGCTTTAGTTGTTAGTTCATGTTTTTGGTCAATTTCGGTACGAAAAAATACCAGTTACATTCACCAGGTTTTAAATTTGCCTGCCATAGAATTTTGTCTTTTCGTCAGTTTAAACTTTTGGAGAATAGATTTTTCAATCACCAGACCTTAACCCTTTGAGTGCCAGGTCCGATTTTTTGTATCAACCCATATACCCTGTGCCAATGCATTCTCTTATATATGCGAGTCGACCATAGGTCGCCTCGCATATATAAGAGAATGCATTGGCCTAACAATTTTTCATCATTTGTTATTATTTTTTACAATTTTTTACAATTTTAATAATTGTTTCTTATATTCTTTAACAGGCTTATTTTGTAGGTTTAGGGCCAGGGAATCTTATGTTTTTCATGGGCATCAAAATTATTACTATGAATACTTGGTGATAGTTTTGAGTTATAACATGCCCTATAGCATGCTTAAGCATACCCAAAAAGAATTCAACCAAAAAAATGTTTTTAAAAAAAATGTTTTTTTTTCATTTTTTATTTGTTTTTAGGGCCCATTTTACAGAACGTAAATTAGGGCTGATGAGATCGGCCCGTGTCACTCAAAGGGTTAAATATGACAGCTATACTATTCAGAATAGGTAAAAATAGATAAAATCGCTGTGGCCTTATTGGCTTTTGGTCAGTTTTATAGATTTTTCATTCACCAACTGGCCTAGTTTTACCAGCTAGTTTGTAGCTAATAACTTTCATAATTTTGTGAAGGTAAGCACCAGTCAAAAATTCTAGTGGTGAAAATTCTGCTTTTACAGTAATGCCCTAAGTAATCGACTCTTTAACTACAGCAGGATTATGGGTAACTTTTCTGGATTTAGTCGGAAATATGGCTTGTTGCCATTCATCGGAAAGCTCTCGGCGAGTTACTTAGGGCATTACTGTATCTCACTTCGCACAGCGTCTGATATGGGTAAATGCTTGCAATATTTTGAATGATGTTAACAATAGAGAGTTTTAAATCGAGAATTTATACTTATTCAAAAGTGTCGCTGAAGTTCTCTTGGGGGACTTAGCCATAAAAAATGGGTTAGCCATTTTTTCTTGCATGATAGAACAACAGGTTAACAAAAAAAAACCCTGTAATCCACATGTAAGTGAAGGTGAATCTAAAGAATTTATGCACTTTATCGATACACGATTCTCGATCTAACCTCTCTGTTATTATGGGTTGTTCGTAATGAGAAATGGGGAGTATTACATATATTTTATGACCAATGATATCCAGCTTTTTATTTTCTTCATCCGAACACAGACATTGTATGATTGGGTCTGAGAACCGGGGGTTAAATGTGTGAGCGTCGCAACACGAACAGTTCTCTTAATGTGTGAGCATCGCAATACGAACAGTTCTCTTTGGTTCCTTCAAATAATTCCAAATTGATTGGAATTTAATTCTTGAATATTTTTTGGAATTTTATCAAAATAATGTCGAGAATCATTTGCGATATTTTGACTGCTCGCTGTCCTTGTGGAGAATTATTTGTGTTATATTGACTGCTCGTCATGTTCCTCATGGAGAATTGTTTGTGTTATTTTGACTGCACGCCTTGTTCCTCGGTTCCATGAAGACCCGTCTTGTTGGATGCTGTGATTATTCATGTACATGTATGTCTGTGAGTGATAAGATTCCCTCATTTAGCCTTTCATAGCTCACATACACATACTTTGTTTGAATATAATATCGAGTTGTTGATAAATATCAATGTGTTGTTAACTTACAAAGCGATTGATTCATGTTTAATATACAGTGTGTTGTTAACTTACTGAGCGATTTGATTGATGTTTTCAATAACCAGGTCTGACACTTACTAAATTTAACTATTATAGTTAAATAAGATGAGGTATTGCAGAATGAGGTCCCAAGAGGGCGAATTTGGTGATGCCATCCCACTATGTGTGATACAGTGTTCGCTGTGTCGGTGGCCTTTTTTTTCCGAAAATGGCCACATTTCCCTTGGCTATACTTTTTTTTCACCACAAATGGAGACAGAAATCTAATTAAAAAAGCACTGAATAGATCGACAAAAATAGGCTATGAAATATTGCCAGTTTTGGACACGCGGGTTTCGTACTTCTGATTTATTTATTTTGTAAGGGGAGAATTGATTGAATGGTGATGGTTGTATAAAGGTGATTGCTAATCCTCAAAAACCTTAATCTCTGCACTGGTTATATCATATTTTATTGATTAGGCGGTCTGTAAGATGAAATACATAAATGCCTTGTCCTGTCAGTTACGTAATGTGTCATAAACTGCCTCCCGTCTGATAACAACAACCGGGCTTCACACCATAAAGGTTATTAATACAACAATAGGTATTCAACAGCTCACGATAATAAGCAACAGAACTGTTGTTTAATTTCAGCGAAAATAGCAATGACAACGAACTTACCCCATTACATGATTAGTTGGCGAACATGGTGTCAGCAACGCGACATAGAGTCAGAGAGTTATATATTTAAAAAATATAATTTAGTCATCAATTGTGAGCCCAGAAAATGAGGACTTTGGCCAAAAAAAACATTTGGCCAATTTTGTATTTATTTGGCCATTAAAATTTCATTTGGCCACTTTTTTGGCCAGAAGATTTTTCGGTGCAGCGTGAACACTGGCAGGATAGCGTCACTAATTTCACCCTCTGGGGACCTCATTCTGCAATTGACAGGCACCTTATTCTTATTCTCATGAGTATCAATACGGCTCCATTTGTATTTCATGAGATATCCCTCATCTTATTGATTCTCATGCAGTTATGTTTTTACTAACCCTTACGATGGCAACCTCAATTGCTCGTCCATGGCATATCTAAAAATAGACTCTTGTCCATGGCATATCTAAAAATAGACTCTCGGCCATGGCATATCTAATAATAGACTCTCGGCCATGGCATATCTAAAAATAGACTCTCGGCCATGGCATATCTAAAATTAGACTCTCGTACATGGCATATCTAAAAATAGACTATCGGTCATGGCATATCTAAAAATAGACTCGTCCATGGCGTATCTAAAAATAGACTCGTACTTATAGGAACCATAACTGCTAGACGACTTAAAGTCACATGACCAGTCATTTGATAATGTTTCCTGCTGTATTTAATTATGACGATGTAAGGTACACAATGTACAAAAAATTATGGATATGATGTTAAAGTGTTTATTAAACTCACAGAAAGGTCAAATAAATCTATCACTTACATTTAAATTTTAATTCGTATAATTTGAATTAAATATGTGTTAGGTGTCATATCCGGTCTGTACCGGTATCCTATAAGATGAAATAGATACATGAACGAGTTGTTGAGATTGTCTTACACCAGTTCAAGAATAGATAATTATTGCAAAACGCACATAAGATATGAATGTGTGAATCTAGTGTCTTCAGTACTTAAGTACGTCTGATCAAACATATCTACTACTTTACAAGTAAGCCTTGAAATAGTGTGTCTGTCGTTTGCAGAATGAGGTCCCCAGTGGGTGGAGTTAGTGATGCTATCCCGATGTGTGGGATAGCGTCACTAAATTCACCCCCTGGGTACCTCATTCTGCAAATGACAGACACACTATTTCAAGGCTTCGATGTTTTCATTTAGAATGCTAGATAAACAAAATAGTTTCAGTGTCTAACCCATAGAGAGCCCCACATTGACTGGAGCAGACGACACTCTGTAGTGCATGCTTCCATCTATGTGAGGCTCCCTGTGGGTCAGTTGATATATGACAACACACTATTTCAAGAATTATTTACAAGTTGTGTTAAAGAGACTTGAGTTCAGAACTGATTCTCAGGAAACATGAAAGAGAGGCTTGTCAGTTGCAGGATGAGGTCCCAAGTGGGTGGAATTAGTGATGCTATCCCACTGTGTGGGATAGCATCACTAAATTCACCCTCTGGGGAACATGAAAGAGAGGCTTGTCAGTTGCGGGAGTCCCATGTTTTTTTTCTTGATCATGACTGCACTCATTTGTATTTGTGGCCATGTAGTGACTTACGAATACATAAAAATACATTTGCAATAGCCTTTAATGATAATGACCATTTATGGCCTAGAAACTGTTTAAATTGTCAAGGGGTTTTTGGAATTTCTGCAATATATATGCACCGCTCACTGAAGTTAAAATTAAAAATATTCAAAACTTTTATGGAAATTGCCCAGAAATGTCCTTGAATATCAGAGGTCGTTGGTCAAGCCTTGAAATAGTGTGTCTTGTCATTAATTTAGATGGATGCTATAGCGGGTTAGCATCACCAAATTCACCTTCTGGGGACCTCATTCTGCTTACAACTCAGCAGAATGAGGTTCCCAGAGGGTGAATTTGGTGATGCTAGCCCACTATGCGGGGTAGCATCACTAAATTCACCCTCTAGGGACCTCATTCTGCAAATGACAGGCACACTATCAAGGCTTGTCCTTGGTAAAACCTTGAAAATTATTGCAGTATGGCTTAGTTGGATTTCAGTTGGTCTGATCAGTTGGGACCATGTAATTAGACTTAACGATTTTAACACAAATTCGTCTCGATTATGCATTTCAAATTGAACCATTGTGTAACATCGTCCCTTCACACGTGTAGCTGGTTACATCGATTTCTTGCATTTTGTTTGTGTATTTGATTGTGATTGGACAGCATACATTGTTTTTTTAACTCATTTGTTGTATGTGCCGATAATCATCTTAATTTGCTCAAATATATCACATGTTTTTCATGTGAGATGAGGATGTCTGTTTTGTTGTTTTCGATACTAACTCATTAGTAACTGTTGGATAGGGCCCTGCGAACCAATCGAGCCGACTGTAATCTGATTTTAAACGTAATTTGTTAAACGTAATCTGATTTATCCCTTAGGAAATGTACAGATTATATTAACTGTCTGTAAAATCAGCCCTAAAAAAATTAAAAAAAATAAAAATTTATAGATTTTTTGGGTTTAATTTTTTTTGGGTATGCTTAAGCATGCTATAGCGAATTTAAAAACAAACTGGATAAAACCTTAGGGGCATGTTATAACTCAAAACTATCACCAAGTATTCATAGTAATAATTTTGATGCCCATGAAAAACGTAAGATTCCCTGGCAATAAACCTACAAAATAAGTCTGTTAAAGAATATAAGAAAAAATTATTAAAATTGTAAAAAAAATAAAAAAATAATAACAAATGATGAAAAATTGTTAGGCCAATGCATTCTCTTATATATGCGAGGCGACCTATGGTCGACTCACATATATAAGAGAATGCATTGGCACAGGGTATATGGATTGATACAAAAATCGGACCTGGCACTGAAAGGGTTAGGAAATGTACATTGTTGAACTTATTATCTGAACATTTCCCTCCAATAAATATGAGTCTTCAAATCATAATGTACTGAAATTCGGAATTGTGCAATGATGTTTAAAATTCGGATTTGTGCAATGATGTTTGAAATTCGGATTTGTGCAATGATATTTGAAATTCGGATATGTGCAATGATGTTTGAAATTCATCTATGACTGTAACCCTGCTTTTCATTTTTGCCTGACACTCGTCATATAATATATTGTCATATATATTGTTCACAATTAAAGCCGAGAATAAGGCATGTTCTTGGTAGCATATATGCATGTGCTGTAAAACTTGGTCAGGTTCAAAACCTTTGACTGTGATTTGGGTTCTATCAAACTTTTAGTTAGTTCAAGTTATCAAATCCAGTCGTAAGTCGGGATTTTTTTTACCCTGTGCCAATACATTCTCTTATATATGCGAGTCGACCATATATAAGAGAATGCATTGGCCTAACAATTTTTTACAATTTTAATAATTTTTTCTTGTATTCTTTAACAATTTTATAATTTCACCCATACAGAGCCCCAGACAAACATGAGCAGACGACACTCTTCTATATTTTCTATATATGTGTGGGGCTCCCTGCAGGGTAATGGATGTTTTTTTATTTTATGTCCTAAAAATTGTAAGAAACATTTATTTTAAAAAAATGATAAAAAATGATTAGGCCAATGCATTCTCTTATATATGCCAGGCGACATATGGTCGATTCGCATATATTAGAGAATGCATTGGCACAGGGTAAAAAAATCCCGACTTACAAATCTAACTTGCAAATCAAATACCATGGGATCGTCATGAATCGCTACATGTAGATGTACAATCCTAATGCTGTGCACATATAATGCGTTGGCAGATCTAACACAATCCTAATGCTGTGCACATATAATGCGTTGGCAGATCTAACACAATCCTAATGCTGTGCACATATAATGCGTTGGCAGATCTAACACAATCCTAATGCTGTGCACATATAATGCGTTGGCAGATCTAACACAATCCTAATGCTGTGCACATATAATGCGTTGGCAGATCTAACACAATCCTAATGCTGTGCACATATAATGCGTTGGCAGATCTAACACAATCCTAATGCTGTGCACATATAATGCGTTGGCAGATCTAACAGACCTCGAAATTAGCCATGGCAATCAGCAGTGGTGTAGTAATTGCAGTTGTAATAATCACTTCTTGCCACCACATTTTATTACTGATCCATTACGCGCCACATAGAGTGGCCTATTAATTAATATATAGCGCTAAGTGATGCAGATAATGCCATTTGCTAGAATAGTAACTGATTGTATTCTAAGAAATTATTTATTGTTTAATTATAGATATTGTTTACCCACAACTTTACTTAAATCCTTAAATCTACTAGTAAATGTATTTTTACATTGAACATAAAATTTAATTAGATCATTATTCAGGTACATGGGGTGTTAATACATTGAAGAGGTCATGATAGAATCACTTATTCTCTTCCTGCTAATAGGTCCAGTGACAAATTCTATATGTATTTATCTCATTGCAGACGGTAAATACTTAAATAAAACTTTTGATTTTAATATAAATGTCCACTAAAGCTGTATATCAATTGTCCACTATCACGAGCCCACGATGACACAGTCGATGATTAGGTTCGAGTCACGAGCCCACGATGACACAGTCGGTGATTAGGTTCGAGTCACGAGCCCACGATGACACAGTCGGTGATTAGGTTCGATTCTTGGTTCGGTTCGAAACCAAGACCACGACCTAAAATCTAAGGTTCGCACGGCCCTTCTGTTGGACCATGTTCCCCTATGACCAAATTTAAAGACCAGCGAAATGAGTGTTCATTCGAATCCGTTGCATGTGTGGATCGGGTGTATGGTATTCAGTCGATTCCATTGCATGTGTGGATCGGAGTTTGGTGCTCAGTCGAATCCGTTGCATGTGTGAATCAGAGTATGATAGCCTGAAACTAAATTGTAAAGTGTATTTTTTAACTTTGTATTTTTCTTTCATATTTTACTGACATCTGTTGGACACATTTGCAAATTTCAGGGCTACTATATTAGGGCGGGCTACTATATTAGGGCAATGTTACTTAGAATGAGGTGATAAAGTAGATCACGTCGCCTCTAGGCTGGTCGGTGTAATATAGAGACCCATACATTATGTGCATATAGAACTAATTGATATCAAGCTAATGTAATCAGTCAGGCATACTATGTATCCCTAATCATATGTAAATGAAAATAAATTGTTGAACATCAGCACCATCGCCCTGTTGTTTATAGCATGAGCTGCCTCACATTGGTTTTAGCCAATGTGGTCAAGTCAACCCTCATAATTGGCTACGGCAATCAGCAATGCCGAAGCCATTTTCTGAGGCAAACTGGGCCATGGCAAAGGGTTGCCATAGCGAATTGCTGAAGCCAAATTAATTAATTAATTAATTTGAATTAAGAGGGCTGGGTCAAATTAATATCTGGAAATCACGGAGCAGACTTAGGTAGCATCTTAGGTAATGTTCAGACGACTCTGTTGCGTTGAAATTGGATTTCAGAAATAACACTAAGGTTATATGGCTGCGATGCGTCCGTTACGTAACGTGTTCAGATGGCTTTGATGCATCCATTACGTATCCATTAACCCTTTACCCAACAGAACGGCCCTGTGCCAATGCATTCTCTTATATATGCGAGTCGACCATAGGTCGCCTCGCATATATAAGAGAATGCATTGGCTTAACACATTAAAAATTATAAAATTGTTAAAGAATGTAAGAAAAAATGGTAAAAAGTGTTAAAAAAAGATTTTTTTTAGGCCAATGCATTCTCTTATATATGCGAGGCGACCTATGGTCGACTCGCATATATAAGAGAATGCATTGGCACAGGGCTAACTGTAACTATCACAATGTGGTCAAGAAGCCGGTTCCAATGATATCCATATTTGTATGGTTCTATTGAGACAGACCGAAGATATTTTAGGCTGTTGAAGCTTTATTTGGCCGGTTTTGTTGGGTAAAGGGTTAATGCATGTAACATAGAGATTCTATTTTCAACGCAACGCGTAATACATACGTTATATGGTTGCGTCATGACGTTTCTTGTTTTCAATCGATAAAAGATGCTGGCTGTCTTCGAAGCAAAGGAAAATTGATTTGTATTAATCGTATAATTAATTTATTACAGATAGATTGATTTGCATTATTGCATTTATTCCAATGTCAAAATGACAGGCACCAAATGGATGGTGTTGGTCATTTCAAAATGGTGCCTGTCAAATTGTCAGATGTACTGTATGAGACAGTATTTAAATTTCCAATCGACTTATTATTCATCAATGATGCGCACATTCTAGGAAAAACCCTAGTTCAAAAAAATTATATTCACTATGAATTGATCTGAAATTAAAAATGTCCGACAGATACAGAAGTTCACTGGACATAAGCTATTTTTCGTCGGACAATGACCGTGACGGCCACTTATTTTGAGCCTTGAATTGAACGTACGCACTCGTGTGAATGGTTTAACACTGACTATAGATCCTGTCAATGCAGCGTACCGATCAACGCAGCGAGTGCAACGGATTCGTCTGAACGCAGTCTTAAGTTTAACTACAGTAATGCCCTAAATAATCGACTCCTTAACCACAGCTGAATTATGGGTAATTTTTCAGGAATCCTGAAAAGTTACCCATAATTCTGCTGTGGTTAAGGAGTCGATTATTTAGGGCATTACTGTAACGCAGCAGCTAGAAATGTTCTTTCTGAGGCACATTCTCTCGATTTCTGAGGCACATTCTCTCGATTTCTGAGGCACACTCTCGATTTCTGAGGCACATTCTCTCGATTTCGACAGATTTGAGTTGTTTTATTGTTGATACCAAAAAAAAGGCATCCTTCTCAGGTGATATCAACAGTTTATTTGTGATGAAAGGCTAAAGCCGATACTTGAGATTAACCCTTTACCCAACAACCCGGCCAAAACCGGCCAAATAAAACTTCAACAGCCTAAAATATCTTCGGTCTGTCTCAATAGAACCATACAAATATGGATATCATTGGAACCGGCTCCTTGACCACATTGTGATAGTTACAGTTATGCCATGTGCCAATGCATTCTCTTATATATGCGAGTCGACCATAGGTCGCCTCGCATATATAAGAGAATGCATTGGCCTAAAAAAATCTTTTTTTAACACTTTTTACCATTTATTCTTACATTCTTTAACAATTTTATAATTTTTAATGTGTTAAGCCAATGCATTCTCTTATATATGCGAGGCGACCTATGGTCGACTCGCATATATAAGAGAATGCATTGGCACAGGGCCGTTCTGTTGGGTAAAGGGTTAAAAGGCACTTACAAACAAATCTCGGTAGAGCATGCGTACATAGATGAAAGATTGTCTTGTTCCTAATCCGGCCTGAGAATAAGGTGCTGGACATTTGCAGAATGAGGTCCCCAGAGGGTGAATTTAGTGACTATCCCACATAGCGGGCTAGCATCACTAAATTCACCCTCTGGGGACCTCATTTTGCTTAGGCCTCATCTTCTCTGGAATTTTTTTAACAATTCCAATGTAAGCGTGATAACATTCACAAATGTAATCTGATATTAAACGTAATCTGATAATGTTCACAAATGTAATCTGATTTTAAATGTAATCTGATAACTTTCACAAATGTAATCTGATTTTAAACGTAATCTGATTTTAAACATCTGATTTTCACCAAATTTGAATCATTGCTTCTCCCCATGAATCTCTTAGTTTTTTTGTTTTTTTTGGAGTGTAAAACAGACCAGAGAGATATCTGAACTTAACAGAGATTGACCAATAGGAATAACCTTAATATCCACCTGATATCTGAACTTAACAGAGATTGACCAATAGGAATAACCTTATTGTCCACCTGATATCTGAACTTAACAGAGATTGACCAATAGGAATAACCTTATTGTCCACCTGATATCTGAACTTAACAGAGATTGACCAATAGGAATAACCTTATTATCCACCTGATATCTGAACTTAACAGAGATTGACCAATAGGAATAACCTTATTGTCCACCTGACAGAGATTGACCAATAGGAACCTGATCCTACGTTGGAATGACATTGAAGCTGTCTGTAACTACAGTAATGCCCTAAGTAATCGACTCCTTAACCACAGCAGAATTATGTGTAACTTTTCAGGATTTAGTCGGAAATATGGCTTGTTGCCATTCATCGGAAAGCTATCGCCGAGAGCTTTCCAATGAATGGCAACAAGCCATATTTCCGACTAAATCCTGAAAAGTTACCCATAATTCTGCTTTGGTTAAGGAGTCGATTACTTAGAGCATTACTGTATATTGTGAATAAAGACACTTTCATCTATTTAAGCAGACCTAACCTAATTGTAATTAACCCTTTACCCAACAGAAGGGCCTGTGCCAATGCATTTTTTTAGGCCAATGCATTCTCTTATATATGCGAGGCGACCTATGGTCGATTCGCATATATAAGAGAATGCATTGGCACAGGGCATAGCTGTAACCATCACAATGTGGTAAATGAGCCGGTTCCAATGATATCCATATTTGTATGGTTTTATTGAGACAGACCCAAGATAATTTAGGCTGTTGCAGCTTTATTTAGCCGTTTTTGGCCGGTTTGTTGGGTAAAGGGTTAAACAAACTTAATTGTGATAATTGTGATGATACACCAATGATGTCTATACTGATAATTGTGATGATACACCAGTGCTAGTTATTTATTACTAATTTATAACTTGTACATGTCAGTTTAAATTTTTTTATTCAATTTAAAAAAAAATTCTTCTGTAAAAAAAAATCAGTAATTATTTTTTTTTCAAATGGCATGTTTAATAAATTCAACAAGTCTATGTGTTGAAAGTGTACTCCCTTTACTAAAGAATGAAGTTGTATTGTATGCGTGGAGAATGAACTGGGCTGTATATTGATGCTATTTTGTTTTTGTAAGGGGTCATTGTATTTTGTATTGAAAATATGTTTAATATCCATTGTTTATCATATGATTATAGCAGAATTCATGTGAAAAATAACCACTTTTTGTCAATAAAAAAATATTTCTGTCCAACATCACATGTACTCGATATTTCATGATTTTGAAATTATTCCCATGTTCATTTAAATATTAAAGGCGCTCAATCCGATTCGATGGTCCCCATATCATCAGGTCAGGCTCATCCTGAATTCCACGATTATAGCGATATTCCACTATTATAGCGATATTCCACTATTATAGCGATATTCCACTATTATAGCGATATTCCACTATTATAGCGATATTCCATTATTATAGCGATATTCCACTATTATAGCGATATTCCACTATTATAGCGATATCCCACTATTATAGCGATATGCCACTATTATAGCGATATTCCACTATTATAGCGATATTCCACTATTATAGCGATATGCCACTATTATAACGATATTCCACTATTATAGCGATATTCCACTATTATAGCGATATTCCACTATTATAGCGATATTCCACTATTATAGCGATATTCCACTATTATAGCGATATTCCACTATTATAGCGATATTCCACTATTATAGCGATATGCCACTATTATAGCGATATTCCACTATTATAGCGATATTCCACTATTATAGCGATATTCCACTATTATAGCGATATGCCACTATTATAACGATATTCCACTATTATAGCGATATTCCACTATTATAGCGATATTCCACTATTATAGCGATATTCCACTATTATAGCGATATGCCACTATTATAGCGATATTCCACTATTATAGCGATATGCCACTATTATAACGATATGCCACTATTATAGCGATATTCCACTATTATAGCGATATTCCACTATTATAGCGATATGCCACTATTATAACGATATTCCACTATTATAGCGATATTCCACTATTATAACGATATGCCACTATTATAGCGATATTCCACTATTATAGCGATATTCCACTATTATAGCGATATTCCACTATTATAGCGATATTCCACTATTATTATAGCGATATTCCACTATTATAGCGATATTCCACTATTATAGCGATATTCCACTATTATAGCGATATTCCACTATTATAGCGATATTCCACTATTATAGCGATATGCCACTATTATAACGATATTCCACTATTATAGCGATATTCCACTATTATAGCGATATTCCACTATTATAGCGATATTCCACTATTATAGCGATATGCCACTATTATAGCGATATTCCACTATTATAGCGATATTCCACTATTATAGCGATATGCCACTATTATAACGATATTCCACTATTATAGCGATATTCCACTATTATAGCGATATTCCACTATTATAGCGATATTCCACTATTATAGCGATATGCCACTATTATAGCGATATTCCACTATTATAGCGATATGCCACTATTATAACGATATGCCACTATTATAGCGATATTCCACTATTATAGCGATATTCCACTATTATAGCGATATGCCACTATTATAACGATATTCCACTATTATAGCGATATTCCACTATTATAACGATATGCCACTATTATAGCGATATTCCACTATTATAGCGATATTCCACTATTATAGCGATATTCCACTATTATAGCGATATTCCACTATTATAGCGATATTCCACTATTATAGCGATATTCCACTATTATAGCGATATTCCACTATTATAGCGATATTCCACTATTATAGCGATATTCCACTATTATAGCGATATTCCACTATTATTATAGCGATATTCCACTATTATTATAGCGATATTCCACTATTATTATAGCGATATTCCACTATTATAGCGATATTCCACTATTATAGCGATATTCCACTATTATAGCGATATTCCACTATTATAGCGATATTCCACTATTATAGCGATATTCCACTATTATAGCGATATTCCACTATTATTATAGCGATATTCCACTATTATTATAGCGATATTCCACTATTATAGCGATATTCCACTATTATAGCGATATTCCACTATTATAGTGGTATTCCACTATTATAGCGATATTCCACTATTATAGTGGTATTCCACTATTATAGCGATATTCCACTATTATAGCGATATTCCACTATTATAGTGGTATTTGACCATTACCGTTTTGTTAATTTGATAAAAGAGGGATAATCCAAAATCATATTTCCCACAAATATTATTCAAAATCAGATCGCACTAACTCGATACCATGCATATAGTTTGTCCAGGAGAATTATTAATCATGACGGCACACGATAAGCAACTCAATTAGCATGTAATTAGTTGAAATATTGTTATGAAGGAGCGATTGAGTCATCCTGCTATTGTCATTTAGAACAGGATATATTAGTAATAGTATAATATTATTGAATATCAAAGCTGGCGCAAAAGATTGCACAACGAATTTTGTCGCAAGACTGTTCATTCGCTGCGATATTGTTATGAGTGACATTTGGCTGTGCACTGGTATGCTCCGTCTTCTATTCCCGACGCAAATAAAGGAAACATGAATATGTTATAGTCAAATATCACTATAATAGTGGAATTCAGGATGTGCCTGACCTGATAATCAGATTCCAATTACATAAACATTTTTTGAAATGCCGCTTCAGTTATCAGAATCGAGTAGTTGCCCAAAAATAATGCTAACCACAGTCAACTATAGTATAAAATAATGCTAACCACAGTCAACTATACTATAAAATAATTCTAACCACAGTCAACTATACTATAAAATAATGTTAACCACAGTCAACTATAGTATAAAATAATGCTAACCACAGTCAACTATAGTATAAAATAATGCTAACCACAGTCAACTATAGTATAAAATAATGCTAACCACAGTCAACTATAGTATAAAATAATGCTAACCACAGTCAACTATAGTATAAAATTGCCCAAAACCTGTTATTTGTCAACATTTTGTTAAAACGAAATTTTGCCGGTTTGTCAAATATCTGACACAAATAAGCCACTTGATTTTAGAGTTATCCATCTTCATCATCAATTTGGTCCGAGACAGTCTTCTCATCGACTTTTACTGGGCCACTAATTATTCCAGGTGGTGAAAAATAATAGATTTAAAAAATTGATATCAGATCACTTTGAGCTTTGATGGTTCCTCGACTCGAATCGAATATATTTTACCCCCGATGCCAAATACATAGTAAATAAGGGGACTTTAAATCGGATTGAGTACCTTTAATTCAGTTTTACTAGCGCGAAATTGGTTTGAAATACGTACTACAAACTGTGAACTCTTTGAAACTTAAAAAATAGTATTTAATTCTCAATTCTCTGTGAGCAAAGCAATATTAATGTTAAAGTGATGTGAAACACTCCGGTATGGTGATCAAATAGAAATGGAGAATTACCTTGTTCAAAGTAGTAATTTTTACAAATAGTATATCCAAATTGACAACACACACCATCATTCTTATATCTGAATTAAATGCAGTGACTCTCGATGGCGAAATCGTTTTCGTTAGTTTATCGCCGATAGATGCATCCCGAATCGAGTAGTAAATATTTACAATTGAGTGTAGTTCTGACAATGTTTTCTATGGAGTATTACCGTCGATTTGCTTCAAATTTTCGGTGATGTTAGTAGAATGTTACATTCCTCCAGTTGCCATAGCGCCTGAATACTAACTTATCAGTTTCACGACCCGAACAAGTCCATAATATGTCTTTAAAGGCCCACTTAATTTTCAAATCGCCCAAAATCACATTTACACAACATATTCTATAGTGTATACCATTTGGAAACAATAATATATATATATATCCTACCAGAATATGGAACAGGAGTGTTGATCAAGTGATAGAGATTCTCAGAATCACCCCAAGATTTCCCCTGTTATTTATTCCAGAATTCATTATAATTCACAACTAAGAGATAGAGTTATTCCCCTTCTATTGAGAATAATAAATTGACATCACAGACAAGATCAAAGAACACACGTTGGTTTTGATGGTCACATTTTATTTGACTGGATAAGTTGATAAAAATACAATGTTTTTCAATTGGGATATAATATAGAGAATGTTGTATATACAGTAATGCCCTAAATAATCGACTCCTTAACCACAGCAGAATTATTGGTAATTTTTCAGGATTTCGTCGGAAATATGGCTTTCCGATGAATGGCAACAAGCCATATTTACGACGAAATCCTGAAAAATTAACCATAATTCTACTGTGGTTAAGGAGTCGATTATTTAGGGCATTACTCTATGTGACCTTGGGATTCGAAAATTAAGTTGGTGTTCAAAGATACGGGTGGCCTTCGTGTGTGGGTATTGCTGTTAAAAAAGTCACATCTGTTAAAACCACCATAAACAGAAAGAATATTATATTATAGACAGATTTTGTTCTTATATCAATCATCAATCATCAATATCGCATACATTGCATGCTATTGTCACGTTTGTATGCTTTGTTATGTAAACAAACATCAAAAACGTTACAGAACCATTTGTTTATATCGACAAACACTCGGAACTACTGGATCATCCAATGGAAAGGCGAAGATCAAATTATTGGCACCATTAACAATCGCATTAAAATCATAACGAATTTTATTTTATTAATCGACCCATACTACCCGCTGTCAGTTCAAATTCCAGCTAATCCACGTTACTTCATTGTTGGGAAATGATCAGACAGAAATCGTGTACATAATATAACTGAATATTTTTCAGTCCAGTTCAGAGATGAATATTTTTCAGTCCAGTTACCGTAGTATTTTCTTCTAACCTATGGTAATTACGTCGCACACCAAATGTGACCCGCCATATCAAATCCATATGCAGCATTAAATATCCTGTCCCAGTGCATTCTCTTATATATGCGAGTCTCCCATAGGGAGAGTCGCATATATAAGAGAATGCACTGGCTTACAAGATCAAGGTAAATATTGTTAGGCCAATGCATTAATAATGCATTGTAAAGCCCATAGGGCACCTCGAATATATAAAGGAATTCGTGGGGAAAAGGGTTTTTGCAAAATTTCAGGAAGCTCCAGTCATGAAAGGATTAAATGGATGGGGTTGATTTTGATAAGGATTTCCATCAGTTGTGGGTTGAAGGGGCCAACTCTGGTATCCCCGGTGGGTTGAAGGGGCCCGCTCTGGTATCCCGGTGGTTGAAGGGGCCTACTCCGGTATCCCCGGTGGTTGAACAGAACTGCTCTGGTATCCCCAGTGGGTTGAACGGAACCGCTCTGGTATCCCCGGTGGGTTGAAGGGACCCGCTCCGGTATCCCCGGTGGGGTGAAGGGACCCCGCTCCGGTGGGATGAATTGATGTCGAGCTTTATATTTTGTATTCTAACCAATAACTCTAAGAGACCCAGTCGAGTTCCCAGTTTGAGGGAGAAACGGTAATATATGACACAAAGAAGTCACAATTAGAAACCTTGAGATTACATAACATGTTAACCCTTTACCCAACAAACCGGCCAAATAAAGCTTCAACAGCCTAAAATATCTTCGGTCTGTCTCAATAGAACCATACAAATATGGATATCATTGGAACCGGCTCCTTGACCACATTGTGATAGTTACAGTTATGCCCTGTGCCAATGCATTCTCTTATATATGCGAGTCGACCATATGTCGCCTCGCATATATAAGAGAATGCATTGGCCTAAAAAAAATCTGTTTTTAACACTTTTTACCATTTTGTTCTTACATTCTTTAACAATTTTATAATTTTTAATGTGTTAAGCCAATGCATTCTCTTATATATGCGAGGCGACCTATGGTCGACTCGCATATATAAGAGAATGCATTGGCACAGGGCCGTTCTGTTGGGTAAAGGGTTAAAGTGGTAATCATGCCTGAGAATAAGGTGACTGTCATTTGCAGAATGAGGTCCCCAGAGGGTGAATATTTAGTGATGCTATCCTGCTCGGTGGGCTAGCATCACCAAATTAACCCTCTGGGGACCTCATTCTGCTTCGGCATCATCTTCTTGGAAGTATCTAATTTAATTTAATTTATGAGTCTTTAGAATTCCTCAAATACATCGCATGCAGGTTTTGGTACATGGTACTATGTCTTTAAATTCGCAGAAAATGATTTCCGACAGATATCACCTTTCTTGGCGGCAAAATACACCAAAAATATCCCCGAGGAGACAGAGTTTTCTGGAAAACAAGATAGTGGATAAGCACCTAATATTGATTTCATACGAGGTCACTGACCTAATATGGGTTCAAATGCCGTCACTATTTATCGATGCTGATTGGCTAATCACAAGAGCTGACATAATAATGTTATTTATGGTACATTGTGACTGATGACTGGGTTATTTATGGTACATTGTGACTGATGACTGGGTTATTTATGGTACATTGTGACTGATGACTGGGTTATTTATGGTACATTGTGACTGATGACTGGGTCTGTTCGATACTATGTTTTATAATTCATTTGAATATCTTTTTTATAAATGAATGAATTGCAGTCAATCAAGGTGTTCTGTTTTCTTCTTTGTCTCCAAAAAAAAAGTCCTATGGGGATTAAAGAAATCACTGGTTTCCGTCCTTCTGGCCTGATTATAGTGTGCATTGAACATGTTTCTTTTAACGTCTAATTTCCAAAACATTTCAACAGCCCAGTGGGACCGTGGACAAAGGAAGCTTCATCTATATAGAAACCAAGCCTGATTATAATGTGCCTGTCATTTGTAAAATGAGGTCCCCAGAGGGTGAATTTGGTGACACTATCCTGCACAGCGATGATAATACATCCACGAAATATATAAATATACATTCCACCCATTACCACAAGGGCACTCCCTATGTACCCACACACTCGCCAATTACCATCCAACTTACTCCAGGTATGCATATACACTTCAGTCATAAGCGTACAGTCATTCCATGTACACCTATACACATTACCCTTAACAAAAAAATCAATCCCTATTTACCCATGATCATAGACAGCACATGTATACACCCACCTGTCACAATACAGGATTCACCTCACCTGACCATGACCACTCCTTTTATACATATACATCTCAACATGGACACCCCACTTATAACCATATAGTCACTCCTTATATACCTATTCACATGATTCATGACCATACAAATACTCCCTGTATACATATACACCTCGACTATGATCATACAGTTACTCCCTCGCTGCCATCTTGACATCCATCCTGTATCCAGTTGATAAATTTGTATCCCAAAGGGTCAGAATAGCAACAGATTATGGTTTTTCTCAGTTCCATCTCTAAGTTCTGCCCATTTCCTTTCAATAATATGACCAGAATCACAAAAGAGGTTCTTGACAAAATTCCATACTGCAACTTTTAAAATGAATTTGTCATGCCCCATGCAGAACTGGGACAACCAGATAGAACATGTAGTTGTCATTTAATTACCTAACAAGTATAATATACAAGTGAGTCACAATTTGCTACCTTTTCGGAAAATGCAGAGAATAATGTTTGGGATATATGTAAAAAAAATCAACTTTTTACCAAAATTTGGTTGCCATTTTGGAAGCCATCTTGATCAATTTGGTCTATAAACACCAAAACCAAAACAATAAACACCTTTCATACCAAAGGTAGTTACATTATACTTGAACAAATGGTCCAAACCTGAAAAGTAATTTTTTGCCGATATTTATGTCAAGTTTGTGAGAGAAAAATCCAATATGTCTGGTAACGTCAGTGGTGACAATAGTAAAAATTAACCAAGGTGCATCAGACATGTTAGTATTAACGTATAGAAGGCTGAGTAGCCAATTTTATACATCAACCACAACTTGTAAGCGATTGCATGACACGCTGGGGCAATATCTACCATTTTCCATATATTGGCGGCCATTTTGAGCCAAAGTAACAATTTTGGTTCCAATGAGTTGGAATATTCATATGTAATGATATGCCTCACTACTAGTGAGTCACTAGCATTACAAAGAACTGTTCATTTCTTGTTGAAATAAGACTACATGTAGAATCCCAATTGTGATTTTTGTGTGAAATTTTATAACACGTTCTGTAAAATCGAATTTTTGGGCTAGGATCCCATTAATTGCATATTTCATTGCTCCAAGGATCAGTTAATATAAACAATACAAAATGAAGTCACATTTCCATCCGTTCCAAACAGCATAAACTGATCTAGAAGATATTAGTGAAAACACGTCATATTTTCAACTTCCGGTGGCCATCATGGATGGGGAGTTTAAATTTTGCCGTATAAAAGTTGCATTATGTCTTAGTTTCACGAAAATATGTACATTTGTATACATTTTACTAGATTTTCTCGGTATAATTTGCTTCAAACTGACTTAGGGCCACTTATTTTCCTGTTAACATTGCTTAAAAGTCGAGGGACGTAATACGGAACAAAATGAGTGGGGTAAAGTTAGTCCCGCGGGGGGGGGGGGGGGGGGGGGTGGTTGCAAGGTTACCCCTATTAGCTCCCGAACTATTTAGTATCATGGGAACATGTGCACCTGCGATTATGAGAACCGTTCGACTTTTATTATTATTTTAGTTATCCCCCTTCTTCGACTTTTTTTTCACAACAGGCTGCAATAGAGGTCAACAGTAATCTATATGTACATTTGCGAATGTCTGTCTGTCTGTGTCCTATAGAAATTTGCGGGGGGGGGGGGCGACAATCCATATGCAGGTAAGGCACATCCTGAATTCCACTATTATAGTGGTATATGGCCATTACCGTTTTGTTAATTTGATAAAAGAGGGATAATCCAAAATCATATTTCACACAAATAGTATTCAAAATCAGTGTCGCACAAATTCGGTATCATACATAGGTTTTGTCCAGGAGAATTATTAATCATGATGGCACACGAGAACCAACTCAATTAGCATGCAATTAGTTGAAATGTTGTTATGAAGGAGCGATTGAGTCATCATGTTATTGTCATTTAGATAGACATATATTAGTAATATTATCATATTATTGAATAACAAAGCTGGCGCAAAATATCGCACAACGAATTTTGTTCGTTCGCTGCAATATTGACAAGAGTGATATAAAATTTTGGCTGTGCATTGGTATGCGCCATCTTCTATTCCCGACGCAAATAAAGGGATGTGAATATGTTATAGTTATATACCACTATAATAGTGGAATTCAGGATGTGCCTGACCTGTATATGGCACCAATGGGGTCTAACTGGGGTAACTTTTTACGAGGAAGATAATGGTGCGGGTTAGAATTTTCTAAAGTGATGCTGTTGTTGTCAGGGGGAGAAAAGGGGGAGGGGTATCAAAACATTTTGCTCCTGATTTCCACAAAATTATACATAATCATCTCCATGATATGAGGAATCAAATTGTGTGGTTTAAGGATGTCAAAAGTGGCGCCATTTGAGTTAGGGTGCACATAATGGGGAGGGGCACCAAAATTGATAACAATATGTTTAGCGCCGATTTCCACCAAATTGATTCTGTTCGTTAATAAAAGGAATCTAATCGTGTGGTTTAAAGGCCCACTTAATTTCCGAACCCCCAGATTACATTATATAAAATATATGCCATATTATATACCATTTGAAAGAGGAAACTCCAAAACATTGTATTATCAACTTATCCGGTGTAATAAACTGTGGACATTTTGTTTTTGTTGAGTTGCCAACGCGTTTTGTCATCAAGAATGAAGTAAAAATCAGTATTATTTTCAGTGCAGGGGGAACAACTCTATATATTAAAGATAGAGTTCTTCCCCTTCCATTGAAAAAGTTTGAATTCTGTTGAATTCTGGGTGACAGAGGGCGAAGTCTTCTAGTTATCTGTGGGCATATTCTGAGACACAGATGTTTCAAATAGTGGTCAATTATAGCATTTTAATCATATTTTATGGCATAGATTGTTATTAAAACCGTATATCAAGTCACTATAAAAAAAATAATTGGCGACTCGAAAATTAAGTGGTCCTTTAAAGACGCAAAAATGATGCCGTTTGGGTCAGAGTTGGAGAGATAGGAGGGGCACTACCATTGATAACAATGTGATAGTCGCCGATATACACCAGTTATATTTAATCATCTCCATAAATTGTTCTAAGGAGTTATTGGCGTTCAAATTTCACAACCTCGACATATACTGACCAAATTGAGTAATTTGAACAATTATATCTTCTCAACTGTCATATTTATATGGGGACGAGAATCAGGACATTCATATAGTGAGCTATAGAAAAACAGATATATAGAAGAAAGCAGTGAAAGTATATTATCATTCTATTTAAGAGATACATATATTCTTTCACAATGAGGGACCTTTCTAAATGAACCAACAAGATCGATGGCCAACAAAACGTTATCGAGAACTTGAGGTATACCGTCAGCCTTCAATGTACTCAGAAAGTGTTTGTGACGACAGTGTATGTGACCGACAGTGTATGTGACCGACAGTGTATGTGTGACCGACAGTGCATATGACCGACAGTGTATGTGACCGACAGTGTATGTGTGACCGACAGTGTTTGTGACCGACAGTGTATGTGACCGACAGTGTATGTGACCGACAGTGTTTGTGACCGACAGTGTATGTGTGACCGACAGTGTTTGTGACCGACAGTGTATGTGACCGACAGTGTATGTGACCGACAGTGTATGTGTGACCGACAGTGTTTGTGACCGACAGTGCATGTGTAACGTCGACACAACTGACCACAGCAAGTGGCTCGGACACTTTTGAAAACGTCAACGGCTGACAGTTTCTATCAACTCGAGAATGACTCTGGGTTGCCGTAAAAAGAAGTATACATTGTATGCGTTTGGTTGGGCTCTGACACCAACAATCAAAGTCCGCGCCTTGTTTATACTTAACATCGTTTCGGGAGAAAATGCCTTGTTACATTTTCGGGTGTATACGTACCTGATATATATATATATATATACATAATTATACTATAGCAGGCTTGTCCGGCATAATCCCGGCAGGTTAACCCTTTACCCAACAAAACGGCCAAAACCCGCCAAATAAAGCTTCAACAGCCTAAAATATCTTCGGTCTGTCTCAATAGAACCATACAAATATGGATATCATTGGAACCGGCTCCTTGACCACATTGTGATAGTTACAGTTATGCCCTGTGCCAATGCATTCTCTTATATATGCGAGTTGACCATAGGTCGCCTCGCATATATAAGAGAATGCATTGGCCTAAAAAAAATCTTTTTTTAACACTTTTTACCATTTGTTCTTACCTTCTTTAACAATTTTATAATTTTAATGTGTTAAGCCAATGCATTCTCTTATATATGCGAGGCGACCTATGGTCGACTCGCATATATAAGAGAATGCATTGGCACAGGGCCGTTCTGATGGGTAAAGGGTTAAAAAGGAACGAAACTTTGTTTTATGAGTTCTATTTGGTTAAGAAGGCTCCCCATTTGTGAATATTCAAAAATCTCAATTTCAAACTATCAATTTGAAGGAAATAAATCATCCCTTATAACCAATGTATGCTGCAGTACTATAACAACTCCTTATCCTCACAATATCTATATCTAGATTGGCAAAATTGTCTGTCTCTCTGTTATATATAACTTATACATAATCATCTGCATTATATCAAGAGTCTGTATCTATAATGGTGCGTATAAAACTGTCAAAATGCATGGCACCATTCGAGTCAGGGTGGACTGAAGGGGGCTGATCAATTGATAACAATAGTTTTACACTCGATGTCCACCAAATTGATATATGGACATTCTTCTCCATGATACGAGGAATCTAATCTAATAAAGACGCCAAATTGTGTCGTTTGGACGAGAGATGGGGAGTAATCCATTTGACAAGAATTTGTTTATTCGCCGATTACCACCAAACTTGTACATAATCATCTCCATGATATCTAAGCAGGAGTCCAATTGTGTGATTTAAATATATCAAAAGTGCGACCGTTCGAGTCATGAATGGGGAGAGGGGTGAGGGGTGCATGGAGGGAGAGAGGGACAAATCAATTTAAAAAAAAATATTTTAGCGCCGATTTTCATAAATTTGTACATTTTCTTCTCCGTGATATGAGGAATCTAATCGTGTCGCTTAAATACGCCAAATTGGTGCCGTTTGGGTGCGAGAGAGAGGGGGGGGGGGGGCTGAATTTTATACGAATTTAGTCGCTGATTTCCACCAATTGTATATATATTCATCTTAATAATAAATCTAATTGAATAGTTTAAATATGTCAAAGCGCCAATTTCCACCACATTCCCGTATATACGCGTTCTTATCCAATGATACGAGAAATCAAGTCGTGTTTTTTGTTCTTAAGTTTCATCTGGATATTACTGCAAAGTCTTTATTATTTGCAATGGAAGGGGAATAACTCTCTATCTTAGTTTGAATTATGTTGCATTCTGAGAGCCAGACCGATTTCAGCTATTTTCTATTACAATATGGGCACCTTCTGAGACACAGGAATTCCAAATGGTGATGAATTATAATATTTTAATCATACTTTATGTCATATATTGTTATTAAAACCGTATATCAAAGAACTATAACAAAAAAATCGGTGACTCGAAAATTAAATGGCCCTTTAAATTAAATGTATTTTATCATTAAAGGTAAAAGGGCTCAGTAAACACAAATCCAATTTGAGTCACTGCAACCACCTATAACAACCACCTATAACAACCATCTATAACATTTTGACCAAAAAAAAAACAGAATCATCAGCTCATACTGCCAACATCAGGGCTAATTCAGCAGGACGGACGTCAGGGTGGGAAGACGAATATACCACCATGAAGTTGGCAATAACATAATAGGTTATTTTAAAACATGTACATACGTCGATTGTTCGACTGAATTGGAAATTATCCAATGTATCACACACATGGTTATAAATTTCCATTTAAAGCTAAGCACCATGCATGTAGTCAATATATTTCATTACAGCCCCCCCCCCGTGTTGTTTTAGTCTATACAACACAATATCCCAATTGGCAAGGAGTTAACAAAAATTGTTTGATATAAATTCACAACCCATTTAAAAACTCATCAGACCAAATCAAAATCGACATTAATCACAGTCGCATGTCTATAACCTTCTGTGATTCGATCACCGCCGAGATCCACAGCATTAACTGTTATGGATTATCGGATTTAATTCGTCTTGTATTGCTCTGTGCTTTGTATTGGGTATTTAACACGACGACTATACCAGAGTGCATACAATACCATATAAGATCAAATAGCCTGCATTGAAGCGTCCTTAGTTACCGGCGCGCGATCGGTTTGTTAACAGGCACTACGAATATTCGGGTGTCTATAGCTCTCTATTGACTTTTGATAAAAGAAGAAGTCAGACTTGACATTTTCGAGTGGATATTTCAAGCTTTTACATTTTCTAAGATGATTTGATTTAACCTGGAATATTAACAGCAGTCGCTACCGTTCGGTGGTATTATAATCTGAGAAAATGGAGAAAATGTCTCGAGATCCAGATTTGGAGAAGTTTTTGGACGATATTCCCGATGATATATCTGTGACGGACGTATGCACATGTGGGTAGGTACATGCATTCTTGTCGGGTTGGATAATATGTTATTTTTGTATAATTATGTTACCACAGTTTGAGTAAAACTCTTTACAATAGCAGCCCTCCTAGACCCAGAAGCATATTGATATATGTGTATAGTTCGCGTTGTATATATCAGACCGAGACCCCCCATAACACCCCTTAACTTAATATTATGCAACCTTATGTTGTTAGTGGGTGCTGGCTTCTAAAGATGCCACTATATCCACCTCTGAATCTTCTTCTTCTTCTATTTCTCCGAACTCTCCTGCATTTGTATTTTTTTCCGACTGATTGTATCAGGGTCTGTCAGACTCAACTCAGCCTTGAAATTTAATTTAATTTCTTGGTCCTGCCAACAAACAAATTTCAAGATTCAAGATTTTATTCATAGCAAACCATTAAAATGGTGTCAGTCAAACAATTTAAACAACAAATAAACAAACAAATTTATTATTTAAACAAACAAATAAAACAAACAATATACAACGCCCAATATTTCATATATACACTATACCAACACAGGCTCATTATAAATCACAGCCAAAATTTCTATACCTTCGTATATATATATTTACACATGAATTGGTCAATGTCGCAAATAATATACTCCTGGATCACCGCAACGTTTAGATCTTGTCATGAATCTCTACTCTGGCTAACGCCCGTAGAGGTCACATTCGACCAGTATAAAACCTGGGAACACCTATATACAGTGAAGTACGTTATTAAGAAACAGATAATATAGAGCAAAGAAATATATTCCCAGCGTTATTTTTTCGATTTTATAAGGTTCCCTGTCAAATCGTTCCCAGTTTTTTTACTGGTGGAATATGATCTCTACGGGCGTTATAGACAGAGTAGAGATTCATGGCATGATCTACCAAGAAATAATATACTCCCGGAACACCACAACGTTCAATTACGAATACCTCTAACAACTTCAATTTTGCAGCAAAATAGCTGACTCATTTATGTTTCCCATAGGAAAGTTTCAGATAATAAGTTCAACAAACGACCATAAGAATTATATTAACCCTCTCTATACTAAAGCATCATTGACGAGTAGTTCACAAAGGAAATGTTCAGATAATAAGTTTAACCCTCTCTATACTAAAGCATCATTGATGAGTAGTTCACATAGGACATGTTCAGATAATAAGTTTAACCCTTTCTATACTAAAGCATCATTGATGAGTAGTTCACATAGGACATGTTCAGATAATAATTTTAACCCTTTCTATACTAAAGCATCATTGACGAGTAGTTCACATAGGAAACGTTTAGATAATAAGTTTAACCCTTTCTATACTAAAGCATCATTGATGAGTAGTTATCCCATATGAAATGTTCTGATAATAAGTTTAACCCTTTCTATACTAAAGCATCATTGACGAGTAGTTATCCCATAGGAAATGTTCAGATAATAATTTTAACCCTTTCTATACTAAAGCATCATTGATGAGTAGTTCACATGGGAAATGTTCAGATAATAAGTTTAACCCTTTCTATACTAAAGCATCATTGATGAGTAGTTCAGATAGGAAATGTTCTGATAATAAGTTTAACCCTCTCTATACTAAAGCATCATTGACGAGTAGTTCACATAGGAAATGTTCAGATAATAAGTTTAACCCTTTCTATACTAAAGCATCATTGATGAGTAGTTCAGATAGGAAATGTTCTGATAATAAGTTTAACCCGTTCTATAATACTAAAGCATCATTGACGAGTAGTTCACATAGGAAATGTTCAGATAATAAGTTTAACCCTTCCTATACTAAAGCATCATTGATGAGTAGTTATCCCATAGGAAATGTTTAGATAATAAGTTTAACCCGTTCTATACTAAAGCATCATTGATGAGTAGTTATCCCATAGGAAATGTTCTGATAATAAGTTTAACCCTTTCTATACTAAAGCATCATTAATGCGTAGTTCACATAGGACATGTTTAGATAATAAGTTTAACCCTTTCTATACTAAAGCATCATTGATGAGTAGTTCACATAGGAATTGTTTAGATAATAATTTTAACCCTTTCTATACTAAAGCATCATTGACGAGTAGTTCACAAAGGAAATGTTCAGATAGTAAGTTTAACCCTTTCTATACTAAAGCATCATTAATGCGTAGTTCACATAGGACATGTTCAGATAATAATTTTAACCCTTCCTATACTAAAGCATCATTGATGAGTAGTTCACATAGGAAATGTTTAGATAATAAGTTTAACCCGTTCTATAATAAAGCATCATTGATGAGTAGTTATCCAATAGGAAATGTTCAGATAATAAGTTTAACCCGTTCTATACTAAAGCATCATTGATGAGTAGTTATCCCATAGGAAATGTTCAGATAATAAGTTTAACCCGTTCTATAATAAGGCAGTCTAAGGCAACATTGACGAGTAGTTCACATAGGAAATGTTCAGATAATAAGTTTAACCCGTTCTATACTAAAGCATCATTGATGAGTAGTTATCCCATAGGAAATGTTCAGATAATAAGTTTAACCCGTTCTATACTAAAGCATCATTGATGAGTAGTTATCCCATAGGAAATGTTCAGATAATAAGTTTAACCCGTTCTATAATAAGGCAGTCAAAGGCAACATTGACGAGTAGTTCACATAGGAAATGTTCTGATAATAAGTTTAACCCGTTCTATACTAAAGCATCATTGACGAGTAGTTCACATAGGAAACGTTTAGATAATAAGTTTAACCCTTCCTATACTAAAGCATCAATGATGAGTAGTTATCCCATAGGAAATGTTTAGATAATAAGTTTAACCCGTTCTATAATAAGGCAGTCTAAAGCATCATTGACGAGTAGTTCACAAAGGAAATGTTCAGATAGTAAGTTTAACCCTTTCTATACTAAAGCATCATTAATGCGTAGTTCACATAGGACATGTTCAGATAATAATTTTAACCCTTTCTATACTAAAGCATCATTGATGAGTAGTTCACATAGGAAATGTTTAGATAATAATTTTAACCCTTTCTATACTAAAGCATCATTGATGAGTAGTTATCCCATAGGAAATGTTTAGATAATAAGTTTAACCATTTCTATAATAAAGCATCATTGATGAGTAGTTATCCCATAGGAAATGTTTAGATAATAAGTTTAACCCGTCCTATACTAAAGCATCATTGATGAGTAGTTATCCCATAGGAAATGTTCAGATAATAATTTTAACCCTTTCTATACTAAAGCATCATTGACGAGTAGTTCCCTTAGGAAACGTTTAGATAATAAGTTTAACCCTTTCTATACTAAAGCATCATTGATGAGTAGTTCACATAGGAAATGTTCAGATAATAAGTTTAACCCTTTCTATACTAAAGCATCATTGATGAGTAGTTCAGATAGGAAATGTTCTGATAATAAGTTTAACCCTCTCTATACTAAAGCATCATTGACGAGTAGTTCACATAGGAAATGTTCTGATAATAAGTTTAACCCTTTCTATACTAAAGCATCATTGATGAGTAGTTATCCCATAGGAAATGTTTAGATAATAAGTTTAACCCGTTCTATACTAAAGCATCATTGATGAGTAGTTATCCCATAGGAAATGTTCTGATAATAAGTTTAACCCTTTCTATACTAAACATCATTAATGCGTAGTTCACATAGGACATGTTTAGATAATAAGTTTAACCCTTTCTATACTAAAGCATCATTGATGAGTAGTTCACATAGGAATTGTTTAGATAATAATTTTAACCCTTTCTATACTAAAGCATCATTGACGAGTAGTTCACAAAGGAAATGTTCAGATAGTAAGTTTAACCCTTTCTATACTAAAGCATCATTAATGCGTAGTTCACATAGGACATGTTCAGATAATAATTTTAACCCTTCCTATACTAAAGCATCATTGATGAGTAGTTCACATAGGAAATGTTTAGATAATAAGTTTAACCCGTTCTATAATAAAGCATCATTGATGAGTAGTTATCCAATAGGAAATGTTCAGATAATAAGTTTAACCCGTTCTATACTAAAGCATCATTGATGAGTAGTTATCCCATAGGAAATGTTCAGATAATAAGTTTAACCCGTTCTATAATAAGGCAGTCTAAGGCAACATTGACGAGTAGTTCACATAGGACATGTTCAGATAATAATTTTAACCCTTCCTATACTAAAGCATCATTGATGAGTAGTTCACATAGGAAATGTTTAGATAATAAGTTTAACCCGTTCTATATTAAAGCATCATTGATGAGTAGTTATCCAATAGGAAATGTTCAGATAATAAGTTTAACCCGTTCTATACTAAAGCATCATTGATGAGTAGTTATCCCATAGGAAATGTTCAGATAATAAGTTTAACCCGTTCTATAATAAGGCAGTCAAAGGCAACATTGACGAGTAGTTCACATAGGAAATGTTCTGATAATAAGTTTAACCCGTTCTATACTAAAGCATCATTGACGAGTAGTTCACATAGGAAACGTTTAGATAATAAGTTTAACCCTTCCTATACTAAAGCATCAATGATGAGTAGTTATCCCATAGGAAATGTTTAGATAATAAGTTTAACCCGTTCTATAATAAGGCAGTCTAAAGCATCATTGACGAGTATTTCACAAAGGAAATGTTCAGATAGTAAGTTTAACCCTTTCTATACTAAAGCATCATTAATGCGTAGTTCACATAGGACATGTTCAGATAATAATTTTAACCCTTTCTATACTAAAGCATCATTGATGAGTAGTTCACATAGGAAATGTTTAGATAATAATTTTAACCCTTTCTATACTAAAGCATCATTGATGAGTAGTTATCCCATAGGAAATGTTTAGATAATAAGTTTAACCATTTCTATAATAAAGCATCATTGATGAGTAGTTATCCCATAGGAAATGTTTAGATAATAAGTTTAACCCGTCCTATACTAAAGCATCATTGATGAGTAGTTATCCCATAGGAAATGTTTAGATAATAAGTTTAACCCTTTCTATAATAAAGCATCATTGATGAGTAGTTCACATAGGAAATGTTTAGATAATAAGTTTAACCCTTCCTATACTAAAGCATCATTGATGAGTAGTTATCCTATAGGAAATGTTTAGATAATAAGTTTAACCCGTTCTATAATAAGGCAGTCAAAGGCAACATTGACGAGTAGTTCACATAGGAAATGTTCTGATAATAAGTTTAACTCTCTCTATACTAAAGCATCATTGACGAGTAGTTCACAAAGGAAATGTTCAGATAGTAAGTTTAACCCGTTCTATACTAAAGCATCATTAATGCGTAGTTCACATAGGACATGTTCAGATAATAATTTTAAACCTTTCTATAATAAAGCATCATTGATGAGTAATTATCCCATAGGAAATGTTATATAATAAGTTTAACCCTTTCTATACTAAAGCATCATTGATGAGTAGTTCATATAGGAAATGTTTAGATAATAAGTTTAACCCTTTCTATACTAAAGCATCATTGATGAGTAGTTTTCCTATAGGAAATGTTCAGATAATAATTTTAACCCTTTCTATACTAAAGCATCATTGATGAGTAGTTATCCCATAGGAAATGTTTAGATAATAAGTTTAACCCTTTCTATACTAAAGCATCATTGATGAGTAGTTATCCCATAGGAAATGTTTAGATAATAAGTTTAACCCTTTCTATACTAAAGCATCATTGATGAGTAGTTCACATAGGAAATGTTCAGATAATAAGTTTAACCCTTTCTATACTAAAGCATCATTGATGAGTAGTTATCCCATAGGAAATGTTTAGATAATAAGTTTAACCCTTTCTATACTAAAGCATCATTGATGAGTAGTTATCCCATAGGAAATGTTTAGATAATAAGTTTAACCCTTTCTATACTAAAGCATCATTGATGAGTAGTTCACATAGGAAATGTTCAGATAATAAGTTTAACCCGTTCTATAATAAGGCAGTCAAAGGCAACATTGACGAGTAGTTCACATAGGAAACGTTTAGATAATAAGTTTAACCCTTCCTATACTAAAGCATCATTGATGAGTAGTTATCCCATAGGAAATGTTTAGATAATAAGTTTAACCCGTTCTATAATAAGGCAGTCTAAGGCAACATTGACGAGTAGTTCACATAGGAAATGTTCTGATAATAAGTTTAACCCTTTCTATACTAAAGCATCATTGACGAGTAGTTCACAAAGGAAATGTTCAGATAATAAGTTTAACCCTTTCTATACTAAAGCATCATTGATGAGTAGTTCACATAGGAAATGTTTAGATAATAAGTTTAACCCGTTCTATACTAAAGCATCATTGACGAGTAGTTCACAAAGGAAATGTTCAGATAATAAGTTTAACCCTTTCTATACTAAAGCATCATTAATGCGTAGTTCACATAGGACATGTTCAGATAATAATTTTAACCCTTTCTATAATAAAGCATCATTGATGAGTAGTTATCCCATAGGAAATGTTTAGATAATAAGTTTAACCCGTTCTATAATACTAAAGCATCATTGACGAGTAGTTCACAAAGGAAATGTTCAGATAATAAGTTTAACCCTTTCTATACTAAAGCATCATTGACGAGTAGTTCACAAAGGAAATGATCAGATAATAAGTTTAACCCGTTCTATACTAAAGCATCATTGACGAGTAGTTCACATAGGAAATGTTCTGATAATAAGTTTAACCCTTTCTATACTAAAGCATCATTGATGAGTAGTTATCCCATAGGAAATGTTTAGATAATAAGTTTAACCCGTTCTATAATAAGGCAGTCTAAGGCAACATTGACGAGTAGTTCACATAGGAAATGTTTAGATAATAAGTTTAACCCGTTCTATACTAAAGCATCATTGATGAGTAGTTATCCCATAGGAAATGTTTTTATGTGTAACCATATAAGGTAAGGGGGTGTCTGACCAGGTAGCAGAACTGTCAAGGTTAGCGACCCCACACCTAGCACACTAGAAAGACAGAGAAAAGTCAAAGTAATGTGCTGGCAGGTGGACCAGAAGGCCTTTTAGAAAGTCAACTAAAGAAAAAAGTAAAACGGCTAAGAACGCATTTGTCATAAGAATTTTACACACAATTGATACCGGTCGGTGCAAAATGTACGGTCTATATAAAGTGGTAGTATAGTCCCCCCGCAAGTTTGGAAACAATTACATATGCGTGACACGGAAAGGGTTATACAGTGTATCCCATATAAAACGTAATATATATTAGTAAAACGCTATTTATATGGCCTTGTAATCTCAATGGGTTGATATATACGCGCCCATGCAAGTACAGTATCTATGTATATATATATAGGTATATGTGGGTATATGTGCTCATATACAACCCTACGTTGTTATTTAAGTAATATATGATGCGGATCCCACCACATCACCACTCTTCATATTACAAACCGATAAGTGTCACATATATTTAACACGAATCTTATAAGAGGTATTTAACACGAATCTTATACTAGTAAGAGGTATGCAAGTTGGAATGTACTTCCCAACAATTGTAGATGATTAGTATAGTATTCGGGAACATATATACATAGCGTTATCCAAGTTATCGTGTGTATGCGGTATGGGTGGTACACCATATAGTATTATAATATATACACGGTAGGTATAACTAGAGTTAAACGCTCTCTATATTATATTGTTAAACGCTCTTTATGTGACCAAGTTAGCTATATATAGCTATCATATCTGTCATCATGAAGTATCTTTACATATTACAATCAGTATATGACTATGTGACATATAGGTGGTGGTTAAACACTTAAACAAGATTTCGAATAATTAATTTAGATGAGTACATGGGGTAATACATCTTATTGTGAGATGTATGCATGCTGGAAAGTACTCACTAACACCAGTAAATTATTACCTTAGGATTATGAAGCATAATATAAAGGGTTAGATTATATACTTAAGATAAATGTAAGTGAGCATTATATCTCACAACAATTATTATATGGGTAGAGATAATAATATTATATATATACATATATATGCACGAAAAAACACACCTAGCCTTCCAGAATGACAATAAAAAGTCAGAATGGAGCATTGGCTGACGGACCTTGCGGCCTTTCCGTTTGTCAACATAAGTATAGTGAAAGAATTAACGGCTTTCAACCTATCTGTCATATAATTTCCCCACAAAATGAAGGTGGTTCACAAATGCATGGATGTCAAAAGAAAGGGGAGGTTGTCTGCTGTATGCATATTAAAGAAGATTCGAGGCTACGTGTGATGATGACCAAGGTCCCAATTTCCCGCAGACAATTTGCTCCTCGTTCTGATGACATGAATTTTGAGGTGGAAGCTGGACCCTGGAGCGGTTTATTAGAATTTTGAAAATAGTTTTAGAACGTACCCCATCGAAATAAGATTCATTTAATGCCAAAAGTAGAATTTCTAGGTTTTTGAAAAATTCTCCCAATGAGTTAAAAAGATGCCAGAATGTTTTGATAAGACCGTCTTCAGTTGCAGTTTGCTGACTATATGCCACGCTAAGCGCATGTCATATCATGTTTCGACCCTTAGGAAATGTTCTGATAATAAGTTTAACCCGTTCTATACTAAAGCATCATTGACGAGTAGTTCACATAGGAAATGTTCTGATAATAAGTTTAACCCTTTCTATACTAAAGCATCATTGACGAGTAGTTCACAAAGGAAATGTTCAGATAGTAAGTTTAACCCTCTCTATACTAAAGCATCATTGGCGAGTAGTTCACAAAGGAAATGTTCAGATAATAAGTTTAACCCTTTCTATACTAAAGCATCATTAATGCGTAGTTCACATAGGACATGTTCAGATAATAAGTTTAACCCGTTCTATACTAAAGCATCATTGATGAGTTATTGTCACAAAGGAAATGTTCAGATAATAAGTTTAACCCGTTCTATACTAAAGCATCATTGATGAGTAGTTATCCCATAGGAAATGTTCTGATAATAAGTTTAACCCTTTCTATACTAAAGCATCATTAATGCGTAGTTCACATAGGAAATGATCAGATAATAATTTTAACCCTTTCTATACTAAAGCATCATTGACGAGTAGTTCACAAAGGAAATGTTCAGATAATAAGTTTAACCCTTTCTATACTAAAGCATCATTGACGAGTAGTTCACATAGGAAATGTTCTGATAATAAGTTTAACCCGTTCTATACTAAATCATCATTGATGAGTAGTTCACATAGGAAATGTTCTGATAACAAGTTTAACCCTTCCTATACTAAAGCATCATTGACGAGTAGTTCACATAGGAAATGTTCTGATAATAAGTTTAACCCTTCCTATACTAAAGCATCATTGACGAGTAGTTCACAAAGGAAATGTTCAGATAATAATTTTAACCCTCTCTATACTGAAGCATCATTGATGAGTAGTTCACAAAGGAAATGTTCTGATAATAATTTTAACCCTTTCTATACTAAAGCATCATTGACGAGTAGTTCACATAGGACATGTTCAGATAATAATTTTAACCCTCTCTATACTAAAGCATCATTGATGAATAGTTCACATAGGACATGTTCAGATAATAATTTTAACCCTCTCTATACTAAAGCATCATTGACGAGTAGTTCACATAGGACATGTTCAGATAATAATTTTACCCCTCTCTATACTGAAACATCATTGACGAGTAGTTCACAAAGGAAATGTTCTGATAATAATTTTAACCCGTTCTATATATACTAAAGCATCGTTGACGAGTAGTTCACAAAGGAAATGTTCAGATAATAATTTTAACCCTTCCTATACTAAAGCATCATTGATGAGTAGTTATCCCATAGGAAATGTTCTGATAATAAGTTTAACCCGTTCTATAATAAGGCAGTCAAAGGCAACATTGACGAGTAGTTCACATAGGAAATGTTCTGATAATAAGTTTAACCCGTTCTATAATAAGGCAGTCTAAGGCAACATTGACGAGTAGTTCACATAGGAAATGTTTAGATAATAATTTTAACCCTTTCTATACTAAAGCATCATTGACGAGTAGTTATCCCATATGAAATGATCAGATAATAAGTTTAACCCTTTCTATACTAAAGCATCATTGACGAGTAGTTCACATAGGAAATGTTCTGATAATAAGTTTAACCCGTTCTATAATAAGGCAGTCTAAGGCAACATTGACGAGTAGTTCACATAGGAAATGTTCTGATAACAAGTTTAACCCTTCCTATACTAAAGCATCATTAATGCGTAGTTCACATAGGACATGTTCAGATAATAATTTTAACCCTTTCTATACTAAAGCATCATTGACGAGTAGTTCACATAGGAAATGTTCAGATAATAATTTTAACCCGTTCTATAATAAGGCAGTCTAAGGCAACATTGACGAGTATTTCACATAGGAAATGTTCTGATAATAAGTTTAACCCGTTCTATACTAAAGCATCATTGACGAGTAGTTCACATAGGAAACGTTTAGATAATAAGTTTAACCCTTTCTATACTAAAGCATCATTGATGAGTAGTTATCCCATAGGAAATGTTTAGATAATAAGTTTAACCCGTTCTATAATAAGGCAGTCTAAGGCATCATTGATGAGTAGTTCACAAAGGAAATGTTCAGATAGTAAGTTTAACCCTTTCTATACTAAAGCATCATTAATGCGTAGTTCACATAGGACATGTTCAGATAATAATTTTAACCCTTTCTATACTAAAGCATCATTAATGCGTAGTTCACATAGGACATGTTCAGATAATAAGTTTAACCCTTTCTATAATAAGGCATCATTGACGAGTAGTTCACATAGGAAATGTTCAGATAATAATTTTAACCCGTTCTATAATAAGGCAGTCTAAGGCAACATTGACGAGTATTTCACATAGGAAATGTTCTGATAATAAGTTTAACCCGTTCTATACTAAAGCATCATTGACGAGTAGTTCACATAGGAAACGTTTAGATAATAAGATTAACCCTTTCTATACTAAAGCATCATTGATGAGTAGTTATCCCATAGGAAATGTTTAGATAATAAGTTTAACCCGTTCTATAATAAGGCAGTCTAAAGCATCATTGATGAGTAGTTCACATAGGAAATGTTCAGATAGTAAGTTTAACCCTTTCTATACTAAAGCATCATTGGGCGAGTAGTTACAAAGGTAATGTTCAGATAGTAAGTTTAACCCTCTCTATACTAAAGCATCATTGATGAGTAGTTCACATAGGACATGTTCAGATAATAATTTTAACCCTTTCTATAATAAAGCATCATTGATGAGTAGTTCACATAGGAAATGTTAAGATAATAATTTTAACCATTTCTATACCAAAGCATCATTGATGAGTAGTTCACATAGGAAACGTTTAGATAATAAGTTTAACCCTCTCTATACTAAAGCATCATTGATGAGTAGTTATCCCATAGGAAATGTTTAGATAATAAGTTTAACCCGTTCTTTAATAAGGCAGTCTAAGGCAACATTGACGAGTAGTTCACATAGGAAATGTTCTGATAATAAGTTTAACCCGTTCTATACTAAAGCATCATTGATGAGTAGTTCACATAGGACATGTTCAGATAATAAGTTTAACCCTTTCTATACTAAAGCATCATTGATGAGTAGTTATCCCATAGAAAATGTTCAGATAATAAGACCATATATATATAAGTCGTTTGTTGAACTTATTATCTGAACAATTCCTATGGGAACTACTCGTTGATGATGCTTTAGTATATTTTTCGTGAACATTCAAGTGATGATACGGCCATATTTCGTTGAACAAAATGTTGATAAATAACACGTTTTGGGAAATTTGATGCCATGGTTGACAGTGGTTAGCATTAGTTTGTTGCAATTAATAGATTCTGATAACTAGCTTATTTTGAAGAAATGTTGTTGTCGCTCTATTTTGAAAATATTGGGACCCTCTGATCGGATTGAGTACCTTTAATCCACACGATTTGATTCCTCGTATCATTGGCGAACAAAGTGTATGAATATGGTGGAAATTAGTCCTAAACATAATTGTTTCAGTTTTGTTGTCCCCTCTCCATTCATGGCTCTAACGGCGTCACTTTCGACATATTAAACCACGTCAATTAGACTCCTGGTATAATGTAGATGATTTGCATCAATTTGTTCGAAACGGCGCTAATAAATCTTTTTTTTATTATCAATTTTGGTCACCCTCTCCCCTCTCTGACTCGAGCGGCCCCACATAATGCAGATGATTGTGTATAAGATTGGTAGAAATCGGCGACAAAACTATTTCATAATTTTTGCTGTCCCCCTTTTCTGCCCCTGCCACCAACAGGGTCACTTTAGATGATTTTAACCCGCACCATTATCTTTAAGTTACCCATGTTAGACCCCTTTGGTCCCTCGTGAAGTTATATAGAACAGACATGCAGTCATTCGCAAATACAGGCACCAAATGTGGCGTCTTTAACCCACACGACTTGATTCCTCGTATTATTGGAAAAGAACGCTTATATATGGGAATGTGGTGAACATTGGCGCTAAACATATTTTTTATCAGTTTTGGTGACCCTCCCCTCATTATGGCTAACTCCAATGGTGCCACTTTTGACATATTTAAACCATTCCATTAGATTTAATATAAAGATGAATATATATACAATTGGTGGATATCAGCGACTAAAAAAATTCGTATCAAATTCAGTGCCCCCCCCCCATCTCTCACTCAAAACGACACCAATTTGGCGTATTTAAACGACACGATTAGTTTAATCATTTCACGGAGAAGAATCTGTATCAATTTGTGGAAATAGGCGCTAATATTAATATATATATATATTATTTTTTTTACAATTTGTGTGTCCTATCTCCCTCCATACACCCCTGACTTTTGACATATTTAAATAACACAATTAGACTCCTGATATCATGGAGATGATTAAGTATAAGTTTGGTGGTAATCGGCGAATAAAAAAATTCTTGCCAAATTTATTACCCCCCCCCCCCACAATCTCTCATCCAAACGGCACAAATTTGGGGTCTTTAAATCACACGATTAGATTCCTCGTATCATGGAGAAGAATGTGTATCAATTTGGTGGAAATCGTGGCTAAAACTATTGTTATCAATTGTGTTGCCCCTCCCCCTTCAGTCCACCCCTGACTCGAATGACGCCACTTTTGACAGCTTTACGCACCATTAAATTAGATATAGACTCCTGATATCATGGAGATGATTATGTATAAGTTATGTATAAAGACAGACAGGCATTTGCCAATCTAGATAGAGATTTTGTGATGGTAAAGACTTGTTGTTATATAGTACTACAGCATACTTTGTTCTTGATATATATAAACGATATACCCGAAAGTGTTTCATGCATGTGCAAGATATTCGCCGATGATACCAAACTCATTGCAAATCCCATCACAAATAACATTCAAGGCGCCATCGTTCAGTTTGCCAGTGGTCTCTAAAATGGCAGTTACGGTTCAACTCGTCAAAAATTCACATAATGCACTACGGATACAATAACCCGAAAAAGCAATATATAATGACAGATACACCGGAAGCACCTACTATAATAGTATCACAGTGTGAAAAAGATTTAGGAGTCCATATAGATGATCAGTTAAAATTTGAGAAGCATGTCAACTATTAATAAAACAAATCAGATCCTTGGTGTCATATACAGGACTTTCACCGAACTAAATTCAGATACTTTCACGAGACTCTACTCTTCAATGGTGCGGCCAATAATAGATTATGGTTACTGCATATGGAGCCCTCACCTGCTTAAACATTCGAGGGCATTAGAAAGTGTACAGAGACGCGCAACCCGCATGATTCCGTGGCTGCGGAAATATCCATATGAACACCGGCTCATTATTCTAGATCTCATGTCCCTAAAATACAGAAGACTTCGTGGCGACCTGATAGAGGTGTACAAGATAAAAATGGGACATTATAATATCGACAACGATACGCTAGTTCCTGCTGCGACTTATACATCAACGAGGGGACATGATAAAAAACTTATGATCGACCGCAGTAGCAGAGACATAAGAAAGTACTTTTTCACCCAGAGAATCCGACCTGTGTGGAATGCTCTTCCTAGCCAAATAGTTAATGCCAAATCATTGGACCAATTTAAGGAATTAGTAGACTATCATTTCACCAGTATAAAATATCAAACAGACTTCACATGAACATGTAAATCAATTGTTATTGTATAATATGTAAGCACCGGAACTAAGAGTCGGTCAGACTCGTTCCGTGAAATATATGATGATGATGATGATAAGGAATGTGTTATGTCTTTCAAATTGATAGATTGAAATTGAGATTTTTTTGTCGAGGTTGTGAAATTTTAACGCCAAAAACTCCTTAGAACGAACTATGGAGATGACTAAATATAACTAGTGTATATCGGCGACTATCACATTGTTATCACTGGTATAGTGCCCCTCCTCTCTCTCCAACCCTGACACAAACGGCATCAATTGGCGTCTTTAAATCACCCGATTAGATTCTTCGTACCAAGGAACAGAATGTGTATCAATTTGGTGGAAATCGGCGCTAAAATATTGTTATCAATTTTGGTTCCCATATCCCCTTTCAGTATGGGGGGCCAAATTCACATTTATTAATAATTGCGCCGAAGCGCAATTGAATTGCACTGAAGTGCAATCAAATTGTGCTGAAGCGCAATCCAATTGCGCTGTAGTGCAATTGAATTGCGCTGAAGCGCAATTATTGTTACAAGTTTACACCCCTGAATATATAGGTTATTCCATTAATTAACTGGGGGTTCCCATATATGGGAAAATAATTGCGCTGAATTGCAATTAATTTTCTATTGGATTTATTCATTAATTAACTGGGGGTATACCATAAATGGAAAATTAATTGCGCTCCAGCGCAATTATTTTTGAATTGCGTTTTGCGCAATTGAATTGCGCTGAAGCACAATTATTAATAAATGTGAATTTGGCCTCCCATACTTCAGTGCACCCCTGACTCGAATGACGCCTATTTTGACAGCATTACGCACTTAGTTGTAGACTCCCGATATCATGGAGATGGTTATTTATAATTTTGGTGGTAATCGACGAATAAATAAATTTTTATAAAATTTAGTACCCTTAATCCCCCCCCCCCATCTCTCATCCAAACGGCACCAATTTGGCGTCTTTGAATCACACGATTAGATTTCTTGTAAAATGGAGAAGAATGTGTATCATTTTGGTGGAAATCGGCGCTGAAAATAGTTTGATCAATTTTGGTGTCCCTCCATTTCCGTGCACCCCTGACTCTAATGGCGCCACTTTTGACATCTTTAAACCACACCATTTGAATCCTCATATCATGGAGATGATTATGTATAAGTTTGGTGGAAATCAGAGGCAAAAGTTTTTGCTACCCCTTCTCTTTTCTGCTCCTGACAACAACAGCGTCACTTTGGAAAATTCTAACCCGCACCATTTTCTTCCTCGTAAAAATTACCCATGTTAGACCCCTTTGCTGCCATCGAGATGGTCCCCGAGAATTTATATAGAACACAGACAGACATACATTCGCAAATATAGATATGCCTTATTATATACCATTTGAAAGAGGAAGCTCCAAAAGATTGTATTATCAACTAACAAACTGTGCACATGTTGTTTTTGTCGAGGTACCAACGTGTTTTCTGTGCTTAAGTAACATCTGGACTTTACTGCAAAGTCTATTATTTTCAAGGGGAATAACTCTATAGCTTAGTTTGAATTATGTTGCATTCTGGGCGCGAGACGGGGAAAGGGACACTATTCTTCCACAAACATTCATGTTATTTATTCGGCATTATACTGTTATTATACAATGGTGTGCACAGTATGTGTTTGTACGAGTCCAGGTTGTGGTGAATATGACTTTTCACCACAACATGGTATAGTACAAGACACAACATCGTACAAGAAAACCATAGTCAGAAATGGTAACGCCACCAAGATCGTATTATTAGCCATAAATATAAATAATAATACAATTATTCTATAAACTAGCTTTCAAATTTTATGCGGGAAATTTGCGTACTTCCATATTTCAAGTTTTCCCGTTTCTCGTGGCATACATTACTTTCATCAAACTGTCTTCTTTATTACACAAGCTGATAGGCCCGACTTCACCCGGGCTGTTTCCCATCTGCTTTCCGGTGAAAGGTGCGATTTGACCTTCAATTGACTATTTCGAAAGTCAAGGTCAGGCCAGGGTCATGATTTGTCCAGTCCAAAACACCCCCACCCGTAGAAAACTACCCATAGGTATCATATTTCGTCGAAATCCGTCCGTTTTACCCAACTTGAACTTTAATTAACAATTTTGAAGGTCAAGATAAGGTCAGAGTCATGATTTGACCCGTCCAAAACACCCCCCCCCCCGACAAAAGTACCCATAGGTATCAAATTTCGTCGAAATCTATCCGTTTTATCCGAGTTGACCTTTGATTGGCCATATTGAAGGTCAAGGTCAGGCCGAGGTCACGATTTGACCCGTTCAAAACTCTCCTCGGACCAAAGTATCCCTAGGTATAAAATTTCGCCGAAATTTGTCCGTTTTACCCAAATTGACCTTGCATTGACAGTTTTAAAGGTCAAGGTCAGGTCGGGGTCACGATTTGACCCGTTCAAAACACTTCCCGGACACAAATACCCATAAGTATCAAATTACGTTGAAATCTATGGAAAGCCGAGGAGGACATGTTGGTTGCTTATTGCTAGATATACGACGCGGTATTTTGAAGGTGTTTCAAACTAGGAGATAGAAGTATTCTGCCTTTCAAATGGTGATGAATTATAGTAGTTTATTCAAATTTTATGGCATAAATTGTTATTAAAACCGTATATACTATAAAAAATTAATGACTCGAAAATTAAGTGGGCCTTTAAACAAAGTCACAATTGCATTTAGGCTCATCTCATACTCGTCCATTCAGCGATATTCTACTGCGCAGTTTGTTATAGCCTCCAGTATTTATTGAGCGTTATACCCCCAACTGTTATAATTCGCCTTTAGCAGGCGTACTCTTGCCTCAGATTATTGAGATATTAGGTCACACATAATCACATTAAATCGCATCGTAACATAGCAATTGTGTGGGCTCCTTGGCGTGAATATGTAATGAGAAATAAGGTCATACGTAATGACATTAAACTCAAGAAAACCCTCGAAAACAAAACAAAATCACATTTAATGTTTTACGTTATTTCCTTCATAAAAAGAATCTTCGTGATAATGAACCCTCTCGTTACTTTAGAATATAGAATTAACCTTAAAATAAAAAAAATCTTTGGAACACAGAACCTTCGGAATAACGAACCTTCGGATTGGTGAACCTTCGGAATAGCGAACATTCAGAGAAATTTCGGAATAGTGGACCTTCGGGATAGTGAACATTCGGAATATTATACAATGGTGTGCGGAATATTCATATTATATGCCCAGAGTTCAAAGGTATGGACCCATAAAATTCTAAACTTGGCCCTTAAAATATTGAACTCCAAATTGGAGCACACACAGAACACCACTTAAGTCAACTGAACCTATGTCATGTCCCAATGCGGGAGGGTCCATATATACCACAACATTCATAGTATATGCCAAGAATTCAAAGGTATGGGCCCACGTAATGACATAAAATCTCAAGAAAACCAGCGAAAACAAAACAAAATCACATTTAATGTTCTAAGTTAAGTTATTTCCTCCTGTATCTGTATCGGTGTGCGCGCATGATCAGTTCGGATGTGAGCGCACACTCCATATAAAGAATCTTTGTGAAAATGAACCCTCTCAAATTAGTCTCAATACTTTAAAATATAGAATTAACCTAAAAATAACAAAAACCTTCGGAATAGAGAACCTTCGGAATAGCGGAGCTTCGGGATAGCAAACCTTCATAATAGAAGCATGTCCCCACAATTACACCGGTGACGTAAACACATGTGCCAATCTTAGTTGTACTCTCGTAATTATCGGTACGATGAAACGGTGACGGAATCTGACGAGGTTTGCCGAATGTACAATCACCCAGTGAATTATCGATCGACCATGCGATATCAAAAAACCAAAAGCTAGAAACACCACACTACGGTGGCGTAATAATAACATTTTTATTATCTATCTGAGGTGTACAAGAGTTACTGGGCGTTGATTATAATTACTTCATGACGTCACCCGGAGTCCCGATAACTTTTATAAAAGTCATACTGGACTCGATTCGAGTCAAATATGACTCTCGGAGCTCCTTTGATGTCAGGTAGTATATTCTTGACACTTTCAGAGTCCAGTGTGACTTTTTCCCGGATTATCATGTGACGGCTTTTGCCCAATCAGAAATAGTGTTAGTAAAGGAATAGCATATATTAATAAATTAATAAATATAATGTGATAATGTAGACCTTAACATGAACACTATTTTTTTATTTATCAGGTACATTATAGTGCAGGCCATATACTAGTTTCCAACCATATATCCCAATATGATCAAACAACTTGTTTGAAATGTTTGCAAACACACGGAATTAAGGATCGATATTGATACTATTGTGTTTATGTATTTTCAGGAAATATACTTGTCCACTATATGGGTAGATAAATTTTGATCGTTGATTTAATGTTGTCATAATCTCAGTCTTTTTGTTTATTTGTGATCATAAAACACACCTAACCAATCACCATGGTAACATGTACCGGTACGTTGACAGCAAACTTGATACAATGTAATACACCAGTGTACATACCAACTGAATGGTACAATCACAGTGTAACATGCATGTCGACAACAAACTTAATAGTACATACTAACCGATCACAATAGTAACATGCTGACAGCAAACTTAATAGTACATACCAGCCAATCACCAGGGTAACATGCATGCTGACAGCAAACTTAATGTATAACATGCATGCATGCTGACAGCAAACTTAATGTATAACATGTATGCATGATGACGGCAAACTTAATGTATAACATGCATGCATGATGACAGCAAACTTAATAGTACATACCAGCCAATCACAAGGGTAACATGCATGCTGACAGCAAACCTAATGTATAACATGCATGCATGGTGACGGCAAACTTAATGTATAACATGCATGCATGATGACAGCAAACTTAATAGTACATACGTATACCAGCCAATTACCAGGGTAACATGCATGCTGACAGCAAACTTAATGTATAACATGCATGCATGATGACGGCTAACTTAATGTATAACATGCATGCATGCTGACAGAAAACTTATTAGTACATACCAACTTTTTCAAAAGGGTGTATACGAAGTTCGTGTTGGCGTTCTATTCCGTAATATACATGAAAGATATGGGGCTGATTTATTGAGTTTTCTTTATTTCCGTGTGATATAGAAGAACAAGAATAGTTATTGGATACCCTAAATAGTACACCACTATTAATTAGTTAATTCTGAATACGAATTAACAGAGGGTTGAATCCTGAATGCCAGTTATCAGAGAGGGGTTAATCATGAATACCAGTTAACAGATGGGGGTTAATCATGAATACCAGTTAACAAAGAGGGTTTAATCATGAATACCAGTTAACATAGATGGGTTAATCATGAATACCAGTTAACAGATGGGGATTAATCCTGAATATCAGTTAACAGAGAGGGGTTGATCATGAATACCAGTTAACAGAGAGGGGTTAATCATGAACACCAGTTAACAGATGGGGGTTAATAATAAATACCAGTTAACAGAGAGGGGTTAATCATGAATATCAGTTAACATATGGGGGTTAATCATGAATACCAGTTAAAATATGGGGGTTAATCACGAATACCAGTTAACATATGGGGTTAATCATGAATACCAGTTAACAGAGAGGGGTTAATCATGAATACCAGTTAACAGATGGGGTTAATCATGAATACCAGTTAACAGAGAGGGGTTAACCATGAATACCAGTTAGCAGAGAGTGGTTAATCATGAACACCAGTTAACATATTGGGGTTAATCATAAATATCAGTTAACAGAGAGGGGTTAATCATGAATATCAGTTAACAGAGATGTGTTAATCATGAATATCAGTTAACATATGGGGGTTAATCATGAATACCAGTTAACAGATGGGGTTAATCATGAATACCAGTTAACAGAGAGGGTTAATCATGAATACCAGTTAACAGAGAGTGGTTAATCATGAATATCAGTTAACATTTGGGGGTTAATCATGAATACCAGTTAACAGATGGGGTTAATCATGAATACCAGTTAACAGATGGGGGTTAATCATGAATACCAGTTAACAGAGAGGGTTAATCATGAATACCAGTTAACAGAGAGTGGTTAATCATGAACACCAGTTAACAGAGAGGGGTTAATCATGAATATCAGTTAACATATGGGGGTTAATCATGAATACCAGTTAAAATATGGGGGTTAATCACGAATACCAGTTAACAGAGAGGGGTTAATCATGAATACCAGTTAACAGATGGGGTTAATCATGAATACCAGTTAACAGAGAGGGGTTAACCATGAATACCAGTTAACAGAGAGTGGTTAATCATGAACACCAGTTAACATATGGGGTTAATCATAAATATCAGTTAACAGAGAGGGGTTAATCATGAATATCAGTTAACAGAGATGTGTTAATCATGAATATCAGTTAACATATGGGGGTTAATCATGAATACCAGTTAACAGATGGGGTTAATCATGAATACCAGTTAACAGAGAGGGTTAATCATGAATACCAGTTAACAGAGAGTGGTTAATCATGAATATCAGTTAACATTTGGGGGTTAATCATGAATACCAGTTAACAGATGGGGTTAATCATGAATACCAGTTAACAGATGGGGGTTAATCATGAATACCAGTTAACAGAGAGGGTTAATCATGAATACCAGTTAACAGAGAGTGGTTAATCATGAACACCAGTTAACAAATGGGGGTTAATCATGAATACCAGTTAACAGAGAGGGTTAATCATGAATACCAGTTAACAGAGAGTGGTTAATCATGAACACCAGTTAACAAATGGGGGTTAATCATGAATACCAGTTAACAGAGAGGGTTAATCATGAATACCAGTTAACAGAGAGTGGTTAATCATGAACACCAGTTAACATATGGGGGTTAATCATAAATACCAGTAAACAGAGAGGGGTTAATCGTGAATACCAGTTAACAGAGATGGTTAATCATGAATACCAGTTAACAAATGGGGGTTAATCATGAATACCAGTTAACAGAGAGGGTTAATCATGAACACCAGTTAACAGATGGGGGTTAATCATGAATACCAGTTAACAGAGAGGGTTAATCATGAATACCAGTTAACAAATGGGGGTTAATCATGAATACCAGTTAACAGAGAGGGTTAATCATGAATACCAGTTAATATAGAGTGGTTAATCATGAACACCAGTTAACAAATGGGGGTTAATCATGAATACCAGTTAACAGAGAGGGTTAATCGTGAATACCAGTTAACAGAGAGTGGTTAATCATGAACACCAGTTAACATATGGGGGTTAATCATGAATACCAGTTAACAGAGAGGGTTAATCATGAATACCAGTTAACAAATGGGGGTTAATCATGAATACCAGTTAACAGAGAGGGGTTAATCATGAATACCAGTTAACAGAGAGGGTTAATCGTGAATACCAGTTAACAGAGAGTGGTTAATCATGAACACCAGTTAACATATGGGGGTTAATCATGAATACCAGTTAACAGAGAGGGGTTAATCATGAATACCAGTTAACAGAGAGTGGTTAATCATGAACAACAGTTAACATATGGGGGTTAATCATAAATACCAGTTAACAGAGAGGGGTTAATAATGAATATCAGTTAACAGAGATGGGTTAATCATGAATACCAGTTAACAGCGAGGGGTTAATCATGAATACCAGTTAACAGAGAGGGGTTAATCATGAATACCAGTTAACAGAGAGGGGCGAATCCTGCATACAAATTAACAGAGATGGATTAATCCTACGTACCGGGTAAGAAAATTTAGAAATCAAGATATGCTCAGTTCACACTAAAATGATAACTTTCACACATTAAATTTAGCTGGAGTAATGTCCGTAACCTCAACTCTTTAAAGACATAGTATGGACTTGTGACCCGCCATATCAAATCCAGTCGTAAGTCGGGATTTTTTTTACCCTGTGCCAATGCATTCTCTTATATATGCGAGTCGACCATAGGTCGCCTCGCATATATAAGAGAATGCATTGGCCTAACAATTTTTTATCATTTTTTTTTTAAATAAATGTTTCTTAATTACAATTTAAAAAAAACATCCATTACCCTGCAGGGAGCCCCACACATATATAGAAGCATATAGAAGAGTGTCGTCTGCTCATGTATGTCTGGGGCTCTGAATGGGTGAAATTATAAAATTGTTAAAGAATACAAGAAAAAATTATTAAAATTGTAAAAAATTGTTAGGCCAATGCATTCTCTTATATATGCGAGGCGACCTATGGTCGACTCGCATATATAAGAGAATGCATTGGCACAGGATATATGGGTTGATATAAAAATCAGAACTGGCACTGAAAGGGTTAAAGGAACTCAATCCGATTCGACGGTCCCCATATCATCAGATTCCAATAACAACATTTTATGAAATGCCGCTTCAGTTATCAGAATCGATTAATTACCCAAATATAATGCTAACCACATTCAACTATAGTATAAAATTGCCCAAAACCTGTTATTTATCAACGTTTTGTTCAACGAAATTTTGCCAGTTGTCAAATATCAGACACAAAAAAAACCACTGGATTTTAGAGTTATCGATCTTCATCAGCTATCTGGTCAGATAAGTTCTTCTCGTCGGCAGTTTACTGGGCCACATAAAATTAAAATAATAGATTTCAAACATCGATATCTGATCACTCCTAGCTTTGATGGGTGGGTTCCTCGACTCGAATCAAATATTTTTTACCCCCCCCCCCCCCCAAAGCCAAGGAAATAATTTGCTAGCGTGAATTCGGATTGAGTACCTTTATGATGTATGAGACTGAATTACATCACAATAAATAATTTTGGCTGAGAAATAATCCAAATTTGATGCTATAAAATCTGCGTACCAGCCTTGTTGTTGAATCCTGAATATCGTTTAAAATGGGCATCTGAATCCCGACCACCAGTTCACAAACGGGTATCCCTTCAAAATCTCCCGAATCCCGCGTATACCAGAAAAGGGCGGGGATGGGTGAGGTGGTTTGGGTGGTGGTGGGGTGTGGGTATGGGGTGTGTTGTGACACACTCGCGTGGCCTTAAATATTTATAAACCAAAAATGCACACGATGCAATTCAATGTAAGCTAAACTCATATAACAGACTGTATCATGTTTATGGCGAGTGTTACCGTACAGAGTTAATGCGCACGACGCCATTCAACTATATATTTAGTATGAACTCATAAAGGCTTTATCATGTTAATGGCGGATGTTCCGTACGAACTTGATGTGCGTTGTTACGGGACGTCCGTTTTTAATGTTGTTGGTGAATGAAGATCGAATGGGGCCGTTAGGATTCTTGGTTATATAGTAAGCGAAGAAGGCTTTAAGACCGGAAGTTTTCACAAACATCGAGTTCATTAGTAACGTAACACTTTGGAATCGATGTCGAATACGCAGGCCGTGAGTAAAAGGATAGAAAGTATATATAGTCCCCCTTGGGTCAGATTATAGTGCGGGTACAACAACGTGTTGCACTTTATCTGACCCACGCTTACGACTTCTTATTCAATGTCATACAACACAGACAGAGAGGGAAATAGCTATAGAAAAGTACCCCAGGCACTTAGTTAAGTTCAACTAAACATCCATATGGTCGGGTATTTTCCAACTATATGTAGGGCCATGCATGGACTTCAGCGTAGATTTTGACTGAATCAAAGCCATACGCATTTAACAAATAGTTTGTCGTTCATATCGTAGCTTTCTACAGGAATAAAAGACCTTTACTTATTTATGGATATCAATACCTTATCATAGTAGTTGTATCGATTTTTGATTGCAAATGTAGAGTCCTAACCGACCCTCTTTACAATTTACCACATGTTCTGACTCTTATGGGCAGCCAAATTAACATATACACAAATATTTGGAGATATCTCTAAATATTTGGAGATATCTCTAAATATTTGGAGATATCTCTAAATGATTTGGAGATATCTCTAAATATTTGGAGATATCTCTAAATCAGCACATATTAATAATTGAACCTGGAATTGGACTTATCTCTAAATGAATTAGAGATATCTCCAAATTAATTGAAGATATCTCTAAATCATTTGAATATATCCCTAATTCGTTTGAGGATAAGTTCTTTTTGAACATATGTCACATATCCGTAACTAAAATACTTCTCCATAATTCGATTTGGAGATATCTCTAAATATTTGGAGATATATCTAATTCAGTTGAAGATATCTCTAAATATTTGGAGATATCTCCAAATAATTGGACATATCTCCAAATGAATTGAAGATATCTCTAATTATTTGGAGATATCTCCAAATGAATTAGAGATATCTCTAAATAATTGGAGATATCTCCAAATAATTGGAGATATCTCCAAATGATTTAGAGATATCTCTAATCATTTGGAGATATCTCTAAATGAATTGGAGATATCTCTAAAATGAATTGGAGATATCTCTAAATGATTTATGGATAAGTGGATAAATCGAATATACTTCTCCATAAATGCATTTGTGGATATCTCTAAATGATTTGAAGAGATCTTCAAATATTTGGAGATATCTCCAAATAATTGGAGATATCTCCAAATCAATTAGAGATATCTCCAAATATTTGGAGATATCTCCAAATGAATTAGAGATATCTCCAAATCAATTAGAGATATCTCCAAATATTTAGAGATATCTTCAAATGCTTTGGTGTCCTAAATAGTTAGGGTATGAATTGAAGAGCTCTCCAAATCGATTTAGAGATATCTGCAATTTATTTGAAGATATCTCCAAATGAATTAGAGATATCTCCAAATATTTGAGTATATGTTAATTTGGCTGCCCATAGACTCTGACAGTGTGGACGAAAATTTGAACTGTGCGGTATGTTCTCCAATGTTTTTGTTTTTTTTATCAAAACTAACTTAACTTCTTCGATAGACTTATATATAGAACATACATTTTAGATTATAAAATCATTGACAATATTTCTAAACGTAATATGTAAATTTATGTGAATGTGAAGAATGTGAATTTAGCTATTTTCTTTTTTTGAAATGCCGCTTCAGTTATCAGAATCAATTAATTGCCCACAAATAATGCTAACCACATTCAACTATAGCATAAAATTGCCCAAAACCTGTTATTTATCAACGTTTTGTTCAACGTAATTTTGCCAGCTGACACAAAAAAGCCACTGGATTTTAGAGTTATCGATCTTCATCCGCTATCTGGTCAGATAAGTTCTTCTCGTCGACAGTTTACTGGGCCACTTGAAATAAAAATAATAGATTTCAAACATCGATATCTGATCACTCCTAGCTTTGATGGGTGGGTTCCTCGACTCGAATCAAATATTTTTTACCCCCGAAGCCAAGGAAATAATAATTTGCGAGCGTTAATTCGGATTGAGTACCTTTAAACAAAATATGAGTCGAAGACACCAGTCCTGTCCGGAAACGTATCTATCAATTAATATTGATTTTATATGATAGTTTCTTATATAATGCCATAATCAAATGAAATATTTTTTCGTTACTATTTAAAAATATTTTTGGATAGAATTATACCGCTTGATACGCGGACAGGGGTCTTGGATTCATATTTATCATTTTTGTTCCCCGAAAAAAACATTTCGGGGGACTATTAACATAGCCGGTGTCCGTCCGTCCGGAAATGGTTTCCGGATGATAACTTTTATACACAGGGAACAGTGGTATGGAATCCTATTAGGGCCACTTCCTAATGGCGCTTTCGGCGCGCGCCGAAAGCGACAAAAAGTGCGCCATTAATAACGCGCCGAAAGCGACAAAATGTGCGATATTAGCGCATGTTTCGGCGCGCCTTATTCTAAGGTGTTTTAAGCCAAACTCATTGCAAAAACAGTCCAAAATACTTGCAGAAAAAAAATTTGAGTTGCGGAAACAAATGTTTATTGGTCCCATCGATCACCCACCACCCCGGCATACGTGCCCGGTAACAAAAATCCCCCCCCCCCTGCAGGGAACAGAAAACTATATAAAACTTGTTGTAGGAAGAGGCAGACCATTTTAAAGATCGTGCACAGTGAACGTATACATTAGTGTGTGAATGTATACAGTACGCATACATTAGTTTTAAAATATCAACCAAAGGCCAATTATTATCGGAATGCAAGTATAAGTGTGAATATATTCTGGCCTGAATCACAAACCTATAGCAGTGCACTAATTGTCGCACTAATTATTGGTTTGGAAAACTATGAAAGGAAACAATCTATTTCTAAATCCATATGTTATTGTTTAGACACGAGATGGGTTGGTGCTGTCCTGTGTAGATTCCATGTGTTATTGTTTAGACCACGAGATGGGTTGGTGTTGTCCCTGTGTAGATTTGAGATGACATGACAACGCTCTCAGTTCCTAAATGTCCCCCACAGAGACAGTTCTAAACGCCACGCGGTCTTTGAATATGTACATATCGATTGGGAACTGAAGACGATGTCCAAGCCTGCAAATAGCGTGTCTGTCATTTGCAGAATGAGGTCCCCAGAGGGTGAATTTAGTGACGCTATCCCGCATAGCGGGCTAGCATCACTAAATTCACACTCTGGGGACCTCATTCTGCTTAGGCTTCAACTGATATGGCAGACCTAGGATTGAAGTTCCCCAGTTGAAGTTGGTGATGTTCACCCATTGGGCACCTCAATTATGAATTTTATCTTCTGAAAATTAGGAGATATATAAACTTCCTAGAAGGGAAATGTAACTAAAAACAATGTTAATTTGATACTATAGATACTTCCCAGAAGATGAAGCCTAAGCAAAATGATGTCTCGAGAGGGTGAATTTGGTGATGCTAGCCCGCTGTGCCGGATAGCATCACTAAATTCATCCTCTGGGGACCCCATTCTGCAAATGACAGACACGCTATTTGCAGGCTTGACGATGTCCTTGTGTAAATGTTTGTTAAATTAAAACATATAGAAGACCCTCAATGACCATGAGACAATGCAAATTATTCTGAGATTCTATTTGTTTCAATAACGGTAGGTATTGATTCACAAATGCGTTTTCTAAAGGTCTAACACTGGTCCAATATTTACTAACACTCACGCGTTCGATTTCTTATTTACACACGCGGAAGTGAATGCACGTTTGGTGTACACTGCGCACATAAAACATGAAATAATAGTGCACAGTGTATTATATTATGTTCAAAGCAAATAGGATATGGGTATTACTTGAATTACTCATGTCACAAATTACCAACGCACATACAGTACTGTTATTAAATTTAGAGCTAATGCAATAATAGACAATTTCAGATACAGGTACGCATGACTTCCGACGTATGTTATACATGCACTTCCAGTGACAGTATACCACATAACCGTACGTGCGCCCGAATTTTTAGGGGGGGGGGGGGGGAGCTGAGACTTTTATCCCGAATTTTGTTTACATGATAAATTCACGGTTGTAGCACAGTTTTTGTATAATATACCTTGTATATACACACATGAATATAACAAAATATATCCAAATTAACATTAACAGTGTGACACATTTAAGACATGTCAAAGCATTAAACACATTCGTTACCAAAGATAGGCCCATTTCACTTGAAAAAATGGTCAAAACCTGAAAAGTTATTTTTTGCCGATTTTGATGTCAAGTTTGTGAGAGAAAAATCCATTATTTCTGGTAATGTCAGTGGTTACCATATATGGTAACAATTAACCAAGCTGAATCAGGAATGTTAGTATTCAATGTATAGAAGGCATATCTAATTTGATTTTATTCATCGACCACAACATGTAAGCGATTGCAGGGCACGCTGGGGCAATATGTACCATTTTCCGTAATTTGGCCGCCATTTTGAGTTAGAGGGATAATTTTGGTTGCATTGAGTTGGAAAATTCATTTCTTTTTGAAATATGACTATAATCCCAATGGTGATTTTTGGTGAAATTTTACACCTCTTTCTGTAAAATGCAAATTTTGAGGGATGGCAAGAGGCTAGGACACACATACTGATATATTTCATTGCTGCAATGATCAGTTAACATAACATGAACAATACAATATAAAGTCGCTATTCTAAACCAGTTCCAAACAGCAGAAATTAATCTAGAATATTTTCCATTTTCGGTGGCCATTGTGGTGGCCATCATGGACAGGAAGTTTTCAATTATGTCTTATCTTTACAATTGAACGAATTATGGGCAGATTTTCAAATTTCAAAGCCACTTGACAATTTTTTTTCCAGGCCACAAATAATTACATATCTCGAGAAATAACAAATTATGTAAATAGGAATGAGTCATTTTGAGGTAATTCGGCAAAAAAAAACATGGCTGCCAGCGGCCATCTTGGATTTCAAAATTTGCAACAAAATACAACACGATAACTGCCTGCAGTCAGTTTACCAGTTAGAATTACATTATTTCTCTCATTCAAAGTGGTTTTGAAGCCCAACTCATTGCCAAAACACTAAAAAAACAAGCAGGAATTGTTTTTTTTTAGTTGTGGATAAAATTGCTTGTTGGTGGCTTTGACCACCCACCCACCCCGGCATACGTGCCGGAATTTTTTTTTCACCCCCCCACCTGCCGAAGCCAAAGAAATAGTAATTTGGGAGCGTTAATTCGGATTATGAATCTTTAAATGATTGACACATATGGACAGATGGATTTGTTGATATTTTCTCAGTCACGATTTTACCCTCATTTTATCCAGACGATGTAAGAGGAAGCAGCCCCACCCGCTCACACAGCGACAAAATGGTCCAGCGCCGGAGTCCGACTACAAGGCGACATATAAAGGGGTACACAACCCACGCCCGAGGTCCAACAAACGCCCGGGACCCACTCCACGGGATCCCTACCCACCGGAGATGACCTTCGCGACCAATCAGAGAGTTGATTACAAGACGCCGCAGCAGATGGAGAGGACCAAGGCATTTGTGCCGGTGAGTGAACAACTTAAAGATCATCTATCTCTTCCTATAACAAGTTACCTGGCAGGCCTGAGAATAAGGTGCCTGTCATTTGTAAAATGGCGTAATATGTCCCATCTTTAACCCTTTAAATATTAAATGTATTCTCCCACTCAGTCACAAAAGCAATTATTGGAATGGTCTATTATTCCTTTGTAGCTGTTTAGGAAGGGGTAGGGGTGTGGGGGGGGGGGGGCTAGCATCACCAAATTCACCCTCTTGGGATATCATTCTCAAGGATTCAGTCGGGGAGTGTAGGGGGTATGGGGTTTGGGTAGGGGTAGGGGATATGGGGGTAGGGGGTATGGGGGTAGGGGGTATGGGTGAGGGGAGGTAAATTCACCCTCTGGGGACATCATTCTGCAGTATTCAGTGGGGCAGGTAAGGGGTATGGGTGAGGGGGTAGGGTGGGGATGAGGGGGTATCTGTGGAGTATGGGGTATGGGGAATGGGTGGGGTAGGAGGTATGGGGATGGGGTAGGGGATATGGGGGTGGGGTATGGGGTGTAGGGGGTATGGGTGACACCTTCAATATTTAATCAGGAACAATTTTTTGCAGTAAACGAACAGCAATTAATTGACTCGAGGACGACCAACAAAGAAGTCACTTCTCCCTATTAGATTATTAGGGAGAAGTGGACTGTTATCAGGGAGAAATCACTTCTCCCTATATATATTATATTATTTGGGAGAAATGGACTGTTATCAGTGAGAAGTCACTTCTCCCTAATAGATTATTAGGGAGAACTGGACTGTTATCAGGGAGAAGTAACTTCTCCCTAATAATCTATCAGGGAGAAGTCACATATATTAGATTATTAGGGAGAAGTCACTTCTCCCTATTAGATTATAAGGGAGAAATGGACTGTTATCAGGGAGAAGTCACTTATCTCTATTATATTATTAGGGAGAAGTGGACTGTTATCAGGGAGAAGTCACTTCTCCCCATTAGATTATTAGGGAGAACTGGACTGTTATCAGGGAGAAGTCACTTCTCCCTATTAGAATATTAGGGAGAACTGGACTATTATCAGGGAGAAATCACTTCTCCCCATTAGATAATAAATTTCCTTCAAATATGGCGTTTTTAAATATGCATATGGTGTTTGATAAAGGATAAAAATGAGGAAAAGTTACAAGCGATGTCTCCCAAGTCGCCCTCTGTGGTGTGTCAAATCACTTCAAGAACAAAATGGAAGCCCCCCCCCCCTTCATAAATCAATGGGACTATGTCTTTAACAACCAGGGTTTTGTCTTTACAGAATTCGAATTATAAACCTACACCAGAACCTATGGATGGAACGACATTCTACAGACAGGAGTACACGCAAAAAGAACTCGAACCCCAGATGGCGATCGCTCCCGCTGTGCGCGGAAGCTTCAAGGGGTCGTCAGCCAAGTTTGACTCGAGGACGACCAACAAAGAGCACTTCAAGCAATTCCGTGATCACAGACAGTTGATGGCATTTTCAGAGTTACCCAGCTTTGCAGGTACGGAGGTCCAGAAAATTAAATGTGCATTAGGCGGCAATGATAAATGAAAGGTCACCGACCCCTGAAACCGTGGCTAACTCCCAAGATAGCTAACTCCAAGGTGGCTAAACCCGAGATTGTCAGTGTTATGGAAATCGGTTAATATTTGTTTGAGTTATTGCGCTTACAACAAACAAAAATGGTGAAAAAATCGTCAAACTTAAGGGGCATAGCACAGGTAAGAAAAATCGGACAATAGTGGTTTTCGACCTCCTCCAAGATTTTGTGGCAACCAACTCATAAAAAAAAAAATTGAAATCGGTTAATATTTGTTTAAGTTATTGTGCTTACGACCAGATTGGACGGACGGACGGACATAAGGTGCTGATTTCTAATTTGTCCCCCAAAATATATTTTTGGGGGACAAATAGCCTGCTTTTCGAACATTTGGATTGACAGAAGTAGATGCAGTAGGGGGGGGGGGGGGTGAGGAGGGGGTGGAGGGCATTAAAATATTATTATGCATCGCCACCACAATTGACACAAAGCAGAATTGTACATGAATTTTCTAAGATTTTTCTAATGTGATAAGTTTTACTCAAATTATAAATATAAATTGAGGTATTTCTTCCCACATAAAACTGTATGAATAATGGATGAAGGTGAAAGCTAAATAAATTATCTTTAATCAGGTGAACATAAACCAATTTATATAATAAAAAAGTTTTATTTATTTTTTACAATATTGAAGAAAATGTGGGAGGGGTTTGTAAACTAGGCTATACAACCCTTCTGTGACTGGAGCTTCCTGAATTTTTGCAAAACCCTGGCCAATGCATTCTCTTATATATTCGAGTCGTCCATAGGTGGCCTCGCATATATAAGAGAATGCATTGGCCTGACAAATTTTATATTATTTTTTATAATTGTTAATAAATGTAAGAAATATTTAAAAAATGATAAAAATTGTTAAAGAATGTAAGGAAATAATGATAAAACAAATTAAAATTGTTAAAAGAATGTAAGAAAAGATGATAAAAATTGATAAAGAATGTAAGAAAAAAATTATAAAATTGTTAAAGAATGTAAGAAAAAATGATAAAATGTTTTATAGAATGTAAGAAAAAATGATAAAAATTGTTAAAGAATATAAGGAAAAATTGATAAAAATGATAAAATATTGCTAGTCCAATGCATTCACTTATATATGCAATGCAACCTATGGTCGACTTGAATATATAAGAGATTGCTTTGGCACAGGGTTTTTAATGTTGCGCCAGCACAGCTCCCACCATGAATGGGCTAAAGACATATTATGGACTTGTTCGAGTTCTTGAAACTGATAAGTTAGTATTCAGGCATTATGCCAACCTGGAGAATGTAGCATTCTACTAAAATCGTCGAAAATTTCAAAGAAATCGACCATAGCACTCAATAGAAAACATCGTCAAAACTACGCTCAGTTGTAAATATTTACATCTGGATTCGGGACGCAACAATCGGCGACTAACAAACAAAATGATTTCACCATCCAGAGTCGGTGCATTTAATTAATATATCAGAATGACGGTCAGTGTTGGAAATTTGGATTAATATTCGTAAAAAGAACAACTTTGAGCAAGATTATTCTCCATTTCTATTGGATGATCCTACCGGAGTGTTTCACATCACTTTAATTGCTGGTGCCTTACAACAAGTAACTATTTTCAAGACATGGCAATCATGTATGGAATGGACTTCCACTTGAGCTTGACATGAGCCACATTCAAACTGTAATTTATTAAAGGTACTCAATCTGATCAGACGCTCCTAAATTACTATTTCTTTGGCTTCAGGTGTAAAAAATATTTGATTCGAGTCGAGGAACCCACCCTTCAAAGCTCAGAGTGATCAGATATAAATTTTTGAAGTTTGTTATTACTCGAGATGTGTAATATGTGACCCATGTATGGAATGGACTTCCACTTGAGCTTGACATGAGCCACATTCAAACTGTAATTTATTAAAGGTACTCAATCTGATCAGACGCTCCTAAATTACTATTTCTTTGGCTTCAGGTGTAAAAAATATTTGATTCGAGTCGAGGAACCCACCCTTCAAAGCTCAGAGTGATCAGATATAAATTTTTGAAGTTTGTTATTACTCGAGATGTGTAATATGTGACCCAGAAACCAGCGGTCAAACGGAAGGTCTCGGAAAAAATTGCAGATTGAAGATGGATATAAAAAATCCCGACTTACGACTGGATTTGATATGGCGGGTCACATATATCAAATATTCTTTGGTGGGAAATGTTCAGATAATAAGTTCAACAAATGACCTTATTATCGGAATATTTCCTAAGGGAACTACTCGTCAATGAGTATTTAGTATAGATATGGTTATTTAGTATAGATATGGTTAATAAGGTAACTACTCGTCAATGAGTATTAGTATAGATATGGTTAATAAGTTAACTACTCGTCAATGAGTATTTAGTATAGATATGGTTAATAAGTTAACTACTCGTCAATGAGTATTTAGTATATATATGGTTAATAAGTTAACTACTTGTCAATGAGTATTTAGTATAGATATGGTTAATAAGGTAACTACTCGTCAATGAGTATTTAGTATAGATATGGTTAATAAGTTAACTACTGGTCAATGAGTATTTAGTATAGATATGGTTAATAAGGTAACTACTCGTCAATGAGTATTTAGTATAGATATGGTTAATAAGTTAACTACTCGTCAATGAGTATTTAGTATAGATATGGTTAATAAGGTAACTACTCGTCAATGAGTATTTAGTATAGATATGGTTAATAAGTTAACTACTCGTCAATGAGTATTTAGTATAGATATGGTTAATAAGTTAACTACTCGTCAATGAGTATTTAGTATAGATATGGTTAATAAGTTAACTACTCGTCAATGAGTATTTAGTATAGATATGGTTAATAAGTTAACTACTCGTCAATGAGTATTTAGTATAGATATGGTTAATAAGGTAACTACTCGTCAATGAGTATTAAGTATAGAAAGGGTTTATAAGATAACTACTCGTCAATGAGTATTTAGTATAGAAAGGGTTTTATAAGATAACTACTCGTCAATGAGTATTTAGTATAGAACGGTGGTTTATAAGATAACTACTCGTCAATGAGTATTTAGTATAGAAAGGGTTTATAAGATAACTACTCGTCAATGAGTATTTAGTATAGAAAGGGTTTATAAGATAACTACTCGTCAATGAGTATTTAGTATAGATATGGTTAATAAGTTAACTACTCGTCAATGAGTATTTAGTATAGATATGGTTAATAAGTTAACTACTCGTCAATGAGTATTTAGTATAGATATGGTTAATAAGTTAACTACTCGTCAATGAGTATTTAGTATAGATATGGTTAATAAGGTAACTACTCGTCAATGAGTATTTAGTATAGATATGGTTAATAAGGTAACTACTCGTCAATGAGTATTTAGTATAGATATGGTTAATAAGGTAACTACTCGTCAATGAGTATTTAGTATAGATATGGTTAATAAGGTAACTACTCGTCAATGAGTATTTAGTATAGAATGGGTTAATAAGGGAACTACTCGTCAATGAGTATTTAGTATAGATATGGTTAATAAGGTAACTACTCGTCAATGAGTATTTAGTATAGAAAGGGTTTTATAAGATAACTACTCGTCAATGAGTATTTAGTATAGAACGGTGGTTTATAAGATAACTACTCGTCAATGAGTATTTAGTATAGAAAGGGTTTATAAGATAACTACTCGTCAATGAGTATTTAGTATAGAAAGGGTTTATAAGATAACTACTCGTCAATGAGTATTTAGTATAGATATGGTTAATAAGTTAACTACTCGTCAATGAGTATTTAGTATAGATATGGTTAATAAGTTAACTACTCGTCAATGAGTATTTAGTATAGATATGGTTAATAAGTTAACTACTCGTCAATGAGTATTTAGTATAGATATGGTTAATAAGTTAACTACTCGTCAATGAGTATTTAGTATAGATATGGTTAATAAGGTAACTACTCGTCAATGAGTATTTAGTATAGATATGGTTAATAAGGTAACTACTCGTCAATGAGTATTTAGTATAGATATGGTTAATAAGGTAACTACTCGTCAATGAGTATTTAGTATAGATATGGTTAATAAGGTAACTACTCGTCAATGAGTATTTAGTATAGATATGGTTAATAAGTTAACTACTCGTCAATGAGTATTTAGTATAGATATGGTTAATAAGTTAACTACTCGTCAATGAGTATTTAGTATAGATATGGTTAATAAGGTAACTACTCGTCAATGAGTATTTAGTATAGATATGGTTAATAAGTTAACTACTTGTCAATGAGTATTTAGTATAGATATGGTTAATAAGGTAACTACTCGTCAATGAGTATTTAGTATAGATATGGTTATTTAGTATAGATATGGTTATTTAGTATAGATATGAGTATTTAGTATATATATGGTTAATAAGGTAACTACTCGTCAATGAGTATTTAGTATAGATATGGTTAATAAGGTAACTACTCGTCAATGAGTATTTAGTATAGATATGGTTAATAAGGTAACTACTCGTCAATGAGTATTTAGTATAGATATGGTTAATAAGGTAACTACTTGTCAGTGAGTATTTAGTATAGATATGGTTAATAAGGTAACTACTCGTCAATGAGTATTTAGTATAGATATGGTTAATAAGGTAACTACCCGTCAATGAGTATTTAGTATAGATATGGTTATTTAGTATAGATATGGTTATTTAGTATAGATATGAGTATTTAGTATAGATATGGTTAATAAGGTAACTACTCGTCAATGAGTATTTAGTATAGATATGGTTAATAAGGTAACTACTCGTCAATGAGTATTTAGTATAGATATGGTTAATAAGGTAACTACCCGTCAATGAGTATTTAGTATAGATATGGTTAATAAGGTAACTACTCGTCAATGAGTATTTAGTATAGATATGGTTAATAAGTTAACTACTCGTCAATGAGTATTTAGTATAGATATGGTTAATAAGGTAACTACTCGTCAATGAGTATTTAGTATAGATATGGTTAATAAGGTAACTACTCGTCAATGAGTATTTAGTATAGATATGGTTAATAAGTTAACTACTTGTCAATGAGTATTTAGTATAGATATGGTTAATAAGGTAACTACTCGTCAATGAGTATTTAGTATAGATATGGTTAATAAGTTAACTACTTGTCAATGAGTATTTAGTATATATATGGTTAATACGGTAACTACTCATCAATGAGTATTTAGTATAGATATGGTTAATTTAGTTGACCTGATACCTCTTGAGGAAATCATCCTTGATTATGATCTATGAAATGTAGACCACATGTGGTTCATCCAACCTTGATACAGAACACCAATTCATTAGTGAATGTCTGAATTATTGATGGAGTCAAATAAATAAAAACCAATAATTTCTGGTAGGTGAATGTTGTTTATCCACGCATTGTGGCAACAAGGATGCTTAAGGCCAAAGAAAATAATATTTGTGGTTTGGGTTTTCCTACCTACCCTATTTTAAACTCCCTACCATTTTTACATGGTTTTCAAGAAATTTTTCTGAATTTTTTTTATAAAAAAAATCAGAAATAATGGGCCACTATTAAGTCTCGATGATGAAAAATAATAGATTTTAAAAATCGATATCTAATAACTCCAAGCTTTGACAGACTCAACTCGAATCAAATATTTTTTACCCCCAAATTCAAATAAATAGTAATTGAGGGGCATTTAATCGGATTATGCACCCTACCTTTCAGTGCCAGGGACCGATCTCATCGGCCCTAATTTACGGTCTGTAAAATCGGCCCTAAAAAAATAATGTTTTTTTTTTTCTTTAGATTTTTTTTGGGTTGAATTTATTTTGGGTAAGCTTATGCATGCTATAGCGAATTTAAAAACAAACTGGATAAAACCTTAGGGGCATGTTATAACTCAAAACTATCACCAAATATTCATAGTAATAATTTGATGCCCATGAAAAACGTAAGATTCCCTGGCAGTAAACCTACAAAATAAGTCTGTTAAAAAATTATAAAAATTGTAAAAAAAATTGTAAAAAATAATAACAAATGATGAAAATTTGTTAGGCCAATGCATTCTCTTATATATGCGAGGCGACCTATGGTCGACTCGCATATATAAGAGAATGCATTGGCACAGTGTATATGGGTTGATACAAAAATCGGACCTGGCACTGAAAGGGTTAAGGTCAAGCATCCAAAGACTTAGAATAGAATAGAACTCCATTGTTCTAGTTAATTAAGACTTAGAATAGAACTCCATTTTCTAGTTAATTAAGACTTAGAATAGAGCTCCATTTTCTAGTTAATTAAGACTTAGAATAGAGCTCCATTGTTCTAGTTAATTAAGACTTAGAATAGAGCTCCATTGTTCTAGTTAATTAAGACTTAGAATAGAGCTCCATTGTTCTAGTTAATTCAATTCACCTGACTAAGTGGTGGTTAACAAAACACCAGTATGCATAAACATCAGTATCCATGCTCTGTGGGATTTGTTTATTCAAATAAGTAAGATAAGATCAAATCTGAAATAGCATGTGGTCAAGTAATTAAAAATGCATAATCCAATTAAGCGCCTTCAATTACTATTTATTTGGATTTGGGGGTAAAAAGTATTGGATTCGAATTGAGGAACCCATCCATCAAAGCTCAGAGTTATTAGATATCAATTTTTGAAATCTATTATTTTTCACTATCGAGACTTATTAGTGGCCCAGAAAAAGTCGACGAGCCGATGGTCTGGGACCAACTGCAGATGAAGATGGATAACTCTAAAATCAAGAGGCTTTGTGTTGATAATAAGGCCAAATTTCATCGAACAGGCAATTTTATACTATAGTTCACAATGGTTTGCATTATTTTAGGGCAATTAATCAATTCTGATAACTGAAGTGGTATTTCTAAAAATGTTGTTGGAATCTGATTATATGGGGGCCATCAAATCAGATTGAGAACCTTTAACTGCCTATTGTTTTCAAAGCAAGAAAGAGATACAGTATAACTTTGACAAGAATTTAGGGGGGACATGAGGAGGAAGAAGGTAGGGAGGAGTGGAGGATAGGGGAGGGGGATAGAAGTTGGGAGTGTCACTTGGAAAGTGTGATACCAGCTCTGCTTCTTTTTGACAGGTCGGTCACATTTTACCAATCTGAATACCTACCTTACAAGGCCCTTCACACCATGTCAGATTTATCAGTTTGGTGGTTCCTGAGAAGATGTTTAAAAGAGTCTCAGTAATTTCATTGAAATATTTTTGTTTTTAATTTAATATTTTTTGTTTTTATTAAATTAAAAAGAAAAGTATTATAATTTTTTGTTTTTAAATTGACCAAGGACAAGGAGTTCATTCTAAACTAAAATTCAAAAATATATTTTTTTTTGTTTGAAAACGGGCTAGAACTCCGTTAAAAAATCTGTTCGAACCCATATTCGAATTTGATCTATATTTTGGTCTGATAAACTCATTTACAAAATTTGGTTCCGATCGGTTAGAAATTGTTTGAGTTATCGCACCATGCGTAAAGTGTCTACGGACAGATGACGAGTGCTCAATCTGGGCGTACACATTGGTATGGGTACACATTAAAAGTTCGTAGGTTTCAAACTGGTGGAATATGATCTCTATGGACATAGCTAGAGTAGAGATTCATAGCATCAAGCCTTGAAATAGTGTGTCTGTCATTTGCAGAATGAGGTTCCCAGAGGGTGAATTTAGTGATGCTACCCTGCATAGCGGGCTAGCTGCCGATAGCATCACCAAATTCACCCTCTGGGAACCTCATTCTGCTGAGGTGTAAGCAGAATGAGGTCCCCAGAGGGTGAATTTGGTGATGCTAGCCCGCTATGCGGGGTAGCATCACTAAATTCACCCTCTGGGGACCTCATTCTGCAAATGACAGGCACACTATTTCAAGGCGTGCATAGCATGAACCGGTGGAGTATGAAGGTACTCAATCCGAATTAATGCTCGCAAATTACTATTTCCTTGGCTTCGGGTTAAAAAATATTTGATTCGAGTCGAGGAACCCACCCATAAAAGCTAGGAGTGATCAGATCTCGATGTTTGAAATCTATTAATTTAATTTTAAGTGGCCCAGTAAACTGTCGACGAGAAGAACTTATCTGACCAGATAGCGGATGAAGATCGATAACTCTAAAATCCAGTGACATTTTTGTGTCTGATATTTGACAACTGGCAAAATTTCGTTGAACAAAACGTTGATAAATAACAGGTTTTGGGCAATTTTATACTATAGTTGAATGTGGTTAACATGTTGTTGTTGTTGGAATCTGATGATATGGGCACTCTCGAATCGGATTGAGTACCTTTAAATTGGACCCGATATCAGCCCGAGGTAACCTTATATCAGCCTGATACCGATGGCTGATATAAGGTTACCGATGGCTGATATCAGGCCTATAATATCAAACCAACCAAGTACAGTAATGCCCAAAGTAATTGACCACAGCAGAATTATGGGTAATTTTTCAGGATTTAGTCGGAAATATGGCTTGTTACCATTCATCGGAAAGCTCTCGCCGAGAGCTTTCTGATGAATGGCAACAAGCCATATTTCCGACTAAATCCTGAAAAATTACCCATAATTCTGCTGTGGTTAAGTGGTCAATTACTTTGGGCATTACTGTAATATCCTAGTTATTAATTAGATTGCTTCTTAGTAACTGGCGACTCTCTCATATGAGTAAAATTGCAAAAATGGATTATTTACATTATACATATTATTTAACAGGAAAGTAGATTTATGGCATGTCGTAAAACCATATTACTCGGATTGGTGATGTCGTAAAATGATTAAGGTTTAAGGGCAAATTGAAGAAAACAAAACGGCCGTAAAAACCGACAAATACCTTTAAAATAGGGATTTTTGTCACAATGAATTTATGGTTATTTTCCCGAGTTTGCGGAGAAAATGCCATTTTTTGCGGAAAAGTGCCCTTTTTGTAGGCTCTGCCCCCCCTGCCCTTGGATGCTTCCGGCGCCCCTGGTCAAACCAAACTTCTGCTAAGAAGCCACACAACTCCAGGGAAAAAATTTGGACTTTCGAACTCATCTGAGATATTATAGCAATAGAATATCCTAACTTGATAGCATCCACAAACAAAATATCCCAAATCCACAAAATAAAAAGTTCGAGCCAACCCTGAGCCGCATCATGTAGAGAGGGTGTTGTGAGAAGCATGTATACCAAAAATTATTGAAATCGGTTCATATTTGTTAAAGTTATTAAGTCGGACAGAATTTTCTAAGTCAAAATAAGTCGAAAAGTAAGGCGTAACTTAAAAAAAGAAAGTCGGACCGCACTGCAATTAGCATCATGCGGAGAGGCGGTCCTAAGGAGATTGCATAAAGTGTGACGGACAGACGCAGTCAATCCAGTATACCCCCCATTTTCTTCGAAAGTGGGGGTATAATTAATAATAAGTTGAAATGACTGGTTCAATGGTTCAATTTTGATATTACATTGATATTATATTGATATTACAGGTTTGATTTTGATATTACATTGATATTATGTTGATATTACAGGTTTGATTTTGATATTACATTGATATTATATTGATATTACAGGTTTGATGTTGATATTATGTTGATATTACAGGTTCAATTTTGTTCCCGGATGAGAAGAGGATGCCTGACAGTACGTCTCGAGATACGTTTAAAGGAGAGTTCACCGAGAGACCGCCAGCGTGTAATATAACCGGAGCTCATATTACAATGGAAGGTAAGTAATATAGTTCAGAAATATCACAAATGAATGTAATTACCGACGCCTAGCTGGCCCTGCCATATAACCAACATGCAGCATCAGTTTGGTCCACCAAAATCGTATCAGGACAACCAACTTCAATATTCAATTAAAAAGAGATTTTCACGCTAAACAAGACAGTCAATGACTGTGAGGTCGCTCACCTGACTGCAAAAACTGAAAAGACTGGGACTCTGGATACCACAAGTCAGAACTTGTCATAATCACTTTTAAAAAAGTAGTTATAAACAGGACATGTGGCTAGAGAGGCTTCTGTATGTAGATCGGTGAAGTCCACCTTGAAATTACCAACTGTACACTACTGACCACCCCCCCCCCCCTTCCAGCTCATAACAAGTCCCCTCCCAACTGGATTCATAAATCATTTTGCCCACCTCCTTAGGTTGGAATATTTTGGATTCAAATGAAGAGTATAAAATTTACATTGTAACATTATCAAGGCTCAAAATAATATTTTTTTTACTGACTGTCACCAAATGGATGGTGTTGGTCATTTAAAAATGGTGCCTGTAAAATTTTCAGATATACTGTATGAGACAGTATTTAAATTTCCAATCGACTTATTATTCGTCAATGATGCGCACATTTTAGTGAGCATCCAATTGCCACCTAGGAAAAACCCTAGTTCAAAAACTTTACATCGATTAATAAATACACATGCAATTCGACATAATTATATTCACTATGAATTGATCTGAAATTAAAAAAGAACTATTTTTTACTTTCAATGTCCTATTTGGCCAGAAGTGGTTCCATGTACATGCAGTTACAGATTTTTAAAGAATTGCATTGGACATAAGCTATTTTTCGTCAGACAATGACCGTGACCGGCCACTTAGTTTGAGCCTTGAACATTATCATCTTCACATCATTCACAGGCCCTCAGTTCCATGATACGACACACCGAGATACGTATAAGGGTCACGTCGGAGACTACAGGCCGGAGAAACTAAAGGGGAAGGAACAAATACAGCTCAGAAAGGATAAGTTTAATGGCGAGACGCAATTCATGCGAGACTTCCCAGCGAAAGGCCGACTCCGACCGAAAAAAGCACATCCAGTTGAGCCGGCTCCCGAGACAATAGACTTGAGGTTTGATTTGAGGTATGTATGCCCTAATTTATATGTTTACCCTGCAGGGAGCCCCACACATATATAGAAGCATATAGAAGAGTGTCGTCTGCTCATGTTTGTCTGGGGCTCTGTATGGGTGAAATTATAAAATTGTTTAAGAAATTGTAAAAAATTGTAAAAAAAATCCCGAAAAAAGCACATCCAGTTGAGCCGGCTCCCGAGACAATAGACCTGAGGTTTGATTTGAGGTATGTATGCCCTAATTTATATGTTCTTCTAGCAAAGCTCATTTAACCCTTTGATGGCAGGTCGATTTTTGTATCAACCCATATACCCTGTGCCAATTCATTCTCTTATATATGCGAGTCGACCATAGGTCGCCTCGCATATATAAGAGAATGCATTGGCCTAACAATTTTGTTTGTTTGTTATTTTTTTTACAATTTTAATAATTTATTCTTATATTCTTTAACAGACTTATTTTGTAGGTTTAGGGCCGATGAGATTGGCTCCTGGCACTCAAAGGGTTAAAAAAAAAAAAAAAAAAAAAATTCCTTAACTGTCTGTCTGGAATTTTTACCAACAATCAGCTGAACAAATTGGATTTTTTTTTCTGGAATTTTGACCAACAAATTGGATTTTTTTTTAATTTTGCCTTAATTGAGTTGGCCTACAGTTGCAAATGTATCTGTGTGAAAACGTTCAGGTGTACAGTAATGCTCTAATTAATCGACTCCTTAACCACAGCAGAATTATGGGTAACTTTTCAGGATTTAGTCGGAAATATGGCTTGTCGCCATTCATCGGTAAGCTCTCGGCTTCATCTTCAGTTTTAGAGGTGCAAAAAAAAACCCCATTCATTCCTTTGTAGGGAATATTTTTATCTGAACATCCCTAGGAATTAGTGGATGGGAATCAAGTAATTGTTACCGATTATCCATTTATTAGAGGGTTAACCCTTTAGCGGCTAGAGTGACATGTATGACGCCATACGGTTGGCGAGTGGAATGACATTATGTTGTTTTACAGTAGTTCTAGGGTAATATAAATATGTTCAAGCCTTGAAATAGCGTGTCTGTCATTTGCAGAATGAGGTCCCCAGAGGGTGAATTTAGTGATGCTACATCGCATAGCGGGCTAGCATCACCAAATTCACCCTCTGGGGACCTCATTCTGCTTACAACTCAGCAGAATGAGGTTCCCAGAGGGTGAATTTGGTGATGCTAACCCGCTATGCAGGGTAGCATCACTAAATTCACCCTCTGGGGACCTCATTCTGCAAATGACAGACAGCCTATTTCAAGGCTTGAATATGTTACTGTGCAAATAATTTAAAAAAATCGTCCCCTTAATGGGTACTTTACATATATATCATGCAGTTTTTATTATTTAAATTGATTCGTGCTTTTAATAAATGTTGTTTGTATGATTTATTATTTACAATAGGTCAGTGTTACAATCAGGGTCCGTGCTGGACCAAAATTTACTTTTGCCAAATAAAAATATTTTTTTTCAAATTATTTGAGCAATTGCAATCCTCGATAGTATAATTTTCTGGAACCTTATGTCTTATGTTTCGACAATTGCACGACTTTTGATATCGATAGAAAAGCAGTTAGTTAATAATTAATTATATAAACTCGCATCTCTATTGTGGTTTATCATAAAACAATAAGCCAATAATAGAACAATACAATGGTAGAAGGGTTTCTCCATCAGAAGGGCACATCATAGGAGGATTAGTAATGCTATGAGATTAACTGCATCTTAATAGAGGTGTTAACTTTCCTTAAACCTTATAAAACACCACTGATATAATTATGTTGTAAGAGTTTCCTGAAATTAATAGTATTGATTCACCAATATTTTTCAAATTGCTTGAGGAATTAAAAAGTGACTTGCCAAAACTTTTGCCAAATGAAAAAATATTTTTTGCCAAATGTCAATTATTTTTGCCATTGGCAAATATGGCAAGTGCCAGCGCGAACCCTGGTTACAATATACTCATAAAAATATATTCACCCATGGATATGCCGTCATACAGTAATGCCCTAAGTAATCGACTCTTTAACTACAGCAGAATTATGGGTAACTTTTCAGGATTTGGTCGGAAATATGGCTTGTTGCCATTCATCGGAAAGCTCTCGGCGAGTTACCCATAATTCTGCTGTAGTTAAAGAGTCGATTACTTAGGGCATTACTGTATATGACGTACTCAGGTAAAATTGATATAAATTATTCTGACAGTTTATTTTTTTTAATTTTAGAACAAGTTTTGAATCAGAGCAGAGAGCAGTTTACAAAGGACATGACCTCACGAAACATAAAGCCCCGACACAGATCCGACATGACAGACTCGATTATAGACCTCCATCGGAAAAATTCCAAACAGAGTCAATGCAACAGGTATGTCACCAGGAAGCTAGTTACCTTGGTTACTGTGTGCGTAAATGTCAGTAGAAAGCTAGTTGTAATTCTCATTTGTTTATCGGCGATTTGTTCAGGACTAATATCAGACTGTTTGTTTACATCGTTCAGATATGTGACCCGCCATATCAAATCCAGTTGTAAGTCGGGATTTTTTACCCTGTGCCAAGGCATTCTCTTATATATGCGAGTCGACCATAGGTCGCCTCGCATATATAAGAGAATGCATTGGCCTAACAATTTTTTATCATTTTTAAAAAATAAATGTTTCTTACAATTTTTAGGACATAAAATAAAAAAAATCCATTACTCTGCAGGGAGCCCCACACATATATAGAAGCATATAGAAGAGTGTCGTCTGCTCATGTTTGACTGGGGCTCTGTATGGGTGAAATTATAAAATTGTTAAAGAATACAAGAAAAAATTATTATGGTCGACTCGCATATATAAGAGAATGCATTGGCACAGGGTAAATAATATCCCGACTTACGACTGGATTTTATATGGCGGGTCACATATTGTGTTTTACGAAATGGTACATCCATTGTTGTTGTTTTTTCGACAATAATAGTTTTATGATGCATTCTTCAAATGGGTGCAGTGGCCGAGGCCTAAAATATCAGTAGTTTGAAGTGGTAAAATAAGCACAAAATATGACTTTAACTCTATTATGGGGGAGAGAGATAAACTAGGTTATTAAAAAAAACAAAACAATTTTGTCTCTTCCAAAACATGCTTCCCCTTGTCACTAAATGATAGATTGAGGGGGGTGATAACCTGTTTTTTCCTAGATGGGGGGGGGTGGGAATATGTGCAAGGGGAGAGATATACAAGGGGAGATATATACAAGGGGGATCTTTATAAAACTTGCTGGGGAGAGATACTATATTTAACAAGTTGCCCTTTCACTTCAGGTTGATTTTAAGCCACATGATTTGTCTCAAGTCCAGCATGTGCCGATTAAAATGCATACCGCACCAATGGACAAGGCAACATTCTTCTCGGATACGACACATAAAGATTTCTTCAAAGACTGGAAAGTCAACCCGAGGCTGCGGCACGGTGATTTCCACGAGAACAGGCCGTACGTTCAGCCGCGACAAAAGTTCCAAGCCCACAGTGAGACGCACGAGTCGTTCATCACGCAAAATGGCGAAGCTGCCAAGAACTATAAGCCATCAACGGAGTATAAAAAACCAGATGGTCAGCGTGACTTCGATACCGAAACAGGGGCCGCTTTCAAGGGACATGAAATCAAGCCGTGTCCGGGACGACTCGTTCTATTGAAAAAAGAACTGAGGGAAAAATTCAATAAGGCTCAAAGAGAAGGCTTAGCTGCCCATTAAACTACTGTGTTTTCCTAATTAATCGAATCCATAACCACAGCAGTCGGAAATATGGCTTGTTGCCATTCATCGGAAAGCTCTCAGTGAGAGCTTTCCGATGAATGGCAACAAGCCATATTTCCGACTAAATCCTGAAAAATTACCAATAATTCTGCTGTGGTCATGGAGTCGATTAATTAGGGCATTACTGTACTGTGTTAGCATAGCAGTTCAAGCTTGGTGAAGTACTGTGATATAAAAACTGTACACTGAAATACTGTTAAGACTGCCCCGACTCAGTGAAGTACAGTATCAACATGGCAGTCCACTATAAGACAATGTGTTAGTATAGAAGCTCAGTGAAGTACTGTGATACCCCAACTCAGTGAAGTACAGTATCAACGTGGCTATCCACTAAGATACTGAACAAAATTAAAGGTCGGGACATTTTTAGTGAACGTTCAGATGACCACGATTCAATCGTAAGTGGAGAAATCTGGTCCGACAAAAATCATCTTTCCATCTACAATTTTTACAAACAGTAATGCCCTAAATAATCGACTCCTTAACCACAGCAGATTTATGGGTAATTTTTCAGGATTTAGTCGGAAATATGGCTTGTTGCCATTCATTGGAAAGCTCTGTTGTCGTGAGCATGTGCAGTCCAACAACCCACAACCGAAAACTCTCCACTTACAATTGAATGATGGTCGTCTGAACGTTCACTTAGGGGATATTGTTTCGAAAAGAAATCCGTGTGAAAACATTTGGAGCATACCAAGAGAGTTCACTCTATCATGTTAGTACCCATTCGGCAAACCTCATCATATTCCGTCAGCTTGGCCCCAGAGGTCATAGGTCGATGAGTCCAGAATGGTTAGTATCCTCAATCAATGAAAACTGCAGAATGGCTAAGAGATTTACCATGAATCAGATTGAAATAACCAATTAATTACAGTAATGCTCTAAATAAATGACTCCTTAACCACAGAAGAATTATGGGTAATTTTTCAGGATTTAATCGGAAATATGGCTTGTTGCCATTCATCGGAAAGCTCTCACTGAGAGCTTTCCGATGAATGGCAACAAGCCATATTTCCTACTAAATCCTGAAAAGTTACCCATAATTCTGCTGTGGTTAAGGAGTTGATTACTTAGGGCATTACTGTATGTCTTTATAGCCAATAGTCTGAAGGCCTTGAAATACATCCGACTGGGAGCCCCACACAGATGGAAGCATGCACTAGAGTGCCGTCTGCTCCACTCTATGTGGGGCTCTCTGTGGGTTAATAATATACCCAATCTTCAGTCTTGTCTGTGTTTTATTCACAAAAATATATTTGTTGTCTTAAAATCATTGTTGTTAATTGTTGTTGTAATGCCACATGCTAGTGACACAATCGGAACAGGACTGAGAACAAGAAACCTGTCATTTGCAGAATGAGGTCCCCAGAGGGTGAATTAAGTGATGCTATCTCGCTCAGTGGGCTAGCATCACCAAACTCATCCTCTAGGGACCTCATTCTGCATGGCCTCATCTGCTATGGGAGACATAGATTCAGATTGAAGTTCCCAAATGGTGAATATTGTGAACTAAATTAAAAAAGAAATAGAATCTAAGTGTCTATAGAAATTTGATAATAAAGATGAGGCCTAAGCAGAATGAGGTCCCCAGAGGGTGAATTTAGTGATGCCAGCTCGCTATGCGGGATAGCGTCACTAATTCACCCTCCTCTGGGGACCTCATTTTGCAAATGACAGGTGCACTAAACTCAGTCCTGATCAGAGCCTTGTAACTTTCGCAATTTTCAAACTGAGCAAGGCTCAATTTCTTGTGTCAAAAAATCCATATACAAGCCAAGATGAGAATGTCCTCAGAATTCTATAAAAGGTCCAACCAAAAACATGATTTGTGAGTGAACTGATGAAATGTTTTCAATTTAGCGATTTCATTCTATGATGCATAGCTTTGGGGGCCAGGCTAGAGGGATGCATGGCATCGGAGGCCAGCCCAGAGGGCGACTTAGGAGATATGTTCCTCTGTGTCACTTCTCCCTATTTTTGTTCTAGGTGGAAGTGACTTCTCTTTAACCCTTTACCCAACAGAACGGCCCTGTGCCAATGCATTCTCTTATATATGCGAGTCGACCATAGGTCGCCTCGCATATATAAGAGAATGCATTGGCTTAACACATTAAAAATTATAAAATTGTTAAAGAATGTAAGAAAAAATGGTAAAAAGTGTTAAAAAAAGATTTTTTTTAGGCCAATGCATTCTCTTATATATGCGAGGCGACCTATGGTCGACTCGCATATATAAGAGAATGCATTGGCACAGGGCATAACTGTAACCATCACAATGTGGTCAATGAGCCGGTTCCAATGATATCCATATTTGTATGGTTTTATTGAGACAGATCCAAGATATTTTATGCTGTTGAAGCTTTATTTGGCCGGTTTTGGCCGGTTTGTTGGGTAAAGGGTTAAATTACCAGTATGCATATGACCAAACAGAATATTTAAAAGTGCATTTACTGATGTTGTACTTCAAAATATGGTGCTGGACATTTGTTAAATGAGGTCCCCAGAGGGTGAATTTAGAGACTCTACTCATCATGGGAGACCCAGACACAGATTTTAGTTACCAGATGGTGTAGTTCACACATTGGGCACCTCGATTATTTGATTATGCAGTCTGCCAATTTTGGGATCTAGATCTAAAAAAGAAAAAGACTTGTATTTTTTTTTTTAAAAGAGTAAGATTTAATTTATTTAGTTTGTTAAATTGAGCAAGGAGTTAAAAAATAAAATTAAAAAAAAAACAATTTATTTAGTTTTTTTAAAATATCAAATTGTTTAAACATTCAAAATGTGTGCAAAGCGCACAAATTTAAGGGGCCATATGCTCCTCGTGTTTAATAAAGGCTCCCGATTGGGAGCCTGGGAGCCTGTTTCAGCTGGTTTGATAATATACTTTCCAGTGCTAGCTGCTGTGCAGGCTAGTGTCACTAAATTCACCCTCTGGGGACCTCATTCTGCAAATGTCCAGCACCATATTTTGAGGCGTGATGGAGAGGTAACTTCTCCCAATTTGAAACCTCTACTTCTGGTCCCTAACATCTAGGCTGGTCCATAACCTCTAGTCTGGTCCCTCCATGGAGTCTTCCAATGAATTTTCGTATAGGAAGGAAGGCGCTTTATGCTTCTATCATGTATAATGTATATGGTATGACAGATATCTTGATATATTATAAGGGACTTTTCTCAGTATTCAGAATGTTTCTGTTAAAGGGATACTATACACTAAATCCGGCCATCTATGGGACCATCTCATTTTATACTCAACAGAATATATGCAACAAATGAATGAATTTGAGCCATGGAGTAGTGCGCAAAACACTTGTGTTCTTTATGAACAATGCAAACAACATGGTAATTGTAATGAAAATAAATTTATGACTCCAGTGTATTTTGCACTCATCCATGGCTGAAATTAATTCATTTGTTGTATATATTCTGTTGAGTATAAAAGGAGATGGTCTCATAAATATTCGGATTTAGTGTACAGTAAACCATTAAGAGTTGCAAGCCTGGAAATTAGCGCCTGGTAAATGACCGATGCATGTTTAGACTTGCCTGTACTGGTGCTGATTAATCTACCATGCACAGGTAAAAATTATTTAATCAAATAAAAATTGAATAGTATGTACCACGTGGTACACATACATAACAAACTGAAATATTGGCAAGTTTTGTATTTCAGTGTTCAGTTTTTGTTGGTGTTTACCAGGGATAATTTTAATCAAAAGCCATTTTTGACACATTCGCATGGCAGGCTAGCATCACCAAATTCACCCTCTGGGAACCTCATTCTGCTTAGGTCTCATTTTCTGTGAAGTATCTATAGTCTAATTGCTTTTAGTTACTTTTTCCCTTTTGGGAATTTTCATTATCCCCAAATTTGCCGAAGATAAAATGCATAATCGAGGCGACTAATGGGTGAACATCACCCACTTCAACTAGGGAACTTCAATCTGATCCCAGTCTCCCATAGCAGTTGAGGCCTCAGCAGAATGAGGTCCCCAGATGGTTAATTTAGTGATGCTAGCCCGCTGTGTGGAATAGCATAACTAAATTCACCCTCTGGGGACCTCATTCTGCAAATGTCAGACACACTAACTTAAGACTTGACCATTACCATTGGTTTTAATATTCATATGATAAAAGCATATTCCATATACATATCATTGGTGACGGGATCAGGAGACAAGGGTTGGCCCCCGCAGTTCATCTCCCGAATACCTCATAACTTAAAGGTACTCAATCCGATCAGACGGTCCCCATACCATCAAGATATAATAACACCATTTCTTCAAAATACGATTTAGTTATCAGAGTCAATTTATTGCAACAAAATAATTCTAACCACTGTCAACTATGGTATAAAATTTTCCAAAACTTGTTATTTATCAACATTTTGTTGAACAAAATATGGCCGTATTGTCATTAAAGTATAACGAAATTTGACCGTACTACCACTTGATTTTAGAGTTATCTATCTTCATCCGCAATTTTGCCCAAGACCCTCCGTTTGACCACGTGTTTCTGGGCCACATACTATTACACATCTCGAGAAATAACAAACATCAAAAATCTATATCTGATCACTCTGAGCTTTGATGGGTGGGTTCCTCGACTCAAAATCAAATATTTTTTTACCCCCGAAATCATAGAAATAGTAATTTAGGAGCGTCTGATCAGATTGAGTACCTTTAAGCTGCATGTTAATATGCTGTAAGGGTGATCACCGTGACCCATAGGGGATGCTGCTGTCTCAGTGAGAGCTTTCCGATGAATGGCAACAAGCCATATTTCCTACTAAATCCTGAAAAGTTACCCATAATTCTGCTGTGGTTAAGGAGTCGATTATTTAGAGCATTACTATATTTTTGTTGCCGATTATTGCTAGCATTCGCTAGAAATATGCTTAAACTGTTTTGAGCACTGTTGCACATGCATTCAGATGTTTTATACCGTACCCAGTATATGTACAGAAAATCTAGTTATTAAAAGTCATTCTGTTATATTAAAAGTTTGGTTAATAAACATATATTGTACTTATTAATAACTCCTAAAGATTACCTTACTATTCTATAGCGGACCTTAAGCAAAACTACAACTCATCTAAAACACCAAAGACGGTAATATGTCACAATTGTGAAAGTAACCCGGTTTATTCCATAGAAAAACATGTTGTTCTGAACTCCACAAGAGTTGTCAATTGAAAGTAGTCGTTTAATATGAAACATTATATTGCATCACGTTTACTTAATTTCAAAAGACAACAAATTTATTTGACATCGCGACTTAATTACAGTTCTGGTCTTCTCTGAATGCAAACAGATCAAATGTGAATTAATCCTAATTACTGAATTACCCGGCATATTCTATGCGTAAGATTATAATACATAATTATGACTGTAAGATTTAACTCTTTGCGATACATGTCATTGTCCCCCGAAAATTTTATTTTTGGGGGACTATAGAAATGGGCTCCGTCCGTCACACTTTTGAGTACCTTCATGGTGTAATCATCTCCTCCTACAGATTTCATCCCAAAGATTTGAAACTTCAGAATATTGTTGCCCATATATTGAAAATGTGCAACATGTATATATATGACGGAAAAATTATTTTTTTACGGAGTTATTAACCCTTTAATTTCTTCAACAAAGCGGCATCGACTTGCCACCTTTTCGGGGGACACTGTGGTCAGCTGACCTTTTATTTTATATTGATTTGTGTGATAAAGTCAATAAAAATTGACGAACAATCCTGCCACTGGATCTGGGCGTAATGTCTACAATAGAAGAGTAAAGCAATGGTATCTTGATGTAAAATAGTATTATCCCTCAAGCCTGAGTTTAGTGTGACTGTCATTTTCATAATTAGGTCCCCATAGGGTGAATTTAGTGACGCTATCCTGCATAGCAGGCTAGCATCACTAAATTCACCCTCTGGGTGATAGCATCACTAAATTCACCCTCTGGGGACCTCATTCTGCTTAGGCCCCATCTTCTCTCGAAAGTTTCTTTATTATCAACTTTCTATAGAAACTTCTTCACATAAGATTCTATTCTTTTTTAGTTTAGTTTCTCTATATCCCCAAATTGGCAGACGACACATTGCATAATCAAGGTTCCCAATGGGTATACGTCACAATATTCACCATTTGGGAACTTCAATCTGTGTCTTTCTCCCATAGCAGATGAGGCCTAAACAGAATGAGGTCCCCAGAGGGTGAATTTGGTGATGCTAGCCTGCTATGCGGGATAGCATCACTAAATTCATCCTCTGGGGACCTCATTCTGCAAATGACAGGCACACTAAACTCAGGCTTGTTTCCCTACCAGTTTCACCAGCTGCTTTATGTTGAAGGAAACTTGGATTATACGATGATAAGAAAGGACACAGGGTATCATCTTGGGTCAGACGCACAAAATTTCCTGATATTATTTCAAAATGGATTTTCTCAAAACCTATCAGGTATTTCTTTTTGAAATTTGGTACAAGCTAATAGTGACCCAATATTTATTTCAACCACATTTGCTATAATTTTTCATTTTATTACATGAAAATATGCATGAAAAACTTTGCTGTTTTACGGTACCTAGAACTTCTGTAAGATAAGACTTTTTCAAAGTTGCAGTAATCCATGATATCTGAAAATCATGAGAGGAGACTTAAAGACATACTATGTACTTGTTCGGGTGCGTGAAATTGATAAGATAGTCTATGCTAACTCGAGGAATGTAATATTCTATTAACATCGCTGAAAATCAGAAGCAAATAGACTGTACCACTCCATAGAAAACATCATCTGAACTACACTCAATTGTAAATATTTACTACTCGATTCGGGACGCATCTATCGGCGATAAACTAATGAAAATGATTTTGCCATTGAGAGTCACTGCATTTAATTAACATATAAGAATGACGTTGTTTGTTGTCAATTTGGATATAATATTTCTAAAAAATACCTACTTTGAAAAAGATTAATCTAAATTTCTATTTGATCACCCTACCGGAGTGTTTCACATCACTTTAATTGTTCTTGATACAAGAATTGATTCAATTATTTTCATTAAGAAAGACAGCTCCTCATAATAAATCATTGATATTATCGTTGGAAATTTTCGGCCCAAAAAAAGAAAAGAAAGTGTTCTCCAGTGTATTATAGCATAGAGACAAGCCTTACTTAATCCGATCAGACCCTCATAAATTACTATTTCTTTGGCTTCGGGGGTAAAAAATATTTGATTCGAGTCGAGGAACCTACCTATCAACGCTCAGAGTGATCAGATATCAATTTTGCGGATGCAGATGGATAACACTAAAATCAAGTGGTTATTATTACCACTTGATTTTAGAGTTATCCATCTTCATCCGCAATTTGTCCATTTGACCCAGTGTTTCTGTGCCAATTATCTCGAGAAATAACAAACTTCAAAAATCAATATCTGATCACTCTGAGCTTTGATGGGTGGGTTCCCCGACTCGAATCAAATATTTTTTACCCCAAAGAAATAGTAATTTAGGAGCATCTGATCGGATTGAGTACCTTTAAAATAATTAAACAATTTCTGCAGACGCATTTTTCTCCTCGCAACTGTAAGCTCCTCCCACTTGTGAATATGTGTGGATAGCTCTATTGCAACTACAGTAATGCCCTAAGTAATCGACCTCTTAACCAAAGCAGAATTATGGGTAACTTTTCAGGATTTAGTTGGAAATATGGCTTGTTGGCGAGAGCTTTCCGATGAATGGCAACAAGCCATATTTCCGACTAAATCCTGAAAAGTTACCCATAATTCTGCTTTGGTTAAGAGGTCGATTACTTAGGGCATTACTGTATTTGCGATACGTAATTATGATAATACTCCGGATAGAACTCGTCTGATAAGGAAAGAAACGGATGGCATCAATATTATAGGAATAGTGTGAATAAAATGTATTTTTATCTTCAAATCCATGTTTTTGATAGCAAATACAATTTGAATACATTACAACAACAAAATATGGTAGATCATAAACTCAACTGCAAAGAATTTAAAAAAGTCAAATTCACAGACAAAATCCTGACAAATAAGATTGAGCTTTTTGTGCTGCAGTGAAGTTGGTGATAACATGTTTAGGTAGATTTAAGGCCATTACAAATAAATACCTAGATTATCATTATATTTTCTTGGAAAATTGGGGTGGGGGAAAGAATTAATTTGTTATTATTTATTTTCTGTGAACTATGATTAAGTAGCAAAAAAAACTCCCTCTCTACATACATTGTACTAATAATTACACCTGTTAACCCTTCCATGACGGGAGCTGTGCTGGTGCAGCATTAAAGATACTGTGCTAGTGCATTCTCTTATTCGCAAAATTTTAGGAAGCTCCAGTAATGGAAAGGTTAAATATCGTATAATATATAATTATACTAGGGGGTTGCCCATCACAAAATGACGGGTATACACATGTTCTTTGTTACTTTCTAGTGTCCGCGGTCATGAACAAATTCTCATTTCTATATAAGAAATGCAATGGTCATGCTTCTCTTTTTTGTCACTGGATGCGCGAGGGAACACTTTATTTCACTAAAACTGTATTTCTATGCATACCCACCCCACATATATGCGCATGCACATATTGAATGAAACGAAATCAGCATATTACTTTAAATATTACTATATACTAACTGAAACATACTCAATTCGGGCACGTTTATTCAGCGATGAAGGGGGCTTGCGGCACATTTTGATCTTAAATGGATCCCCTTGGGAGCCTGCATTCAGCAGGATCACAGGCCCATTTGTGGGAACACTTTATTTGAAATAAAACTATTTTCTCCCCCCCCCCCCCCCACCTTCTCCCCAACACACATATATACATGTATGTGCATGCACATACAGAACGCAATAATCAAGATATTTTACTTTATTACTATATACTAACTGAAACAGGCTCCATTCGGGAGTCTTCATTTAGCGATGGAGGGGCCTGCGGCCCCTTTGTGCACTTCGCACACATTATATGACCTTAAACAACGCGCGCTTCGCACACATTTTTATCTTTTAAACATTCTTTCATCAGATTTACATTCAACTGAAACATTAAAAGAGCATTAATTAGCGTGGGCAGTATTGTTTACACTGTATTATTCCCGGCTCGGGGATGTGGTTTTTCTAACCGAGTTCCGGCTAATCTACTGAACGGTATACCCACTGACTGTCAGACTGTGTCCATTCGCCATCTTCCGCAAAACTTTCATAACAAACACAGCATTCTTTACGTATGTTTACACCGAACTGGCAAATTAAAGTACCATATTAGCACCTATTCCCAACGATGGTAGAGCGTTCTAATCTCGACTCAACACCCACTACATGCACTTTCATGACAAAATCAACAATTGTTACTTCTATTCACACTCAACCTGAACTGACAAATTAATTTAGCGCCTATTTCCAACAAAGCTGTTAGAACGCATGGACGTTTCATCGACAATAGCAAAGCTAATGTGGGTTTGCGTGTGACATCATATGACGTCATTTCGACAAACGTCATAAGAAATAGTCTATACTTGAGTGCAAATACTGCATTTCGGGACCATGTTAGATCTCAGGTTTGCTTTGACCAATCGACTTGAAATTTGGTGTGTCATCTTTTACAACACAATATAGGCCGTGGTACAAATTTGGGCCACATTGCACGCATGGTTGAAAAGTTATAAACGCGCCAAAAGAGTTATACACACACAGACGACGGGTTTTATAGATATAGATTATTGTGGTCTTATTGTTCTACATGGGATGTGTGTAGGTGAGGTGAGGGGGGATGATAATCTAGGTACTTATTTTTGACTAATGATTGGAGATGCAGCTAATTGGTAAATGGCACATTGGTTTGAGACTTTATGTTTAAAATGGTATATTTCATCCTATAACAAATTTTATATAGTTTCCGGGGTATAAAATAATAAATATGAATCAAAGACCCCTGTCCGGAAACGTTTCTATCAATTAATATTGATTTATATCAAATTTTCTGGTATAATATATATATCCTGTTTAAGGAGATTAACATTGTTATATAGTATCAGTGAATTTTGCAGTTTAATCCGTTGGAACTTTTTTTTTAACGGAAAATCATGACATAGCAAGTCACTCTCATTCTCATGCAGGGTTTGGGATACTAGTATATATCTAGCTGTATCATGGCGAACATAACACAAGAAGTGACAGTAAGACACCTAAAGACAGTTCAATCAACGTAACACAAACCCCATGGAATGGAAGTCACTTATCTACATTATTTAACAAAGATAATAAAGATTTGACATAAGTGGACATGGGTACACAGTTCAGCTCTATAATTGTTGTATGCTAATGTTATAGTTATCTGTTAAACTGTTCATCCCACAATAGATCAAACACCTACATCGCATATTCACAGTAGTTTTCTTCATGGAGAGGTCCCAGAAAACAGACAATTACAAGTGTTGAATGTTATCAACAAGATTCAACTTGGTGAAACACGCTCGATTTCCCGGGAAACAGAAACTGAAAGTAGGAATATTAGGAATTGTGCCGGCAGTGTCGCAGATAACTGATTATAATGACGTCCATTTAAGAATGTAATAGACCGATTGCTCTAAGGTTTCTCACCGTTTCTGTTCATTCCAATCTATTTTTGTCGCTCATAACGGCGGCTGACATTGAATTTTATTCATATAATCTGAATTGGATATCTGAAGTTCTAAACATAAGGTAATCAGTTGAGTTCCGTATCTAGTGATCACGCACCATGTAGGCAATTTACATAGTATCAATACAGCTTACAAATATATGCGGCGATTGATCACCGACACGGGTTGCGATCGAAGCACCTAATTTGCTTAATGTACGTCTATTCTGAACAGCATACATTCAAAATTACCTGCGTTGGCTAACTTGCGCTTCAATTTTGTGAGTTCAGGTCATTTAGCATGTGTTATTTAGACGCAAAAAACAAGACTGCACCGATTCGAAAATATCCGAATCAGCGGACCAATTTGGTGTCGATCTCGATTTGGGTGCCCGATATCGACATCGAATCGAATCTCGAATATTCGCAGATCCCTAGTCTTCGACTCATATCTATTATTTTATACCCCGAAAACAATATAAAATGTGTTTAGGAAGAGATAGACCATCTGTATGATATCTGATGACATAAAAGATATATATGACTGTCATGGATCCATTATTAAAGATATACATGACTGTCATGGATCCATTATTAAAGATATACATGACTGTCATGGGTCCATTATTAAAGATTTATATGACTGTCATGGATCCATTATTAAAGATTTATATGACTGTCATGGGTCCATTATTAAAGATTTATATGACTGTCATGTGTCCATTATTAAAGATATATATGACTGTCATGGATCCATTATTAAAGATTTATATGACTGACATGGGTCCATTATTAAAGATTTATATGACTGTCATAGGTCCATTATTACAGATTTATATGACTGTCATGTGTCCATTATTAAAGAATTATATAACTGTCATGGGTCCATTATTAAAGATATACATGACTCTCATGTGTCCATTATTAAAGATTTATATGACTGTCATGTGTCCATTATTAAAGACATATGTGACTGTCATGGGTCCATTATTAAAGATTTATATGACTGTCATGGGTCCATTATTAAAGATATACATGACTGTCATGTGTCCATTATTAAAGATTTATATGACTGTCATGGGTCCATTATTAAAGATTTATATGACTGTCATGGGTCCATTATTAAAGATTTATATGACTGTCATGTGTCCATTATTAAAGATATATATGACTGTCATGTGTCCATTATTAAAGATTTATATGACTGTCATGGGTCCATTATTAAAGATTTATATGACTGTCATGGGTCCATTATTAAAGATTTATATGACTGTCATGGGTCCATTATTAAAGATTTATATGACTGTCATGGGTCCATTATTAAAGATTTATATGACTGTCATGGGTCCATTATTACAGATTGATATGACTGTCATGGGTCCATTATTAAAGATATATATGACTGTCATGAGTCCATTATTAAAGATTGATATGACTGTCATGGATCCATTGTTAAAGATTTATATGACTGTCATGGGTCCATTATTATATATTATGTGCTTATTTCACTTTATTACATGATCCTACCCTTATTCCATTCAATAAACCTATTATATAAATTGTGATATAAAACGTTCCTTTAATAACAGGAAATTGTTGCAGGTGACCTTTGACTTCCGGTTTGTCGTCTCTTTTTACATTCCGTATGCTACGTCTCAAAATACAATGGCTTCTAATATTTTTCCAACAAACTATCATGAATGAAGAGTTTGAAAAGTTATGTCATTAACTGTACGCCATTAAATACGCCAAGTCTTTATTTATCCGGGACTATTTCTTTACGCAGGCAAACAAACGTCATCGCATGCCTTATAGAAGCCAATGTTAGTTTCGAGTCCCATTTGTTGATTTAAGTATGTTTTGGATCATGTAATAAATAGAATCTACAACTCGTCCCCAGTTTATAGCGGAATTTACAAAACTCATCCAGTAAATTAGGTCTGGAACTCGCCAAAGGCTCGGTCCAGACCTAATTTACTGGACTCGTTTTGTAAATTCCGCTATAAACTGGGGACGAGTAGATCCTCTATATATGACTGTCTTTATTAAAGACATATTATGTGCATATTTCACTAAATCACACTCATATTTTATGACTCAGTCACATAACCAATTTGCAAAATTCATAATTAAACTATTACTGTCAAAACATTCAACATTAGCTGTGCAATTTCGTTAACACTTTGATGATGGGAGCTGTGCTGGTGCAGCATTAAAGATCCTGTCAGTGCATTCTCTTATATATGCGAGTCTCCCATAATGAGCCTTGCATATATAAGAGAATGCACTGGCTTAGAAGATCAAGGTAAATATTGTTACGCCAATGTATTCTCTTATATATGCAAGGCTCCCTATGGGAGACTCACATATATAAGAGAATGCATTGGCACAGGGTTTTCGCAAAATTTCACGAATCTCCAGTCATGAAAGGGTTAAACACAAAGTCTGAACTACGCAGCAATGTAAACAAACATTCTTTAGTTCCTCCCGATAAATCATGGACAAACAAACAAGAATTATTTTTATTTAAATTATACGACAGAATACTGTGGTGTGTTGGTAATTTTGATACAATGTTTATTTACATAACTGCGTTGAGCAAGTTTATTCACTGCAAGTTGCAACAGAGTGTTTCAAACCACTTTAAGCTTATATGCTCTAAGTACTTTTCACAGATAACTTCACACTTTAAGCTTATATGCTCTAAGTACTTTTCACAGATAACTTCATACTTGGAGATTAATCTTGAGTGTGTCGAGTCTTTCGACAGATAACTAATTCTGAGTTTGATGTATCAACAAATAAATTATGTTCTGTCAAAAGGACAAGAGCGACAGGATTTCAGTCAGACACAAGCTATTTTCAGGAGGTTTAAAGGCCCACTTAATTTCCGAGTCTCCAATTATTTTTTTTATTGTGCCTTAACCCTTTACCCAACAAAACGGCCAAAACCGGCCAAATAAAGCTTCAACAGCCTAAAATATCTTCGGTCTGTCTCAATAGAACCATACAAATATGGATATCATTGGAACCGGCTCCTTGACCACAGTTATGCCCTGTGCCCTGTGCCAATGCATTCTCTTAAATATGTGAGTCGACCATAGGTCGCCTCGCATATATAAGAGAATGCATTGGCCTAACAATTTTATTAATTTTTTCTTGTATTCTTTAACAATTTTATTAGTGATGGGCGGTTAACCGAGAAAACAACTCTGTTTCGGTTTTTTAACAATAAACCGAAAACCGACCGACGCGATTCTGCTCAAACCGACATTACGTTTTTTTTTTTATATGTTTATTTTTCACTTAAATCGACTTATTATACCTCCCCAAGTACTTATTAGTTGATATTGTTATCAAATTATCGGCCTCTCTGATCAATATTATATCGGAATGTGTCCATTTCGTCTCAGATATGTGTTGTTATAATATCGTAGGCGACTGTTTTTGTTCTTTTTCAAAACATGGCCGAACAAAATAACGAACAGGGTTCTTTTTTTAACACCTTTTACCATTTTTTCTTACATTCTTTAACAATTTTATAAGTTTTAATGTGTTAAGCCAATGCATTCTCTTATATATGCGAGGCGACCTATGGTCGACTCGCATATATAAGAGAATGCATTGGCACAGGGCCCTTCTGTTGGGTAAAGGGTTAAGTATGATTACAATACTATAATTTATCACCATTTGAAACGTCTGTGTCTCAGGAGGTGCCCATAGAGTAATAGAAACAGCTGAAATCATAGAAACATTTCCCCCATCTCGCTCCAAGAATGCAACAGAATTCAAACTAAAATACTCGGGGAGAGCTTTCCGATGAATGGCAACAAGCCATATTTCCGACTAAATCCTGAAAAGTTACCCATAATTCTGTGTTTAAGGGGTCGATTACTTAGGGCATTACTGTATTTATTACATTCATATGTGTGATTTACCTTCATTTCTCGAGTGATTATAATTAACTTGTGCATTATGTATTCATACATGCTATCAAAATAATATATTTTATGCATCATGGGTTTTATGGCCGTATTATTAGGATTTCTGGTTAACCATATGTTTATAGTGGAAATAAACAGAATAATCACTTGACTGTTGACGTAAAATAATTCATTCATAAAAAACTCGAGCGCAATGTGTTCTCGTATTTGTATGACGTCCCTGTCTCTCATGAATTATTTCACGTCACTAGTTCAATCAAGTAATTATTCTCTATATCAGCAATGCAAAATTAAATAGTCCTTTTAACCCATTCCACACTAAAGCATCATTGATAAGTAGCTATCCCATAGGAGATCAGATTATAAGTTTAACCCTATCCCATAGGAAATGTTCAGATTATAAGTTTAACCCTTTCTATACTAAAGCATCATTGATGAGTAGTTATCCCATTGTAAATGTTCAGATAATAAGTTTAACCCTTTCTAAACTAAAGCATCATTGATTAGTAGTTATTCCATAGGAAATGTTCAGATTATAAGTTTAACCCTTTCTGTACTAAAGCATCATTGATTAGTAGTTATTCCATAGGAAATGTTCAGATTATAAGTTTAACCCTTTCTATACTAAAGCATCATTGATGAGTAGTTATCCCATTGTAAATGTTCAGATAATAAGTTTAACCCTTTCTACACTAAAGCATCATTGATGAGTAGTTATCCCATAGGAAATGTTCAGATAATAAGTTTAACTCTTTCTATTCTAAAGCATCATTGATGAGTAGTTATCCCAAAAGAAATGTTCAGATAATAAGTTTAACCCTTTCTATACGAAAGCATCATTGATGAGTAGTTATCCCATAGGAAATGTTCAGATAATAAGTTTAACCCTTTCTATACTAAAGCATCATTAATGAGTAGTTATCCCATCTAAATGTTCATATAATAAGTTTAACCCTTTCTATACTATAGTATCATTGATGAGTAGTTATCCCATCTAAATGTTCATATAATAAGTTTAACCCTTTCTATACTATAGTATCCACCCCATGCATCCGGACATGCTCATAGCGGAAGACATGCTCGTAGCGGAATAACCACATGGCCCGCGATTTGCACACCGTTCACGGTTAGACACATGTTGCACCGAAACCAACACATACCAGTGGTTGACGGTGGTGGTACTATTTGTGGCTATAATTTACCCAACTGTACATCAAACTTCTTTAAACATGGACGCAGTTTAATCCTATTTTACCGGGAAGTTAGGCCAAAAATTGTGGCAAAATTTGCATTTCTTACATAAAATTACGATTTCTGTGGTAACAGCCCAGACAATATAGTCTTGGCATACATTGCTATTTCTGCGGATATTCCCTTAATATAATAGACAACATTTTCAGTCATGTTTCTAAATTTTCCATAGTAAAAAATTTACATATATGCAGGTCATAGCAAGAAAATATGGTATGTCCATAGCAGTGGTTTTACGTTTGCTATAGACATACCCCAAAATCAAGTGAGTGCCTCCATGGAAACTAATTTTTCAGGCACTAATATGATTGACATCGCAAACATGTCCAGTTCATTTTGAAGCTAAGATATCATACTTTGAGAGACTGTATGTTATATAATGTTTCAATGCAAAGATTCATTAAAATTTGATAAAACTTATATCGAGTAAGTATTTCAGGTCATAATTTTCGTATAAAACCCGATTATCGAACAGTAATATGCAAATTGCGGAAACCACAACCGCTCATTTCTGTAGACCGATTATCGCTGTTAACGTTTAAAAAAAATCAAGGTAAAATAAACCGTGTTTTTATGAAATAACTTACGACAACTAAAGACGATGTGCAAATCGCGTGTCATGTGGTTATTCCGCTACGAGCATGTCTTCCGCTACGAGCATAACCGGATGCATGGGGTGGTATCATTGATGAGTAGTTATCCCATAGGAAATGTTCAGATAATAAGTTTAACCATTTCTATACAAAAGTATCATTGATGAGTTGTTATCCCATATGAAATGTTCAGATAATAATTTCATCACACGACCACCACAGATTGATTGTTGAAGTTATTATCTAAACATTTCCCTCAATAAATAGGGCTCCTTCTGCATTTTTATTGTCAGCTTTTATCACATTAACATCCCTTCAAATGAATAATAGACCATTCCAATGTTCACTTTTTAACTCACTGGGAGAATCCATTTAATATAGATTTTCATGGCCAGTGCAAACACTGGTCCAATATGAGAGAAACAATATAGAATAACACACACATAAAAACAATATAAAGAGGTTTTGCAAAATCACCACTACAGTTAACAGTTAGGAAATGTTAGGTTTCCTGGTTTGTAACATACATGAGTGATCCGTTTCCTGGTTCGTAACATACATGAGTGATCCAAAGATAATGCTCGAGCCAAGCCTTGAAATAGTGTTTCTGCCGTTTGCAGAATGAGGTCCCCAGAGAGTGAATTTAGTGATGCTAGCACGGTTTGTGGGATTAAATTCACCCTCAGGGGACCTCATTTTGCAAATGACAGAAACAACAACTTCTTTGAGTTATCGTATAATGGAGCATTCCACAGCTATCAATCAAATAATTAGTAGTAGATATATTCAACCAATCAGTGACTGAGCCGGTTGCTTGCTGCATTGAAACTTCTTTGATCACCTAATATCACCTATATCCGTGTATACTTTCAGTGTTAATTCGCCTATTTTCAAACAACTTTTTGTGGTCAAATCATAATGTACTGAAATTTGTATTTGTGCCATATTGCGTGACACAGGTCATATTATTAACAATTAACCCTTTCATGACTGGTGCTTCCTGAATTTTTGCGAAAACCATGTACCAATGTATTTTCTTGCATATGTGAGTAAACATCATCTATATAAGATAAGGCATTGGCCTAACAATATTTACTGTGACCTTTGTGAGCCAGTGTATTCTCTTATATATGCGAGGCTCCCTATGGGAGACTCACATATATAATGGAATGCACTGGCACAGGGTTATTAATGCTGTGAAAGCTCAGCTCCCATCATGAAAGGGTTAAAGATGTAAAGAATGTTTGTTCTGGGTTGTATTATAGCATAAAGGCAGGTGCTGTAAAACTAATTAAACTGTTTCTGTAGATGCCTTGTCTCCTAGCAACAGTAAGCTCCTCCCACTAATTACTATGTGCGGAAACGACCATATGAGCACAAGTAACCAGCATTACCTTATATTTCATGTCCAGGATACAAATCACGATTAAAGGCAGACTGTATATTTCATGTCCATATATTAGTCAGATAAGATACAAATCATGATTAAGAAAATTAAAAGCTATTCCACGTAATCAACACTGTTAAATCTATATAATCGTGACATTGCAAAACCTCTGTATTAAGGATCTTCAGAAATCTAAAAACTACAGAAATATGAATGAGACATTAATGTTCATTAAGGCCAAACACAAATTAATGTTGTTTCTCAGACATGTCTGTCATTTGCAGAATGAGGTCCCCAGAGGGTGAATTTAGTGATGCTATCCCGCAAAGCGGGCTAGCATGACCAAATTCACCCTCTGGAGACCTCATTCTGCTTAGGCCTCATCTTCTCGGAAGTATCTATAGTATTAAATTAACATTGCGGGATAGCATCACTAAATTCACCCTCTGAGGACCTCATTCTGCAAATGACAGGCACACTATTTGCAGGCTTGTTTTTATGGCCCACTCAAATAAACATTTTATAAATCATCCTGTGGCTCGACAATGGACAAACTACTGGCGTAAATTTAGCCAGATACATTTCAACTTGTATTTGAAATTTCTATTTGTTATTTATGATAATATTAGTTTTCTTTTTTTGTTTAAGCCATATGTCTTTATGTTGTACAAATTTATTTCAACAATGAGAAGTAATTTTTCACACCCAACAATGATTTTTGATAATCAGGCATATGACAAGCCCTTAATAAAAATGAGCTGAAATCACCTGGTTTTCTTGAAATTCTGCATGATTTTGCAATAAATTCACTTAATTCTTCATATGAAAATAGCTGAGTTCAGCTAATTAGCTGAAGAGTCTCATCCCTGGATAATTCAAGAGTAAACATTTAGAAATTTTTGTCATATAAAGTGGCAATAACAACCTGACTGCTTTGGTAAATTTTGCTGGAAAAAAATAAATACAAAAAACTTGCCTGCCCATTTTGAAGAAAAAGTGTCTGAGAAACAGAAATTTGGCAAATTTGTGTTAACCAATAAGTATTATGCAATACATGAGCCCATTTATAATACCATTATAATGTGTAAATGCACCATTATAATCAGTAAATACACTTATGCAGTTTTGCAATATACATACTGATATGATAGAGAAGTGATTCAGAATTCACTTCTCCCTGGGATATAAATATGGGGAAATGGTACATTTTAGGGAAATACAGTTTGTCTCAATTTGTTCCAATCAAAGGGGTCAAAATACCAACTCCAAACATAATTTTCAGATGGCGTTATTGATATCGCAGCACACATCTCTCTTGCAAGATATCATTTATAATACAACATAAAAATATACATAAAGATTTCTGAAGATCCTCATTGACAAAATGAGAGCCTCCTTACATAGCATTGATGTAGCACCAATCATTTCCAATTAAAACTAGGCTCTCGAACAAGCTACGTGCTACCGAGTCTAAAGGAATTCACTATCATTCTCATTGACACCGCTATAAATACAGTAATGCCCTAAATAATCGAGTCCTTAACCACAAGCAGAATTATGGGTAACTAGGTGAGAGCTTTCCGATGAATGGCAACAAGCCATATTTCCGACTAAATCCTGAAAAGTTACCCATAATTCTGCCGTGGATAAGGAGTTGATAATTAAGGGCATTACTGTAGCTTCTGCATGTAATCGCTGCAGTATGACATCACAGCGCAGATAGTTTTTACGATTTACAGATATCTCCTTTCGCTTTCATTTTAGACGTATAACAAAGCTGTTAAAATTCTTGGGTATACTTAATTCTATTCTCTTTGCTAGGTATTATTGGTCAATTCATGGCTTTTCATAGACGCTTTTGGTGTTTAAATTAGTTGTCGTAATCTCTAGTTTTGTAAACATTGTGTGAAATTATCAATGTTACAGAAAATTTATTGCTCTATATTGTTAGCTATATGGCGAGTCGATATTTGCTTCATTGCTTTATCATTACATGTTGTGCCTGATTTGCTTCATCGCTTTATCATTACATGTTGTGCCTGATTTGCTTCATCGCTTTATCATTACATGTTGTGCCTGATTTGCTTCATCGCTTTATCATTACATGTTGTGTCTGATTTGCTTTATCGCTTTATCATTACATGTTGTGCCTGATTTGCTTCATCGCATTATCATTACATGTTGTGCCTGATTTGCTTCATCGCTTTATCATTACATGTTGTGCCTGATTTGCTTCATCGCTTTATCATTACATGTTGTGCCTGATTTGCTTCATCGCTTTATCATTACATGTTGTGCCTGATTTGCTTCATCGCTTTATCATTACATGTTGTGCCTGATTTGCTTCATCGCTTTATCATTACATGTTGTGCCTGATTTGCTTCATCACTTTATCATTACATGTTGTGCCTGATTTGCTTCATCGCTTTATCATTACATGTTGTGCCTGATTTGCTTCATCACTTTATCATTACATGTTGTGCCTGATTTGCTTCATTGCTTTATCATTACATGTTGTGCCTGATTTGCTTCATCGCATTATCATTACATGTTGTGCCTGATTTGCTTCAATGCTTTATCATTACATGTTGTGCCTGATTTGCTTCATCGCTTTATCATTACATGTTGTGCCTGATTTGCTTCATCGCTTTATCATTACATGTTGTGCCTGATTTGCTTCATCGCTTTATCATTACATGTTGTGCCTGATTTGCTTCATCGCTTTATCATTACATGTTGTGCCTGATTTGCTTCATCGCTTTATCATTACATGTTGTGCCTGATTTGCTTCATCGCTTTATCATTACATGTTGTGCCTGATTTGCTTCATCGCTTTATCATTACATGTTGTACTTGGCTGACACTGATGTAATGCATAGAGGAGGTAATGGAACCCACTATTTCCTTTATAACTTAGTAACATGTAGCTTGTTTCGAGAGTCTAATTCAACAGACAATATTTTTGAAGGAACAGTTTACGGGTACCTTTTGTTTTGATTTTGATTTCTGATCTGATTAGTCCAGTGCACCCCACCCAAGAACTGCTTTGGTAATTTACGACAATGATGTACATACATGTTAGATAGCTACATGTACATAAGAAGGCTCCCTATAAACTAAGTTGATAGATATGAGCAGAAAACTTGTAGCTAGAAACGAGACTCCTATTAAATCATGGACAACCTTACAAACAAGACTCGTATAAAATCAACCATAGAAACGAGACTCCTATTAAATCAACCATAGAAACGAGACTCGTATTAAATCATGGACAACCTTAGAAAAAGCCTGGATATAGTGTGTCTGACATTGGCAGAATGAGGGTGAATTTAGTGACGCAATCCCAAGATCTCGAAAAAAATATTTGATTTGATTCGAGGAACCCACCGATCAAAGCTCATAGTGATCAAATATCGATTTTTGAAGTTTGTTATTTCTCGAGATGTGTAATAATATGTGGCCCAGAAACACGTGGTCAAATGGAGGGTTTCGGACAAAATTGCGGATGAAGATGGATAACTCTAAAATCAAGTGGTAATTTCGTGATACTTTATTGATAATATTTTGTTGAACAAAATGTTGATAAATAACAAGTTTTGGGAAATTTGATACCATAGTTGACAGTGGTTAGCATTATTTTGTTGCAATAAATCAATTCTGATAAATAAAGCGTATTTTGAAGAAATGTTGTATCTTGATGGTATGGGGATCGTCTGATCGGATTGAGTACCTTTAAATGTACATGTGTGCATGTTATGAAAAAAATGTAAGTTGAAAAAGTTCAATGGACCACATAATCGCAGTTGTACAGGTTCCCATGGTTCTAAATATCTGTGCCAAGTTTTAAAAAAATTGACTGAAAAATGTAGGAATACAAGCTTGGAAAAAATTGTATTCACCCCCGGCAGACATCCAGATAAGTTCATTCCTATATATCGCCCATTACATTGTTATGGGGGGGGGGGGTGGGAGCAGTAATGCCCTAAATAATCGATTCCTTAATCACAGCAGAATTATGGGTAATTTTTCAGGATTTAGTTGGAAATATGGCTTGTTGTCATTCATTACTGATTTGTCACACCATACTCATGTATCCCCAAGAAACAAATAGAGGTGTGTACAGTTTCCTCCTTCCTGACCCTTGTGACCTCCCCACCACCAGAAGAATGCAAGGATGTGTAGGCCTACAGGTCAGCCACTGGCATCAAAAAGATTTCACAAACATAATTTTCAACATTCCTGTGACCACGTTTCTCGCTACAAGTTAAAATTACCCAACCTACAAACTTAGGATCAATATATCAAATATCACAGACAAGAACCACAACTCTAGAATTTTGATTTGGCACTCGAGTTGAGTATTCCTTGAGAATTGTTTACGTTGCTATTTTTAGCATCAGTTGAGGGATGGATAACTGTTACTAGTCCACTCCACTTCTATAGACGGCCATTTTGTCTGCAAACAACATTTGATATCAGAACTGTCTGTTATTATCTGTACGTCCAACTCATCCTTCAGAACACACTTCCCTTCTGCATAAGCGATCTGAAATCAGACAATGATAAAAATCATAATTGAATTAACCCTTTACCCAACAGAAGGGCCCTGTGCCAATACATTCTCTTATATATGGGAGTCGACCATAGGTCGCCTCGCATATATAAGAGAATGCATTGGTTTAACACATTAAAAATTATAAAATTGTTAAAGAATGTAAGAAAAAATGGTAAAAAGTGTTAAAAAAACCAATGCATTCTCTTATATATGCGAGGCGACCTATGGTCGACTCGCATATATAAGAGAATGCATTGGCACAGGGCATAACTGTAACCATCACAATGTGGTCAAGCCTGCAAATAGTGTGTCTGTCATTTGCAGAATGAGGTCATCAGAGGGTGAATTTAGTGATGCTATCCCGCACAGTGGGCTAGTATCACCAAATTCACCCCCTGGAGACCTCATTCTGCTTATGCCTCATCTTCTGGGAAGTATCTATAGTCTCATTGCTTTTAGTGACTTTTTCCCTTTTGGGAAGTTTCTATATCCCCTAATTTGCAGAAGATAAAATTTATAATCGAGGTGACTAATGGGTGAACATCACTTACTTCAACTGGGGAACTTCAATCTGATCCTAGGTCTCCCATAGCAGTTAAGGCCTAGGCAGAATGAGGTTCCCAGCGGGTGAATTTGGTGATGCTAGCCTGCTGCGAGGGATATCATCAATATATTCACCTTCTGGGGACCTCATTCTGCAAATGACAGACACACTATTTGCAGGCTTGCACATAGTAACAGGTGCCATAAAAAATTAATAGTTCATTTCTCAGGGATTTCTCGACCGATATTGCGTCCCTATCGTCAAATCTTTACATATCACAACTCAAAAACGCCAGCCATCACGTCCCATTTTGCAACAGGAAGTTTGCCAAATTATCTCCATTTGGCCCGGTAAATGTATTAGCCGGTCTATCTGGTTAGATTTGCACCTTACGTGCGACAACTATCTAGGTCGAGTCCTCCTTCCACTGACTTGGAGAATGGGCGGTATTTATAAATTTATTTATTTATGGAATATTATAAATATGTTCAAGGCACATGGTTTTTGGTGATGTGGTGACCCCTGAACTATTCAGATTATGTGGCCTTAGATATCACTATATTTGTTTCACACCTAAGCGAACAATTGAGAATTCACAGTTAAGATTACATTATGGGCAGTATGTTAAATCAGTGAATAAACTATAATTGTGCCAAGCCTGATTATAGCGTGTCTGTCATTTGCAGAATGAGGTCCCAAGAGGATGAATTTAGTGATGCTATCCCACATAGCGGGCTAGCATCACTAAATTCACCCTCTGGGGACCTCATTCTGCTTAGGCCTCATCTTCTCTGGAAAGTTTCTATGTTATCAAATTTCTACAGAATATTCTTCACAAAGTTTCTATTTCCCAAAATTTGCAGACGACACATTGCATAATCGAGATTCCCAATGGGTGTACATCACAATATTCATCATTTGCTAACTTCAATCTGAGTCTATGTCTCCCATAGCAGATGAGGCCTAAGCAGAATGAGGTCCCCAGAGCATGGAATCAGCAAATCGTTAATTAACAACATAATTAAGAAGAATATCGCAAGGGCATGGCAACAATAATTTCAACAAAGGGCTACAACTCTGGTGAGTATTGGCAGGCGGAACCCTGTATTCACCTGTATTTTGGGCTAGTAAACTCACATACTAAATTTCAATCCATTCAGTTCAGACTTACTAAAGTTATCATCCGGAAATGAAACAAGACAGTCAAAGACTGTGGGGTCGCTCACCAGACTGCAAAGACTGATGAGACTGGGACTCTGGAGACCACAATAGTCAGAACTTTTCATAATCACTTTAAAAGAAGTAGATCTAAACATGATATGTGGCTAGAGAGGCTTCTGTAGTGTACAGTGGGTAATTTCAAGGTGAATATCCACCTTGAAATTACCCACTGTACACTACTGATCATGCACCCCCTCCTCCAGCTCAACAAGTCCCCTCCCGACCGGGCTCCAGACTCCCAAGTCTTGGGTTGGAATTTCACAACAGACATCTCAAACTTTCTCAATTTTTGGAAATTTCCAATCTCACAAGCGCCTTTTTATAAAACCATTTAGACATGTTTGAAGCCCAATTATCCATGGACCCAAAACACCATACATGTATGTCAGATTAATCAGTTAGGCAGTTCCAAGGTAGTTGTTTTAATGAATGTGGTATTTCAATGATTTTTTAAACACAAAAGTGTTAACCCCGTCATTTCTTAACAGGTTGACCTGATGTTAACAAATCTGAATATCAGTCACTAAAGGATCCTCCATACTATATGTAAGCTAAATAGTCCAACCTCTCTTGAGAAGACAATTTAAGAATTACTATAGAGACAAACAGTTATGTCCCTGGTCCCACCCTATTTAACCTGGTGACCACATCTGAATAAATTTGAATACCAGACACCAAAGAACCCTTCATACTAAATATTAGTAAAATAGACCTGATGGTCCTTGTGGTGGAAGCATGTTAAAATTTGTGGCTATATCAAATCTACAGCCTCATTGCCCCCACCCAGGCAGCTTAGAAATCAATAGGAATCTATATATTATTATACCAGTATCAAACAGCATACATACAGGTAGGGTGGGTGGTTGAAAGTTAAATCTCTTATCTCTGCCCAAATTTGAACAAATGTGAATCCCCATCTATGAGGTCCATTCATCTAGAAATTTCAAACGGTAGATTTTAAGAGTTGAAGAAAACTGATTTTCCTCAAAAGTTTCCTAAAAATGACCTCACGTGTACAAATCTGAACCCCACTCACCAAAGGACCCTCCATACCAAAAGCTAAATAGGCCTGATGGTTTTTGAAGAGGAAAGAGTTATGGCCCTGGCTTCTCACCTATATGACCTGATGAACTCATTTGAACAAATCTGAATGCGAGTCAAAATATATAAGCCCATTCGGTCTTTAATATGTATGTGGAGAAGAACAAAATTGATGGACAGATGGAGACATCCCAACAGAGGGATGGATGGGAAGACATACTGACAGACAAATTCAATCCAATATACCCCCCCCCCCCCAAGTTTTCTTTGCAAATCAGGGTATAATGAGTACAACTGGATAGGTGGTGGTTAAGAATATATTAGTGGAACAGCCAAGCTTGAATATAGTGTTTGACTTTTGCAGAATGAGGTCCCTAAAGGGTGAATTTAGTGCTGCAATCCTGCAAGATGGGCTAGCATCACCAGATTCACCATCTGGGGACCTCATTATGCTTAGGCCTCAACTGCTATGGGAGACATAGGAACAGATTAAAGTTCTCCAGTTAATTGGTGATGTGCACCCTTTGGGCACTTCAATTATCAATTTTATCTTCAGCAAATTAGGGGATATAGAAACTGAACAGAAGGGAAAAAGTAAGTAGAAATGTAAATTTAAGACCATGTATACTTCCCTAAAGATGAGGCCTAAGCAGAATGAGGTCCCTGGAGAGTGTATTTGGTGAGACATCCCAACAGAAAGATGGATCGGAGGACAGACTGACAGAGAGACAGACAAATTCAATCCAATATACTGCCCAAGTTTTATTTGCCAATCAGGGTATAATGAGTTCAACTGGATAGGTGGTGGTTAAGAATATAATAGTGGAACAGCCAAGTCTGAATATAGTGTCTGACTTTTGCAGAATGAGGTCCCTATAGGGTGAATTTAGTGCTGCAATCCTGCAATATGGACTAGCATCACCAAATTCACCATCTGGGGACCTCATTATGCTTAGGCTCCAACTGCTATGGGAGACATGGGAACAGATTGAAGTTGTCCAGTTAATTGGTGATGTGCACCCATTGGGCACCTCAATTATCCATTTTATCTTCTGCAAATTAGGGAATTAGATTAGAAACTGAACAGAAGGGAAAAAGTAAGCAGAAATGTCAATTTAAGACCCTGTATACTTCCCTGAAGATGAGGGCTAAGCAGAATGAGGTCACTGGAGAGTGTATTTGGTGATGCTAGCCTACTGTGCAGAGTAGCATCACTAAATTCACCCTCTGGGGACCTCATTCTGCAAATGTCAGACATACAGCATTTTGTTTTGATATGATGTTAATGACACATACAGGGCATGAATGTTTACACCTACCTGGGTGGGGGGGGGTGGTAGTGGGGACAGGGGTGAGGAGGGGAAGGTGTGGAATGGGGTGTTTTGTGTCTAAAAAAATGAAAAAAATCAGGGGTTAAAATGAAAAAAATATTTTTGTATTGTTCATTTTGAATTTTGATTGTTTTTTTTTAATTGAGCAAGGATTTAAATTTTTTTTTTTTTTAAGAGTTACGTTCCTGACACGGCCCCTATTTGACACACTGACCCCTTTTGAACAAATCTGAACCCCAGTCACCCAAGGACCCACCATACAAAATATTAGCTAAATCGGCCCAATGATTCTGGAGACGAAGTCGTTCTAATAATTACTAGGGAGAATAGAGTTATGTCCCTGGTTCTGCCCCTATTTGACCCAGTGACCCCATTTGAACAAATCTGACCCCCAGTCACCCAAGGACCTTCCATACCAAATATAAGCTAAATAGGCCTGATGGTTCTTGAAAAGAAGTTGTTTTAAGAATTACTATGGTGGGAAAGAGTTATGGCCCTAGCTTCGCAACTATTTGACTCGGTGACCTTATTTTAACAAATCTGAGTCTGAGTCAACCAGGGAACATCCACACCAAATATGAACCAATTTGGCCTTAGGGTACTGGAGAAGAAGATGATTCTTGACGGACAGACGGATGGCACGACGGACGAGGAGTGATGACTATGGCTCCACCGGAGACTTCGTCTCAGGTGAGCTAAAAAGCGACCAGACTGATGGTACAGACCACTAACATAATTCGTCTCGAAAACTGCCAAGAAGATCATTATATAAAGTTTGTATTTATACATGGATTTGTTTTATATTCCTTTTTTTACTTGTGCACCCCCCCCCCCCCCCCCCCCCCTCCATGATGCACACTGTCAGCTATCTCTATGTGATGGTTTTCGAACACCATATTTCCAGTTCCTGAAACAGTGTGTCATGCCATGAATATTTTTATGGTGAGATGTACATGGAGGGTTGTAGTGGTGAGGAGGTGAACATACCTTGCCATTCTGTGCTGATCTGACGAGACCATTACAGTGATATAACACAAACTGATTCGGAGTTTCGTAGTTAGTTTCCTCAGCATAGAATTCGCCCATGAAGCTTTGATATGTAATAATTCCGAGACTCTCTGGATCCAACTTCGACACCATAATATCTACACTGCAAAACAGAGCAATTGTTACATTACATTGACTGGCATCCGTATCGAGTGTTCATGCTGGACCATTTGACAAGTTATTTTAGTCATTTCTATTTATTTTTCGCAATTGGCTAACATAGCTGACCGCGGCATGAGCTCTGCTAATATGTGTAGGATTACTTATGCCTGATCATTCCATACCTTCGGCAAAGGAAATTCAGATGGCACTTTGTCCAACCCTGTCCCCAATCCCCCTGGTACGATTAGAGCGATAGAGAGATGTTAAGCTCCCCCCCCCCCCCCCCCCCCCCCCCCCCCGGTACGATTAGAGAGAGAGATGTTTATTCCTCCAGATATGGAGAGAATATGATACGATATATATACACAAATTAACTGGTGGCATATATACACACTACAATTTAACTTTAGACGGCCCATTTGAAGTCGGTAGTTTAACTCAGGTAATTAGCTCATCCATCAAATGGTGTCCGTGCGGACATGTCAACTTAATTCCTCAAGTAACCACGGTGACCGTGCAGACATGTCAACTTAATTCATCAAGTAACCACGGTGACCGTGCAGACATGTCAACTTAATTCATCAAGTAACCAGTGACCGTGCAGACATGTCAACTTAATTCATCAAGTAACCACGGTGACCGTGCAGACATGTCAACTTAATTCATCAAGTAACCACAGTGACCGTGCAGACATGTCGACTTAATTCCTCAAGTAACCACGGTGACCGTGCAGACATGTCGACTTAATTCCTCAAGTAACCACGGTGACCGTGCGGACATGTCGACTTAATTCCTCAAGTAACCACGGTGACCGTGCGGACATGTCGACTTAATTCCTCAAGTAACCACGGTGACCGTGCAGACATGTCGACTTAATTCCTCAAGTAACCACGGTGACCGTGCAGACATGTCGACTTAATTCCTCAAGTAACCACGGTGACCGTGCAGACATGTCGACTTAATTCCTCAAGTAACCACGGTGACCGTGCAGACATGTCGACTTAATTCCTCAAGTAACCATGGTGACCGTGCAGACATGTCGACTTAATTCCTCAAGTAACCACGGTGACCGTGCAGACATGTCGACTTAATTCCTCAAGTAACCACGGTGACCGTGCAGACATGTCGACTTAATTCCTCAAGTAACCACGGTGACCGTGCAGACATGTCGACTTAATTCCTCAAGTAACCACGGTGACCGTGCAGACATGTCGACTTAATTCCTCAAGTAACCACGGTGACCGTGCAGACATGTCGACTTAATTCCTCAAGTAACCACGGTGACCGTGCAGACATGTCGACTTAATTCCTCAAGTAACCACGGTGACCGTGCAGACATGTCGACTTAATTCCTCAAGTAACCACGGTGACCGTGCAGACATGTCGACTTAATTCCTCAAGTAACCACGGTGACCGTGCAGACATGTCGACTTAATTCCTCAAGTAACCACGGTGACCGTGCAGACATGTCGACTTAATTCCTCAAGTAACCACGGTGACCGTGCAGACATGTCGACTTAATTCCTCAAGTAACCACGGTGACCGTGCAGACATGTCGACTTAATTCCTCAAGTAACCACGGTGACCGTGCAGACATGTCGACTTAATTCCTCAAGTAACCATCAAGATATCAGGAATGAATTGACTCTTTGATCACAGAAAGGTGAGGATGGAGAGTAAATTGAATTTCAGCCATTATGACTTCTCCCTGATAACAGTCCACTTCTCCCTAATAATCTAATGGGGAGAAGTGACTTCTTCCAGATAACAGTCCACTTATAACAGTCCCTAATAATCTAAGAAGTGACTTCCCCAATTTGAATTCTCTAGGCTTGAATGCATACAGAAAAAAAGTAGTTATTTTCATAAATTGTATTGCTGAAAAGGATATCCGGTTGACAACCGGCTACCGTCGGCAAATGGTTAAAGTACGATCGACCGGTTAACCACTATGTAATACACACACACGATGCCAATGACAAACACTAACATATTCAGGTCCTTAATCAGCATGAGACTGATAACAGTAGCTTTTAAACACGTGTACTTTATCAATTTTGCCACAAACTTTATCACTCAGAGGGGTATACAGTCAAAATTACGCGTATTAAAAGTCAAAATCTGGTGCGAGATCAAAAGTCTTCCATGAATTGCAAGTTACATAGTCTGGCTTTGGTGACTTAACATCAAAGATGCATGATGTCGCCTTTGATGTTCGACGTCCAGTAAAGCAATTGCACTGAGTCATAGGCAAAAATCAATGCAAATTTTTTTTAAAGCAGTTATTTGACATCTGACTGTCTTAAGAAATTCACAAATACTGATATCTGGGCGCATTTCAGAAAACAAAAAGAAATTTGCAGAATGAAAACTCTGTAGAGCCCTATTTACATACACATGGTTTATAATTCTAACATTACTGAGGTTGAGTAATCTCAGCGGATGAAGATCCAATGAACTCGTATTGAAGTGGTGTTTCTATGCAGTCGGACTTGATTGCATCCTAATGCCACAGCATTTGATTGTGTTCTAACAGAAAACACTGTTTTCAGCAGATTTTTGGCTGATTTTTTAATTTTAATTTGTTAACTACATTAAGTTCATGAAACTTCATAATTGTTTTTAACTGTCGTCAGCCATCCTTATAGATGGCGCACATCTATTAGCATGCATCTCAAAGCACCGAAGAACACCTGCTAGTTAGAATACCTAAGTCACATGACCTAATATTCGTCCAGTCCAACAATAGCTATAATTACAATAAAAAGCTGCCGCAATTTGCATGTACGAAATATTATATATGTCAAAAAATATTCTTCCCAAATGTGAATGATAATAAGTTGGGTAGCAGTTGCGACTACAATAAAATAAGGTCAGAGTGTAAACTCATAGGTTGAAAATAGCGGATATCTGGTTATGATCTGGTTACACGTCATGGTTAACCGACTACAAATATAGGTCAACCGTTTCAGCACTAATAAATTGTATACCAAAATTAGCAGCACGCAATTCTTTAGGCTGTTCCCTGTTCTCCAGTATACAAATAATGAAGAAGATCTAATTAACTACTTACTACTCCTTAACCCTTTACCCAACAAACCGGCCAAATAAAGCTTCAACAGCCTCAAATATCTTCGGTCTGTCTCAATAGAACCATACAAATATGGATATCATTGGAACCGGCTCCTTGACCAAATTGTGATAGTTACAGTTATGCCCTGTGCCAATGCATTCTCTTATATATGCGAGTCGACCATAGGTCGCCTCGCATATATAAGAGAATGCATTGGCCTAAAAAAAATCTTTTTACAATTTTTTCTTACATTCTTTAACAATTTTATAATTTTTAATGTGTTAAGCCAATGCATTCTCTTATATATGCGAGGCGACCTATGGTCGACTCGCATATATAAGAGAATGCATTGGCACAGGGCCGTTCTGTTGGGTAAAGGGTTAACATTGAATAACATCCACATACATCTCATATATATACAGTAATGTCCTAAATAATCGACTCCTTAACCACAGCAGAATTATGGGTAACTTTTCAGGATTTAGTCGGAAATATGGCTTGTTGCCATTCATCGGAAAGCTCTCAGTGAGAGCTTTCCGATGAATGGCAACAAGCCATATTTCCAATTAAATCCTGAAAAGTTACCCATAATTCTTCTGTGGTTAAGGAGTCAATTATTTAGGACATTACTGTATACCACTCTCCAGACTGGTCCCTGTTCTCCAGGATACAAATGTGACCCGCCATATCAAATCCAGTCGTAAGTCGGGATTTTTTTACCCTGTGCCAATGCATTCTCTTATATATGCGAGTCGACAATAGGTCGCCTCGCATATATAAGAGAATGCATTGGCCTAACAATTTTTTATCATTTTTAAAAAATAAATGTTTCTTAAAATTTTTAGGACATAAAATAAAAAACATCCATTACCCTGCAGGGAGCACCACACATATATAGAAGCATATAGAAGAGTGTCGTCTGCTCATGTTTGTCTGGGGCTCTGTATGGGTGAAATTATAAAATTGGTAAAGAATACAAGAAAAAATTATTAAAATTGTAAAAAATTGTTAGGCCAATGCATTCTCTTATATATGCGAGGCAACCTATGGTCGACTCTCATATATAAGAGAATGCATTGGCACAGGGTAAAAAAAATCCCGACTTATGACTGGATTTGATATGGCGGGTCACATATAATGAAGATGATCTAATTAACTACTTACTACTCCTTAACTGAGACTAGATTCAGAGCTGATAGAATATCTCCTAAAATGGAGGACGATATGAACCCATTTCCTGAAATATGAAAAGAAACTCAGTATAATCAAAGTCTGGTCCTAATCGCGATCAACAGATCTCATCCTAATCGCGATCAACAGATCTCATCCTAATCGCGATCAACAGATCTCATCCTAATCGCGATCAACAGATCTCATCCTAATCGCGATCAACAGATCTCATCCTAATCGCGATCAACAGATCTCATCCTAATCGCAATCAACAGATCTCATCCTAATCGCAATCAACAGATCTCATCCTAATCGCGATCAACAGATCTCATCGTCCTAATCGCGTCTAACAGATCTGATCATCCTAATCGCGTCTAATAAATCTCATCGTCCTAATCGCAATTAACATATCTCATAAGGAACTAAGCATAATCAAAGTCTGGTCCTAATCGCGATCAACAGATCTCATCCTAATCACGATCAACAGATCTCATCCTAATCGCGATCAACAGATCTCATCCTAATCGCGATCAACAGATCTCATCCTAATCGCGATCAACAGATCTCATCCTAATCGCGATCAACAGATCTCATCCTAATCGCGATCTGTTCAGATCTCATCCTAATCGCGATCAACAGATCTCATCCTAATCGCGATCAACAGATCTCATCCTAATCGCGATCAACAGATCTCATCCTAATCGCGATCAACAGATCTCATCCTAATCGCGATCAACAGATCTCATCCTAATCGCGATCAACAGATCTCATCCTAATCGCGATCAACAGATCTCATCCTAATCGCGATCAACAGATCTCATCCTAATCGCGATCAACAGATCTCATCCTAATCGCGATCTGTTCAGATCTCATCCTAATCGCGATCAACAGATCTCATCCTAATCGCGATCAACAGATCTCATCCTAATCGCGATCAACAGATCTCATCCTAATCGCGATCAACAGATCTCATCCTAATCGCGATCAACAGATCTCATCCTAATCGCGATCAACAGATCTCATCCTAATCGCGATCAACAGATCTCATCCTAATCGCGATCAACAGATCTCATCCTAATCGCGATCAACAGATCAAACACCCTAATCGCGTCTAATAAATCTCATCGTCCTAATCGCGATTAACATATCTCATAAGGAACTAAGCATAATCAAAGTCTGGTCTTAATGAGGACTAACAGATCTCATCGTCCTAATCGCGTCTAACAGATCTGATCATCCTAATCGCGTCTAATAAATCTCATCGTCCTAATCTCAATTAACATATCTCATAAGGAACTAAGCATAATCAAAGTCTGGTCCTAATCGCGATCAACAGATCTCATCCTAATCGCGATCAACAGATCTCATCCTAATCGCGATCAACAGATCTCATCCTAATCGCAATCAACAGATCTCATCCTAATCGCGTCTAACAGATCTCATCGTCCTAATCGCGATCAACAGATCTCATCCTAATCGCGATCAACAGATCTCATCCTAATCGTGATCAACAGATCTCATCCTAATCGTGATCAACAGATCTCATCCTAATCGCGTTGAACAGATCTCATTGTCCTAATTGCGTCTAACAGATTTCATAAGGAACTCACAGTCTCATAGTATAATTGAAGTCTGGTCCTAATCGCGATCAACAGATCTCATCATAATCGCGATCAACAGATCTCATCCTAATCGCGTTGAACAGATCTCATTGTCCTAATTGCGTCTAACAGATTTCACAAGGAACTCAGTCTCACAGTATAATTGAAGTCTGGTCCTAATCACGTCTAACAGATAAGCATAATAAAAGTCTGCCCCTAATCGCATCTAAATCAGCATAATTGAAGTCTGGTCCTAATCGTGTCTAAATCAGTATAATTGAAGTCTGTCGCTAATCGCTTCTAAATCAGCATAATCATAGTCTGGTCCTAATCGCGGCTGACAGATCTCATCATCTTAATCGCGAATAACAGACCTCATTGGCCTAATCGGGTCTAACAAATCTTATCAGCTGATGGCATACTAATAGCTAAAACAACAAAGCATTTTGGAAATTTGTAAAATCTAGAAAAACAGATAACATTGGAGTATCCCCCATAAAGAAAAAATGATAAGTTATTCTCTGATAGTATTTCTAAAGCACATTTGCTAAATTCTAAATTTAAGTACATATTCACAAAGAGCATCATCATATATCAAACCATCATTATATGGAAACCCATACCCTCAAATTCATACTGTAAATGTAATGGTCGAAGGTAAAATAAAATATGAGAAGGCCTGTAGTTAAAATAAAATTCCAAATAGACTAGTCCGATCAAACGAGATTACTCCGATCAAAATAGATTGCACCAGGTCTAACACACGTATTTAAGAAATCCCTCTTAAGTGGCATATTACCAAATCAATGGAAAATGGCATATGTGACCCCCATCTTTAACCCTTTACCCAACAAAACGGCCAAAACCGGCCAAATAAAGCTTCAACAGCCTAAAATATCTTCGGTCTGTCTCAATAGAACCATACAAATATGGATATCATTGGAACCGGCTCCTTGACCACATTGTGATAGTTACAGTTATGCCCTGTGCCAATGCATTCTCTTATATATGTGAGTCGACCATAGGTCGCCTCGCACATATAAGAGAATGCATAGGCCTAAAAAAAATCTTTTTTTAACACTTTTTACCATTTTTTCTTACATTCTTTAACAATTTTATAATTTTTAATGTGTTAAGCCAATGCATTCTCTTATATATGGTCGACTCGCATATATAAGAGAATGCATTGGCACAGGGCCGTTCTGTTGGGTAAAGGGTTAAGAAAGGAAACAAATCTCCCCAGTAACTATCAGCCATTTCAAATATTGCACGTTTTAGTCATGCAAGGAGTAAAATACAAGATGACTGCCGGTGGCCATGTTTTTCATTGAAAATTTTTCAAATTTGATCCCAAACATGCCTGTAAATTTTTAAAACAAGTCTCGAATATGGCTGCCATCAAGAATTGTTCTAAAATTTGAAATTTGGAACAATTGGATGGCTCCCATCTAGTGGTCACACAAAAGATCCATATGAAGTTTGGTAACGATCAGATGAGGGATGTGGTCTGTTGGGTGTGCCAAAGGATTTAGTCATTTAGTAAAATCAAAATAATTCAAATTTGATAGCTCCCATCTAGAATTGATCCTAAACATGCCTGTATATTTTTAAAACAATTCTCATATAAATGCAGGCTACATGGTGTGCTGATGGATTCAAATTTTAAATCCAAGATTGCTGCTGGCTATCATGTTTATAAAAAAATTTGGACAGAATTTATAGCTCCCATCTAGGTCACCCCGAGGATCCATATGAAGTTTGGTGAAGATCGGATGAGTGATGTGGCTGTACAGTGGAGGAGAGCACACACACAGAGACAATTAATAGCAAAGAAAGGCTCTACCTTCTGGGTCAAAGTGCTGGAAGATCTGTCTAGCGTTGCTGCTCTCAGACTCTGGAGCAACCAGGCTGTTCTCCTGTAAGATAAAGCAGAATGTCTAGGGAGATATAGTCATATGTTTATGGAGAGATTGAAGGTCATCATAGTAGTGAACATCCATACAATGTCATTGAGATCCAAGCACAACTGTTGAAGTTATATGACATGAACAGACATCAGACGGACCAAAAAGCCAACATTTTCAGATAAACAAAGATGAATAACTCTAGAATGGAAAATCCTCTATTGAATGTCCTCATAGTAAATATCCATACCAAATTTCATTGAGATCCGAGCACTACTATTCAAATTATGACATGAACAGCCATCGGACGAACAGGAGCAAAACAGTATACCCCCCTTTTTTTTTAAAGGGGGTAGAATTACTCTGATTACAATAACTGATGTACCTCAACCCTCTCCAATGTTACCTTTGTGAATAAGACTAAGATGCGTCTCACTCCCAACAAGCCAGAGAGGATATTATTATTACCTTTGTGAATAAGACTGTAAGATGCGTCTCACTCCCAACAAGCCAGAGAGGATATTATTATTACCTTTGTGAATAAGACTGTAAGATGCGTCTCACTCCCAACAAGCCAGAGAGGATATTATTACCTTTGTGAATAAGACTGTAAGATGCGTCTCACTCCCAACAAGCCAGAGAGGATATTATTATTACCTTTGTGAATAAGACTGTAAGATGCGTCTCACTCCCAACAAGCCAGAGAGGATATTATTATTACCTTTGTGAATAAGACTGTAAGATGCGTCTCACTCCCAACAAGCCAGAGAGGATATTATTACCTTTGTGAATAAGACTGTAAGATGCGTCTCACTCCCAACAAGCCAGAGAGGATATTATTATTACCTTTGTGAATAAGACTGTAAGATGCGTCTCACTCCCAACAAGCCAGAGAGGATATTATTATTACCTTTGTGAATAAGACTGTAAGATGCGTCTCACTCCCAACAAGCCAGAGAGGATATTATTATTACCTTTGTGAATAAGACTGTAAGATGCGTCTCACTCCCAACAAGCCAGAGAGGATATTATTACCTTTGTGAATAAGACTGTAAGATGCGTCTCACTCCCAACAAGCCAGAGAGGATATTATTATTACCTTTGTGAATAAGACTGTAAGATGCGTCTCACTCCCAACAAGCCAGAGAGGATATTATTATTACCTTTGTGAATAAGACTGTAAGATGCGTCTCACTCCCAACAAGCCAGAGAGGATATTATTACCTTTGTGAATAAGACTGTAAGATGCGTCTCACTCCCAACAAGCCAGAGAGGATATTATTATTACCTTTGTGAATAAGACTGTAAGATGCGTCTCACTCCCAACAAGCCAGAGAGGATATTATTATTACCTTTGTGAATAAGACTGTAAGATGCGTCTCACTCCCAACAAGCCAGAGAGGATAATATTATTACCTTTGTGAATAAGACTGTAAGATGCGTCTCACTCCCAACAAGCCAGAGAGGATATTATTACCTTTGTGAATAAGACTGTAAGATGCGTCTCACTCCCAACAAGCCAGAGAGGATATTATTATTACCTTTGTGAATAAGACTGTAAGATGCGTCTCACTCCCAACAAACCAGAGAGGATATTATTATTACCTTTGTGAATAAGACTGTAAGATGCGTCTCACTCCCAACAAGCCAGAGAGGATATTATTACCTTTGTGAATAAGACTGTAAGATGCGTCTCACTCCCAACAAGCCAGAGAGGATATTATTACCTTTGTAAATAAGACTGTAAGATGCGTCTCACTCCCAACAAGCCAGAGAGGATATTATTATTACCTTTGTGAATAAGACTGTAAGATGCGTCTCACTCCCAACAAGCCAGAGAGGATATTATTATTACCTTTGTGAATAAGACTGTAAGATGCGTCTCACTCCCAACAAGCCAGAGAGGATATTTTGGATTCTTCAGATACCAGCCAACCTGAAAAATAAAACGTATCAATTTAATTGCTATCGGGGGTCAATCTGACCATATAATTTCCTACCACAATTTCATTATGGTACAGAACATATTCTTCAGCCCAGGATTCCTACAAGGATAGTGATGTGTGAAAGATAAAACCTTCACTTTTCTATGGTCAAACCTGCAAATAGTGTGTCTGTCTTTTGCAGAATGAGGTCCCCGTTCCAGAGGGTGAATTTGGTGATGCTATCCCACACAGACACCAAATTCACCCTCTGGGGACCTCATTCTGATTAGGCCTCATCTTCTGGGAACTATCTATTGTCTCAAAATAACATTGTGTTTAGTTACTTTTTCCCTTCTGAGAAGTTTCTATATTCCCTAATTTGCAGAAGATAAAATGCATAATCGAGGTGACGAAAGGGTGAACATCAACAACTTCAACTGGGGAACTTCAATCTGAATCTAGGTCTCCCATAGCAGATGAGGCCCAAGCAGAATGAGGTTCCCAGAGGGTGAACTGGGTGATGATAGTTCACCATGCGGGATAGCATCACTTAATTCACCCTCCGGGGACCTCATTCTGCAAATGACACACACTATTTGCAGACCTTTTATACTAATTGGATGACGGCACATTATTCTCATTATCCCTATCATGACGGGAGCTGATTAATAGAGAAATCAATTTGAATCAGACGACTGGTCATCTTTGTTACTGCAGACTAATATGTTGTACCTAAGATATTTTCAAAATTGATTGATTGATTGGGGTTTATTGTCGCTTTAGCAACTAAGGCCGTATCACGACATTGCCAGTTTTAGTGGTGGAGGAAATCCGCACACTTATGGCTAATCTAACATTGATTTCAATGGCTGATAAACTCGTCAACCATGTGCAGCAAACCATCGGCGAGTAACTGGTAACTCCAGAAGATAACAATTTCAAGTTACAAAGTCCACGATGGAAACATGTGGATTTGAACCCTTATCTCCAGCGCTGGAGGGCGAAACGGCTTGGAGTTGTACCCCTATCCGAATGAGCCACCGAGGCCCCCTCAAGATATTTTCAACACTTATTCTGTCTTAGTTGAAGATAAATAGTGACCTCGAATTATCCACATGTGAAATGGTTGATACGCACCTCGCAGTATCTGAGATGTTCCATTAGAGTGAGGAATCCAACGGTCGCCCGGCTTTGGATGCCCCTCAGTTCTGAAAATGAGAACATTTCAGGAATATTTAAAGAAAATCCAAATACATGCAGTGTGCCGCATCCATGCCAACATCCCTGGTACATTCCCTGGTACATTAACCTGGTACATTACCCTGGTACATTATCCTGGTACATTACCCTGGTACATTCCCTGGTACATTACCCTGGTACATTAACCTGGTGCAATACCCTGGTACATTAACCTGGTACATTCCCTAGTACATTACCCTGGTACATTATCCTGGTACATTACTGCATCAGATTATAACCAACGATGCACTAAATTGCATGGATTCCAGAGCAACCTCATGATTGGTGGAAACTGCCAGTTCAAAGGTCATTCATATGTTTTCACGTGCTCATATATCCACGATGTTTCACACATGTTCTCTTATAGGGGACATGGTGATTTAAACATGGCGTTGTAGCCAATCAGATTGCTAGTTACAACCGGATGTGGGGACAAGACTACTTAGATAATTTGATGACAATATATCAATGGTATTAAAAGGTTGTCGGGAAGATTAAAATACCAGTATACCAATATGGGTGAAATACATATTGCAGAAATAATATTTGATAGTGAAAATGCAAGTTGAAATGAAAACAGATAGCTTTCTGAACTGTTCTCTTATTGTTATTTGAGAAAAAAATCTACTTTTGGAAATTTGCTTTCCTTCATTGGGTCCTACAACTGGGGTTTCCATTTCCCGATATAGATGTACCACAATCAAACACAGGTGAGAGTTAATCAAACACGGGTGGGGATTAATCAAACACAGGTAGGGATAGATCAAACTCACTGAGTCCAGAGATCTCCTTGTCATTGTCCCAAACATGTGGAGTTGCTCCCCCTGTCAGGAATAAGTTGATCAAGCTTTGGCTGTGAAATAAATGGAGAATGCAAATTAGATTATCTTAAAATAAATAAGTTTAAAATTCGTGAATCTTACGACCTTGTCAAGGAATCACAGAGGTAATATAATCATATGTAAACGTAATTTGCGCTCGCTTGTTAATTTGCATGGGACTATCGGATGAAATTTTATCTTTAGAAGCATTTGATGAAAACTGTAACGGGACATAACAAAATCATAAATGTAAATAATCATATATAAGGCCATACACACTTAATAGTTCGTTTCTCAGGGATCGCCGCGTCCCCCAAAAACCTGCGCCTCCCCCTTATTTATTGGCACCTATAAAATAATAAATATATAAATACCGCATGTCCCAAACCGCCCCAGACCGATAACTTCGTCTTGAAACTTTACGCAAACTGCAAATCTATCCGGACTGCAAATCTATCCGGACTTTACATTCACAAACAAGGGCAGATAATTCTGACGAACTTCCTGTTTAAAATAATAACAAAATGGCGACTTTGGTGAACATTTGTATCGCGCAGAATGCGTCGGAAGGCAAATGGACAATTATATCAGACAACAGATCAAAAACTGTTCCTCAAACGGCTGATGATTTCATGTCCACGAAAGACATTGACGATGATTTTGACCTGGTTGTTTCAAAAACGAAAACGGGGGACTTTGACACAGTTGCAGGAGACATCATGATCATGATCATCATCATGTTTTCTGAAGTCACGCAATTTTTCGGACGATATTTTCAAATTCGAGTGACCAAAGAAGATGTACCAGAGAATAAATCAGGAGAAGTAGTTGATGTATTCTCGGTGCCGATGACAAGTTGCAAGGAGGTGGTGTTGCCCAGCAAGACGAATGTGAAAAACAAAAATAACAAATTGTGCAATTCATTCATTGACTGGTTGAAAACAAAGTGGGCTTCCGAAAGGTTAGCGTTGACAGTGTGGGTCGGCAATGTGTGGCTATTGTATGTAATGCACTCTGGTTTGTGGATCAGCACTATTCCAAACTTCAAGATTTTTATGAAAGTCTGTGATTAATTAGAAAATAAACCTTTTATTTCATAAATTATTGTTGTGATTTAATATTATCAATTCATGTGTAGTCCAGTGGAACTCCTTCCAATAAAGCTTGATCTAGCTGGTGGTCACCCTGAGTTACATCAAATTTCACCGATGTAGTTTCCACATCTTCTGCCATGAGTGAATAACTCAAACTGTTTCCTCTATACAACTTTATTACAAATCTAGATTATTAAGGGGATATATGATGGTCAGCTTCCCTGCTTCAGTATATTGCCCATATCCAGTATTATTCCTCATATCCAGTATTATTCCTTAATATGGGACTCCGATAAATATTATATATATAAATACCTGCCTCACCACAAAATTAATTTGAAAAAAATAATAAATATAAATAACTGCCTCCCTCATCACTTTGAAAAAAAAAATCCCTGAGAAACAAACTATTAAGTTTATATGGCCTAACTTAAATGTTGGCAGATGGTTCGTTTAGCCTGCCCGTGTATTACGAGTCTCAGCTGTCTGGACATCGACTCAGTCCTGTCTGGAGTTTTACGTGCCGAGGTAGGTTGTGATATCATGATGTACGTCGTGATGTCATGTCGCCTTTACTAGTTTCCCAAGAAACTTAAAAAGACTGTGATCTTTCAATTGGAACATTATAGTTTCCATTTGTCGGCCTTGAACTTTGAGATTATTCAATCCTCTTTGGGGTGCGGATTGGTACAATCCAATCCCAGTCCTATCTGATTTTCGTCTCTGGAATCCAGAGTCTGGATCTGTGATTGAGATATATTTTCTGTATTGATGGGATTCCCTCCATTTCATTAGTTATGGCTCAGACCATGCGCGATTTCATTGGTTATGACTCAGACGCGCGCGATTTCATTGGTTATGGCTCAGACCATGCATGATTTCATTGGTTATGACTCAGACCATGCATGATTTCATTGGTTATGACTCAGACCATGCACGATTTCATTGGTTATCGCTCAGACCATGCACGATTTCATTGGTTATGGCTCAGACCATGTGAGATTTCATTGGTTATGGCTCAGACCATGCATGATTTCATTGGTTATGGCTCAGACCATGTGAGATTTCATTGGTTATGGCTCAGACCATGCGCGATTTCATTGGTTATGGCTCAGACCATGCACGATTTCATTGGTTATGGCTCAGACCATGTACGATTTCATTGGTTATGGCTCAGACCGTGTACGATTTCATTGGTTATGGCTCAGACCATGTACGATTTCATTGGTTATGGCTCAGACCATGTACGATTTCATTGGTTATGACTCAGACCATGTACGATTTCATTGGTTATGGGTCAGACCATGCACGATTTCATTGGTTATGGGTCAGACCATGCACGATTTCATTGGTTATGGCTCAGACCATGTACGATTTCATTGGTTATGGCTCAGACCATGTACGATTTCATTGGTTATGGCTCAGACCATGTACGATTTCATTGGTTATGGCTCAGACCATGTACGATTTCATTGGTTATGGCTCAGACCATGTACGATTTCATTGGTTATGGCTCAGACCATGTACGATTTCATTGGTTATGGCTCAGACCATGTACGATTTCATTGGTTATGGCTCAGACCATGTACGATTTCATTGGTTATGGCTCAGACCATGCGCGATTTCATTGGTTATGGCTCAGACCATGCGCGATTTCATTGGTTATGGCTCAGAACATGCACGATTTCATTGGTTATGGCTCAGACCATGCGCGATTTCATTGGTTATGGCTCAGACCATGCGCGATTTCATTGGTTATGGCTCAGAACATGCACGATTTCATTGGTTATGGCTCAGACCATGCACGATTTCATTGGTTATGGCTCAGACCATGCATGATTTCATTGGTTATGACTCAGACCATGTACGATTTCATTGGTTATGGCTCAGACCATGTACGATTTCATTGGTTATGGCTCAGACCATGTGCGATTTCATTGGTTATGGCTCAAACCATGCACGATTTCATTGGTTATGGCTCAGACCATGCGCGATTTCATTGGTTATGGCTCAGACCATGCGCGATTTCATTGGTTATGGCTCAGAACATGCACGATTTCATTGGTTATGGCTCAGACCATGCACGATTTCATTGGTTATGGCTCAGACCATGCACGATTTCATTGGTTATGGCTCAGACCATGCACGATTTCATTGGTTATGGCTCAGACCATGCGCGATTTCATTGGTTATGGCTCAGACCATGCGCGATTTCATTGGTTATGGCTCAGAACATGCACGATTTCATTGGTTATGGCTCAGACCATTCACGATTTCATTGGTTATGGCTCAGACCATTCGCGATTTCATTGGTTATGGCTCAGACCATGCACGATTTCATTGGTTATGGCTCAGACCATGCGCGATTTCATTGGTTATGGCTCAGACCATGCGCGATTTCATTGGTTATGGCTCAGACCATGCGCGATTTCATTGGTTATGGCTCAGACCATGCGCGATTTCATTGGTTATGGCTCAGACCATGCGCGATTTCATTGGTTATGGCTCAGACCATGCGCGATTTCATTGGTTATGGCTCAGACCATGCACGATTTCATTGGTTATGGCTCAGACCATGCGCGATTTCATTGGTTATGGCTCAGACCATGCACGATTTCATTGGTTATGGCTCAAACCATGCACGATTTCATTGGTTATGGCTCAGACCATGCACGATTTCATTGGTTATGGCTCAGACCATGCGCGATTTCAATTGTTAGTGACATAGCAGATAATTTATTTCAAGCCGGAATCCAATGCTAATTATAAAATAAAATCGCCTGAGTTTGAGTTCAGCTGTCAATAAGTGAACAATGGGGATGTTGTAAACACAAATATAGTATGAGATAAACAATTGGTCTGGGCCGGGATTTGCATAATGGGAAGGTATTTTACATAATTTGGAAATGCAGTTTTCTAATTTATTGTTATATTAGGCTTTGCATCATTGGTTCAGTCATTGAATGATCAAATACTTGTTTACCAGTAATATAGTTCAATTAAAATAAATTACTTCTTAAAATAAACACTTTGACCAGCAATTTTATACCAACTAAGTGATGTGTTATCTACTATGCATGCTGGATTTCATTGGTGTTTTTCTAATTCATAGTTGCTTATTTCCATGAGCTTCTAGCATATATTTAACAGATATGTGACCATTGAACCATATTGAGTTAATTTCATAGTATAAACATGGAACTTAGCTCAAAACTGACAGAAAATAAGCAGAAAATGTCGGACAACTGTCATGAATTTATTTTTTGGAAAGGGCCTTATCCTTGTTTAGGCTCACTTTTTGGAGTTTTTGGCACTAAAACAAATATCACCAATGAGCGTAACCCTTTACCCAACAGAACGGCCCTGTGCCAATGCATTCTCTTATATATGCGAGTCGACCATAGGTCGCCTCGCATATATAAGAGAATGCATTGGCTTAACACATTAAAAATTATAAAATTGTTAAAGAATGTAAGAAAAAAAGGTAAAAAAAAGATTTTTTTTAGGCCAATGCATTCTCTTATATATGCGAGGCGACCTATGGTCGACTCGCATATATAAGAGAATGCATTGGCACAGGGCATAACTGTAACCATCACAATGTGGTCAATGAACCGGTTCCAATGATATCCATATTTGTATGGTTTTATTGAGACAGACCCAAGATAATTTAGACTGTTGCAGCTTTATTTGGCCGTTTTTGGCCGGTTTGTTGGGTAAAGGGTTAAAACATGGCTCTATACAGTAGGTCCCATGGTCACGAGCTTGTAAAATTAAAACTTACCTTCCATGTCCATAAATTAAAACTTACCTTCCATGTCCATAAATTAAAACTTACCTTCCATGTCCATAAATTAAAACTTACCTTCCATGTCCATAAATTGGGTCAATCAGTTGTTCTCCAGGGTCCTCCATTTCACACTTGATATTTTCTATACCCTAAATAACACAAATATCACAATTAAAAGCCAATATAAAGGTACTCATGCCGATTTGATGGTCCCCATAAATTATTTTTTTGAAATGCCGCTTCAGTTATCAGAATTGATTAGTTGCCCACAAATAATGCTAATCACAGTCGTAAGTCGGGATGTTTTTTACCCTGTGCCAATGCATTCTCTTATATATGCGAGTCGACCATAGGTCGCCTCGCATATATAAGAGAATGCATTGGCCTAATTTTTTTTTACAATTTTAATAATTTTTTCTTGTATTCTTTAACAATTTCACCCATACAGAGCCCCAGACAAACACGAGCAGACGACACTCTTCTATATGCTTCTATATATGTGTGGGGCTCCCTGCAGGGTAATGGATGTTTTTTATTTTATGTCCTAAAAATTGTCAGAAACATTTATTTAAAAAAAATTAAAAAAAATTGTTAGGCCAATGCATTCTATTATATATGCGAGGCGACCTATGGTCGACTCGCATATATAAGAGAATGCATTGGCACAGGGTAAAAAAATCTCGGTATATGTTGTCGTATAAAATTGCCCAAAACGTGTTATTTATCAACATTTCAACAATTCGTTCAACGAAATCTGGCCGGATTGTTAAATTTCAGACATACAAAGCCACTTGATTTTAGAGTTATCCATCTTCATCTGCAATTTGGTCTGAGACAGTCGGTTTGATGACTTTTTACCAGGCTGTAAAAAATTACACATCTCGAGAAATAACAATTAAAAAAAATCAATATCTGATCACTCTATGAGCTTTGATGGGTGGGTTCCTTGACTCAAATCAAATAGTTTTTACCCCTGAAGCCAAAGAAATAGTAATTTGGGAGCGTTAAATCGGATTATGCATCTTTAACATAACATAAAAACAAACACTCTCCTGACACACTGATAATTGTGGCGACCACATAGGAAGCCATATAATCAAGCGCTTGCTTCTGATGGTGCTCTCCGATGTCATTGCGACTTTTTCTAAAATATTAGTAGCATTTACATGTATATCTGATCCAAATGATTGATTTTGCCTATTTAAGTTTACTGTATGTACGTTACAAATCTCTTTTCCAAATTTATGTAAACCCCTCCTGGATCCTGCATCACAACTTTTTATCATGATGGACGAGGAAACCAGTACCTGTACAAATTGGATCCCAGAGCCATAAAAACATTCCCACTTCTTTAATAAGTTTACTGTTATTTTCCTCTTCCATCATGATATACATACACCTATTTTATAGGTGTATCATATGAAAAATTATATGTATGATGACAGAATAATCAGCCGTTTTACTATTCTGTATTCATTTGTTGACCTGTAGATAGCCGAAAGTTTGCCTTTCAGTTACCAATCAACTCTTCTTACTGGTCTTTACCTGTGGTGTCTCTGCACCCTGTTTTAACGTCACATTAAATTTTCGAGTCACTGATTATTTTTGTATAATGCCTTGATATACAGTTTCAATAACAATCTGTGCCATTAAATATGATAAAATACTATAATTCATCACCATTTGGAACGTCTTTGTCTCAGAAGGTGCCCATAGAGTAATGGGAAAAAAGCTGAAATCATAAAGATCTGGGGGTTTGAAATTAAGTGGGCCTTTAAGTTATTGGGTACGACATCCACTTCATCATATTTGACAAAGAACATAAAACCCTGAATAAACCTCATTATTAACATAAGATATAAAACTAAACACTCTCCGTACACATGGCCAATATAGTCCCAGTTTCATGGTCGAGGCGAATGTCATATACGTCGTGTAACATCGATATCGTCCCAATTTCACATGTGTGCCGAATCACTAGAAAAAGATGACACTGCCCAAGGTGACGAAACGGTGCGTATTTCAGGAACAGGTATGTGATAAAATAGGGGATGAAATAATTATAATCTGAACAGGCGTGTAATATGAAAGTGTCAATGACACAGTAGCTCAAATTGGGAAGGAGTTTTTGTTTTTGCTGAGCAATGATTATAGAATGATAAAGAAGGAAAGCCAATGAGTTACAGTAAAGGTCTTGTATTGTGCAGATGAAATTATTTTTATTTCAAACATTTTGCCAATATATGTGGGCTGAGGTGTGTGCAGATGGATTCAAATTTGAAATCCAAGATGACTGCTGGCAGCCATGTTTATAAAAAATTTCGGAAATATTTAGTCATGCAAAGAGTAAAATTCAAGATGGCTGCCAGCGGCCATGTTATTCATTGAAAATTGCTAAATGTCATATGTGATGTAATTTGGGACAGTCTTGTTAAATATATATTTAAAACCCAGTAATGTGTAATAAAATTATTGCATTACTTACTTTGGTGAGTATAACTGAATATAGAAATAGTAGAGCTCCGTGGTCAGCACTGTACTCTGGTAAACATTCTCTCAAAGCCACCACAAGAGATTCAGCACTGTTACACTGTGTACAGCTAAAAGAACAATTAAATATAGAAACAGGCAGACAACAGTGTTCGGCACTTACTCCCATTAATAGTTCCCATTATTTTTGCATACTTAAAGTGATATTAAACACTCCAGTAGGGTGATCAAATAGAAATGGTGAATAATCTTCCTCAAAATAGTAATATTTTACAAATATTATATCCAAATTGACAACACACACAGTCATTCTTATATATTACTGAAATGCAGTGACTCTCGATGGCGAAATCATTTTCTTATGTTTATCGCCGATAGTTGCATCCCGAATCTAGAAGTAAATATTTACATTTGAGCGTAGTTCAGACGATGTTTTCTTTGGAGTGGTGTGGCTGATTTGCTTCAGATTTTCGGCTATGTTAGTAGAATGCTACATTCCCCCAGTTGACATTGTGCCTGAATACTAACTTACCAATTTCACCCACCCGAACAAGTGCATAATACCGGTATGTCTTTAAATAATACAAATATCAATGAGATAGGACTGCAAGGAATAGACATATTTACAGTAAAACAAAATGTGTGCAGAAAGGTGCAGACGGTTATATCTTGTAGATTAGCGCGTTTCCAGGATAGATAACTCTTGAAAAACCTACGAAGACAACACCTTCAGCATAAATAATAAACAAACGAGCATACCACATAGATTTGAGTGGGAGTATTCATTATTATTGGGACTGTTCTGCCCGCGTTATAGGTTAACACCATACATGTTAGTATGAAATAATGAGCATACCATAGATTTGAGTGGAAGTATTCCTGATTATTTTGACTGCTCTGCCCAGCATTGGATTAGTTTTAGGGTTATAGGTTAACCATACATGTACGTGTTAGTATGAAATAACAAGCATACCATAGATTAGAGTGGAAGTATTTCTGATTATTGGGGCGGCTCTGCCCAGCGTTGGATTAGGGTTATAGGTTAACACCATACATGTTATTATGAAACAACACGCATACCATAGATTAGAGTGGACATATTTCTGATTATTTTGACTGCTCTGCTCAGCGTTGGATTAGGATTAGGGTTATAGGTTAACCATACGTGTTATGAAATAACAAGCATACCATAGATTAGAGTGGAAGTATTCCTGATTATTTTGACTGTTCAGCCCAGCGTTGGATTAGGTTTAGGGTTATAGGTTAACACCATACATGTTATTATGAAACAACACGCATACCATAGATTAGAGTGGACATATTTCTGATTATTTTGACTGCTCTGCTCAGCGTTGGATTAGGATTAGGGTTATAGGTTAACCATACGTGTTATGAAATAACAAGCATACCATAGATTAGAGTGGACGTATTCCTGATTATTTTGACTGTTCAGCCCAGCGTTGGATTAGGTTTAGGGTTATAGGTTAACACCATACATGTTATTATGAAACAACACGCATACCATAGATTAGAGTGGACATATTTCTGATTATTTTGACTGCTCTGCTCAGCGTTGGATTAGGATTAGGGTTATAGGTTAACCATACGTGTTATGAAATAACAAGCATACCATAGATTAGAGTGGAAGTATTCCTGATTATTTTGACTGTTCAGCCCAGCGTTGGATTAGGATTAGGGTTATAGGTTAACCATACGTGTTATGAAATAACAAGCATACCATAGATTAGAGTGGACGTATTCCTGATTATTTTGACTGTTCAGCCCAGCGTTGGATTAGGTTTAGGGTTATAGGTTAACACCATACATGTTATTATGAAACAACACGCATACCATAGATTAGAGTGGACATATTTCTGATTATTTTGACTGCTCTGCTCAGCGTTGGATTAGGATTAGGGTTATAGGTTAACCATACGTGTTATGAAATAACAAGCATACCATAGATTAGAGTGGACGTATTCCTGATTATTTTGACTGCTCAGCCCAGCATTGGATTAGGTTTAGGGTTATAGGTTAACCATATGTGTTAGTATGAAGTAACAAGCATACCATAGATTTGAGTGGAAGTATTCCTGATTATTTTGACTGCTCTGCCCAGCATTGGATTAGGTTTAGGGTTATAGGTTAACCATATGTGTTAGTATGAAGTAACAAGCATACCATAGATTTGAGTGGAAGTATTCCTGATTATTTTGACTGTTCAGCCCAGCGTTGGATTAGGTTTAGGGTTATAGGTTAACACCATACATGTTATTATGAAACAACACGCATACCATAGATTAGAGTGGACATATTTCTGATTATTTTGACTGCTCTGCCCAGCGTTGGATTAGGATTAGGGTTATAGGTTAACCATACGTGTTATGAAATAACAAGCATACCATAGATTAGAGTGGACGTATTTCTGATTATTTTGACTGCTCTGCCCAGCGTTGGATTAGGTTTAGGGTTATAGGTTAACACCATACATGTTATTATGAAGTAACAAGCATACCATAGATTCGAGTGGAAGTATTCATGATCCATGCGTTTCTTCTTCGGACTGCTCTGACCAGCTTTCGATTCATTTGATTCCTCATTGCCATTTATTTTGGGGGTGGCTTTTTTCATAATATAAAACTGACCACTTGAAGCTGCCTTCAGGACATCTGCTAAGGCGTGTAGCAAAAATTCACTTCTCTCATCATCTACAAATAAAGAAAAAGTGTGAAGATAATAATATTTTCATTCTGTACTGAACAGGCCTGAGAATAAGGCACCTGTCATTTGCAGAATGAGGTTCCCAAGAGGGCGAATTTAGTGACACTATCCCACAGTGGGCTAGCATCACCAAATTCACCCTCTGGGGACCTCATTCTGCATGGCATCATCTGCTATGGGAGACATAGACTCAAATAGAAGTTCCAAAATGGTGACATATACATGTATATACTAGTATATTCTAGATTAAGAAACTGATGAAGACTCCAGTGGCAAGCCTTGAAGTCTGTCATTTGCAAAATGAGGTCCGCAGAAGGTGAATTTAGTGATGCTATCCAGCACACCGAGCTACTGTCACAAAATTCACCCTCTGGGAACCTCATTCTGCTGAGGTCTCAACTGCTATTGGAGATCTGGGATCAGATTGAAGTTCCCCGGTTGAAGTCACTTCGATTATGCATTTTATCTCTGGAAAATTAGGGGATATGGAAACTGAACAGAAGGGAAAAGATAACTAAAACAATGTTAATTTGAGACTTAGTATAGATACTTCCCAGAAGATGAGGCCTAAGCAGAATGAGGTCCCCAGAAGGTGCATTTAGTGATGCTAGCCAGCTGTGTGGGGTAGCGTCACTAAATCCACCCTCTGGAGACCTTATTTTGCAAATGACAGACAAACTATTTCAAGGCTTGTCCAGTGCATATCACATGCCATCTGGAAAAACCTGTATTCAATCATAGAGAAAACAGCACAAACCTGATAAAGTGAAGTTGTCTTCTTTTTTCTTCTTACTTGAAAAAAGTAGATTTTTCAGGAAGAAAGCTTGAACTGGAGCAATGACAGCACATGGCCCACCCTCGTACTGAACCAGAGCTGTCCTCTCATCATCACTAAACACAAACCCTGAAATGTGAAAAAAAGAAAGTAATGTAATAAAGGCCACCGAATAAGCTGGCTTTTTTAGGAAATTATTTGACCGGTGGCTTTATCTATCTATGTTATTAACATATTTGATTAGATATGAGAATAATAATCAGCAAATTTTAAGCCAAAAAAGGGGCATACCGGTAACTCTGAATATGGTCAGACCAAACCTAAATTTGAGGCTGACATGCATTTTCTTGTGATTAATCCACATACTAAATTTGAAAGTATACATGTAGTTAAACAAGATGGTGAATCATGTGGTCTCGAGTAGATGAGTATCATGAATTCAAAATGGGTGAGGCGATCGCAAACGCGACCAGAAATGAGGAAAAATGTAATAAACTAGGATAATGATATATTACATAGTATTTTGGCAGCGACAAGCATATGCTACATGTATACTATTTTGCAAACAAGCCAATAAATTGGCCGTCCCAAGGACAGCGGGATGGCTCTCTGGCTGAAACTATTACAGTAATTAATGCCCTTAATAATCGACTCCTTAAACAGAGCAGAACTATGGTTAATTTTTCTGGGTTTAGTCGGAAATATGGCTTGTTGCCATTCATCGGAAAGTTCTCACTGAGAGCTTTCCGATGAATGGCAACAAGCCATATTTCCAACTAAATCCTGAAAAATAACCCAGTCACGAATGGGTAAAAGGCACTGTAGCTATTTTTCTAGAAATTCCTGTCACAATGTTCACAAAGGACGCAACATGTATCGGTTGTGGATATCGGCCGCCCGGGAGACTAAATTTTGCCAATACCACATATAATATTGATCTGGAGTTACTGTGATCTGACAAGAAGAATAGAGGCAGCCCTCTTAATTCAGACTCTTTGGTTTCGGCAACCCGCTACAGCAACCCCTTTTCTGTGGCCCATGACCATGTTTGCTTCAGCAAAATTAATGGACAGGTCGGGCACACATAAAAAACGGTCTACGTATCTCGTTTTGTCAACCGTAGCCCGATTGAGCTACGTTAAACTTTTTAATGTGATTTACACGCCTCCTGCGATTATCGCCATACAACGAAAAAAGCGCATTTCAATTTTTTTTTCATTAGTTGTGTACCACTATCACGTCTACAAAGAAGCAAATAACTCAACGAATCACCACGGCTTTAATACCTTTTGAGCGATTCAAAATCAATTTGTTTTGGTCAATTTACCATGAAAAACGGTAAGAAATGATCATCAAAATCTCTTGATCGAAATGTAAATCTTTATCAAATCTGAGGTACATTGTAGTTCCGGTCGCAATTGTGTTCGCAAACATCCGTGTGCAGGCGATAATCTGATTGGTTGCATTTAGCCAGGGATTAATGGTACCGGTACGTTCTTAATGGGATTTCAGTGTAACATCTATCTGTTGGAATGTACGGAACGACAAATGGACAACCATATTTGTATAACTGTAATGTTACGCGAGGTGCTTCCAAATTTCAAAGTAGAGTTGTGAATCGTGTTTCCATAGTTAGTCTTCTCTGAATGCCAGTGAATGGCGTTCGCCAAACATTTAACAAATAGTTGTCTCCGAGTGAAGCTGTTCGCTTTATCCAACAGCAGTGTTCGCGCTGTCGGTAGCCAAATTAGCCAATGGCTAATCTTTTTCGAATTTGGCTAATAAAAATTTCATTTGGCTAAACTTTTGGCTAAACTTTTTTTGAACCCAAATGGAGACTGAAAACATGGAGCCAGAAAGCTAATTAATAAAAGCGCTCAATAGATCGACATTCAAGACGAAGTTAGATGACGAAAGTATTTAATTATTTTCCTACTTATGAAATATCGTACAAAGGGAAACACGATTAAAAGTTATATGCAATCATCTTTAGTTTTCACAAGACGGACATTCAAATACGCATGGACATTAAACCGACCGTGGTTGAATTATGACAATGTGAAGAAAGCAATGTTTTGTAAAGTGCATTGACGCCGGTATATAAGTAATTTGTTCGCAACAGGCTGTTTTAATCTGGAGAAAGATTACGTCACTCTGCACGAAGCAGCAAAAGGTCATTATTAATTTGTACATTTAATCCCCTAATCCCCCATTCAGCCCATTGTCTGTCTGGTCACTCACGGCGCGCCTGTACAATGCATGTTTATGATGACATTGTATTTAAGACGGTCGAGGTTTATGAGCACCAAGTGTAAGACAAAAGCTTAATCAGCCAAATGTGAATCACGACAGATATGTTGTGGCTATTTGTCGTCAATACCGATTGTAATTTGATAATGGCGTAACAATATTAAGTTATTAGTTTCCAGATGTCACTTAGATATGTTCGCAAGGATAAATATTTAATGATTTAAGAAAAGATATTGATATAAAACCAAAAAATAATGACATTAAGAAGGACAATCCCGGGTCCCCCCCCCCCCCCCCCCCCCCCCCCCAAATCACTCTTTCACATAAAGATTAATAAATTTTTAATAAATGATATATATAAAAATACTTCTAGTTCATCAAAATTATTTAAATTATTGTGTATTTTACCTGTGTCTGTTAGATTTTACGTTTTAGTCATTAATTGTGAATCGACCAGAAAACGATGATTTAATTTGGCCAAAGTTTTTTTTAATTTGGCCAAAAAACATTTGGCTAAAGTTTTTTTCATTTGGCTAATAAAATTTTCATTTGGCTAAACTTTTGACTAAAGTTTTTTTCGGTCCAGCGCGAACACTGTCCAACAGATAAGCCACATAAACTGGACGTTCTTGACCTTCAAAAAGATATATCCTGCAAAAACAAATGGACCTTTGCCTACTTTTTATGGCAAAATCAACATATTTACGGGAAAGTCACTACCAAACGCTAACAGGTTTTAATTAAAACATTGTTAATTGCGCCTAAGCCGTGGTGAGTCGTTGAGTTTTTTGCTTCTTTGTAGACGTGATAGTGGTACACAACTAATGAACGAAAATTCGAAATGCGACTTTTTCGTGGTATGGCGATAATCGCAGGAGGCGTGTAAATCACATTAAAAACGTAGCTCAATCGGGCTACAGTAGACAAAACGAGCTACGTAGACCGTTTTTGATGTACACGTGCCCGACCTGATGGATTTGGCATTGCTGATTGACGTGGTAAATTATGAGGACTGTAGAGGGTTGACTCAAAGGTATTATCGTTCGACCATTTTTCTTTATACATTTCGAAAGAGTGGGAATGTTTCTTCCTCGATTGATTTTGAATTGATGTTTGGATTTTGACACTGTTTGATGCTGGTTTGCGCGAGGTTTGGAGATACCTTGTGTCCAACGCAGAAAAACTTCACTTTGTGGACTTTTACTCCATAGCAGCGTTCTGATTTCATCAACTACACTCTCCTCTAATCGTGAAAACTGCATTGCCATACTTTAAATCGATGTTATTCCCATTTTATAAAGAAAATAGTCTTGTAAACATTTTCGAATCGTTATAAAACAGGAAGTAACGGACGGATCAAAAATATGAACTAAGAGTCGGACGCGGTTGAGCATGGTGAGTATAGATTTTTTTTCAGTCGATATACCATATGATTAGGAGATGCTGGATGTTTTAAAATTAATCATCATTCTGCAAACAAATGCTACTTATTTAAATGCGGTTGTTACATATATAATTTTGTTAAATCGATATGCTAATCACGTGACCTGTCTTGCTGGCCAAAATGGCCGCGCCCATGGTTCATGAATCATGGACGCTGGTGCAATTTGTTTCAACGACAACAAAACTATTGATGCAAATATTGTTATTTTATTTACAAGGTCAATCTGGGTAGATTTTTTCAACACGTAGTAAATTACCAGGTAATGTCTAGTGGCAATTTACCACTGCAAACGTGAAGATTCGGCCGAGGGAAGATTCGGCTTTTTTGGTATTTTTCAGGTCTGGCTGAAATGTGCAGATCTGACCATGGCATGAGTGTATTTGACCAAAAAGCTGTAGCTGGCTACAGCTGTAGCCGTAGCCGGCTGTGGCTTATAAGACATGCACAGTAGAAAGCTACAGCGGGCAGGGAAATAAATGGCGACAATCACTAAACATTGTACTCCGACTCTGATATATGGGATTTTCCATCAGGGAGATATTTTTTTAATACTGCTCCCTCCGTGGGGACACATACTTGTCATTCCCATTTTGTTAGCAAACTAGATATTTTATATATATGATATATTTCTTGTTTGGTGAATAATTAAACTTATTTCGTAAAAATATATATAATTATATCTTGTTTGCATATGCCGATTTAGAGAACGAGATATAATCACATATCATACTCTTTTAAATATCAGATTTATGGAGGCATGGACTCAGTACGAGTGTTAATTGCTTCAAATGTGCTTGCATCGGGTCCGTGTCGTTTCGGTCCAGAGTCGTTTCGGCTGGGACGTTTCGGCTCAGTTTTAGGCCGAAACGACTCACTTATTGAGCCGAATAGTCTCAACTTTATCTGACTTTTGATGATATTTTCTTTGAATATTTCGTGCATTTATGAGTTGTTATGAGGGAATTTTTTTATGAAATGTGACTTTGAGAACTGATTAGATGTTGTTTCTGACAACCGGCCAACTTCTATCAGTGTTTGTTTAGGGTTCCTAGAGTATATTAAGCATGGGATACTGCTCTGTTCATATCATCTTGAAATCGTTCAACATGCCGTACAACCTTCGTCGACAAGCTACAACCAAGGAAAGCCCTCCCGACAACCCTTGCATCAAGTGTGGGAAAGACGTCTCGTCACACCAACAAGCCGTAGACTGCGACTCGTGTGGTCATTGGCAGCACCGAAAATGCGATACCAACATCCCACAAAGTATATATAACTAATAATATTATTCGTTTCAAGTTATTTTCGTTTATTCGTTTCTTCGCGTTTCACTCGTTTCTCCAAATCAATGCGGATTATTAGTATTTCTAACTTTCATTAAATTCTTTCATTTATAGGGATATACACCGAAGCCGTGAACAAGATATGCAGATTGTCGGCAAGCCATTCAGCACCAACTCCCAACTGATGTCTATCAACTGTTTCATGAAGAGCGGCGATCAGAAAAAGCAATTCCCCATGGTCTTCGGCTTGATGTCGCGTCGAAGGAAATCAGATTACGTCGCAGTCCTCAACGCCATTCTTCACAGACTTGATGCGCCCCAGGTCTAGACATTTGTTATGGACTTTGAAATCGGCGCATGGCAGGCTTTCCGTGAAGTGTTTCCTGGAGTCGAGATTAAGGGGTGCGTCTTTCACTGGACACAGGCAGTGTACAGAAAGATCACAACCATCGGCCTATCCACTGCTTACCGTGACAACAAACCCACGCAGCAATATCTTCAGCAGTTTTTAGCTCTGCCCTTTCTGCCGACAGCACACATCAAACCTACCTTCGACGCCATATCACCGCAAGCCAACACCGATAAATTGCGGGAATTCGTCTCATACGTAGCTGACCAATGGATTAACAACGACAACTTTCCGATATCCGAGTGGTGCATCTTCGAACATTCTGTTCGCACGAACAATCACATTGAAGGTAAATATCTACTTTTGTTCCTCACAGTTGTTTTTTTAAATTACAAAAATATATATTTATAATAAAATATATTAAAAAATATTACAATGTGTTCTATTATACTTTGCCATTTTCATAACCTCTTTTTCATATTATTCTTTGCCATTTTCATAACCTCTGTTTTATACTTGTAGCTTGGCACAGGCGAATGAACAGCAAGGCGGGTCAGCGGCTAAGTTTTTACAAACTAGCACCAATTCTGCATGCCGAGGCAGACCACGTCGCGATCTCCATGGCAGCTCGTGACCTTGAGACAGACCACAGAACCAAATACACCAAGATCGACTTGGCGCTTGAAGAGTTGTGGCATCAATATAGAGAGAAGAACGTAACGACGACAGATTTTCTGCGAAAGTGCAACGAAATTTACAAGATGGGAAAGAAGAAGAACTAGTGATGAGAACTGACACATGTATATAAAGTGCTTTTGTGTGACATTGTTCGGTTTTTCATATACAGTTGTTGTCACAATATATTAGCGATATTAGCGATGTTATTCATTTTTATGGTTTCGGACTAAAACCATAAAAATAAATAACATCGCTAACATCGCTTAAATGCTTTTACTATGTGACATGTCGTTTATTTATGTTTAAATTTACTGAAATAAATTGTTATCCATATCGCCAAAACTGTTGTCAAATCTGTCATAATCTCCAACACACCATAAAGTGATGAAATAAATCAGCTTAAGTAGTGATTAAGCTGTATAAGCCGAGTTAATCCCCTGCAATCAACTCCAATTAACACAATATATGGGGCCGAAACGTCCCGGCCGAAACGTCCCAGCCGAAACGTCCCTGGACCGAAAAGGTCTCCGGACCGAAACGACCCGTTCCCCTTGCATCAGCGAGCGAGACCATTGGTTAATTGATATAGCAACATAATGCCAACATTATGCCGGTGTAACAGTTTATCTCCCCCCTGGGTATCTTCCCCCCCGCCCTGGGTATCTTCCCCCCCACTCATATTTTTTTTTTTCCTCACTTATTTTATATTATTATGGTAAGAAATGCCGAGAAAAACTATTAAAAAAAATTTGTTTACTTTTTTTTTATTTTGAAGTTTAACTTAAAGGGGTACTGTATGCCATTTTCATTAAATTTCCGGTGACAACAACGATCTAATATCGATAATATATAGAAACATAAGTAATTTGAGTCGAAGATGTATTATGTAAACGCTCAGGTTAATAGGCTATCTTAAAATTTTATAATTTAAAAGTTAATAATTTGATATAAATTGAATTTATGACTGGAGCCATAAAATGGCGTCAATTAAATTACGAATTACCGTAATCAAAAATAGTAATTGAGGGATACTGGATTTTTAAACCGATCGCACACACACGATTGCTTAAAATATTATGATGATACGGGGAGAACACTCAAGCCACTCACTGACTAGCGACGATACAATAACTTAAATGATTATATGGGACTAGTATGCATATAATATAACTTTTATTTGATTCATTTGGTTGAAAACTTTACAAAAATTACTCGACAACGACAATTTGTATTTTTGCATTCCGGTAAATTTGTCATCCGTAACATGACTTTGTACTCAACAGACTTTCAAATAATGGGAAAAAATTTACCTTATTCTCCGACTCGGAGACTATAGAAACCAACAACAACATTTGGCGTACAGTATCCCTTTAACCCCTCACACAATAGCATAAATATGTCAAAATATTACCTTACGATTTTATCGTTTATTTTGCTTTATATTGTCATGAAATGGCGAGAAATTAACTTTATATGAGAACAATTTAATAGAGTAAGAATTTGGGGTGGGGGGGAAATATCCAGGCCTGAGTATCTTCCCCCCCCCCACCCAGTGGCTATATATGACAAAAATTAAACGTATGATTTTATTGCTTAATTTGATTTATATAGTTATGAAATGGCGAGAAATTAACTTTATATGAGCAAAATTTTGATAGTAAGAATTTGGGGTGGGGGGGGGGGGGGAAGATACCCAGGCCTGAGTATCTCCCCCCCACCACCCAGCGGCTACATATGACAAAAATTAAACATATGATTTTTATTGCTTAATTTGCTTTATATAGTCATGAAATGGCGATAAATTAACTTTATATGAGCAAAATTTGATTAGATTAAGAATTTGGGGTGGGGGGAAGATACCCAGGCGTGGGGTGTGGGGAGAGGCCTGAGTATCTCCCCCCCCCCCCCCCCCCCCCCCCCCCCCCCCCCCCCCCCCCCTCACCCAGCAGCAGAATTAAAAAATATATATATATAAGTTTATCTCGCCATTTCATAACTATATAAAGCAAATTAAGCATAAAATCATACATTTAATTTTTTCATATGTAGGCGCTGGGTGGGGGGGGGGGGGGGAGATACTCAGGCCTGGGTATCTTCCCCCCCCACCCCCAAATTCTTCTTACTATAATCAAATTTTGCTCATATAAAGTTAATTTCTCGCCATTTCATGACTATATAAAGTAAATTAAGCAATAAAATCAAATCATACGTTTAATTTGTTCATATGTAGGCGCTGGGTGGGGGGGAAGATACTCAGGCCTGGGTATCTTCCCCCCCACCCCAAATTCTTACTCTATCAAATTTTGCTCATATAAAGTTAATTTCTCGCCATTTCATAACTATATAAAGCAAATTAAGAAATAAAATCATACGTTTAATTTTTGTCATATGTAGGTGCTGGGTTGGGGGAAGATACTCAGGCCTGGGTATCTCCCAGCCCCCCCCCCCCACCCAAAATTTTTACTCTCTAAATTTTGCTCATATAAAGTTAATTTCTCGCCATTTCATGACTATATAAAGCAAATTAAATGATAGAATCATAAGGTAATATTTTGACATATTTATGCTATTATTGGGTTAAAATAACCACAAAAAAAAAACAAAATTAAATAGTTTTCTCGCATTTCTTACCATAATAATATAAAATAAGTGAGGGAAAAAAAATGTACGAGTGGGGGGGGGGGAAGATACCCAGGGTGGGGGGGAAGATACCCCCGGGGTATGTTCCCCCCCGGGGGGGAAGATACCCAGGGGGGGGGAGATATCGTGTTACACTGGTATAATATTATCAATCAGCCACATTCCAAGTTCGGAGTAGCGGTACAATAGTTAGTGACCACCAGCTGTGGCGGCTGTAGCTTTCTGTAGCTTTCTACTGCGCATGCCTAGCCGGCTACGGCTACAGCTTTTTTGCTCAAATACACTCCATATCAGTTTATGATAAAAAAAAATTATTACAAAGATGATCTTTCACATAATTTGATGTCATATTGTAAAATGGCTAAATATTATCACAATCCGTCAATGAGCGGCGACTTATCCAGTCAGACACGTACACATCTAAAAATATTGAGGATTTCGTCAGTGATAATTAATATCGTATAAAAACATACTATAAACAACGAAAGTGCCATTGAACTGATTCCAACAAACATGGAACAATTTGGAAACTCCTTCTTTCCAAGAACAGTGATTGACTGGAACCATTTGACGATACCACAGTCAACGGCTGTCGATTTAGTCTTTAGCTACATTCAAGTCGGCCCTGGAAGAACATCACTAGCGCTCCTCCTGCAAAACCAGATTTGGTTACTAAGGATGTACCACATACAGATACTGATGCTGAAGGGTCACTCTCACCAAAAAAAGTGCTGAAGGGTACACAGGGTTTGAAAATGTGCTGAAGGGTACACCTGTAGGGTTCGTGATCGGCACGAACACCATTACTTAAATTGTGTTTATGAAAGTCTGGCGCCCATTAACAGTTTGTTTTCAGTACATTTTAATATTCATTGGAACGTAAACAATTATTCTCTAATAGAAATCATGGCAGATACGAAAACTGAATGTCCTTTAGAACAACATTTCAAACCCTGTGTACCCTTCAGCACATTTTGAAAATCCTGTGTACCCTTCAGCACTTTTTGGTAAGAGTGACCCCTTCAGCGATACTGAACTTAAATGGGCTACTGTAGGCTACATAGCTCCTTTGTTGAGCTACATTTTTAATGTGATTTACATACCTCTATCGATTACAGCCATAACACACAAAAAACGCACCAGCAGCAGCCATCTTGGATATCAAATTCGTCACCAAACTTCTTAAAGTTTTTCGCGTAACCTTTAGATGGGAGCCATCTATATTTTCCGAAATTTGTTGAAAAAACATGGCTGCCAGCATCCATCTTGGATTTAAAATTTGAATCCATCGCCGCACCATGCAGCCTGTATTTCTCAAGACCGATGGCAGCCAGCTTTCATTTTACTCTTTACATGACTCAATCCTCAATCCTTTGCAATCTTTGCCACACCCTACATACCACATCCCTCATCTGATCATTACCAAACTATTTTATTATTTAAAGGTACTCAATCCAATCTGACGCTCTTAAATTACTATTTCTTTGGCTTCGGGGGTAAACAAAATATTTGATTTGAGTCGAGGAACCCACCCATCAATGCTCAGAGTGATCAGATATCAATTTTTGAAGTTATTTCTATTGTTTGTGGCCCAGAAACACGCCATCAAAGGGATGGTCTCAGTCAAAATTGCGGATGAAGATGGATAACTCAAAAATTAAGCAGTTATCATTACCACTTGATTTTATAATTATCCATCTTCATCTTCATCGCAATTTGTCCGTTTGACCACTTGTTTCTGGGCAAATTATTAGTACATATCTCGAGTAATAACAAACTTCAAAAATCAATATCTGATCACACTGAGCTTTGATGGGTGGGTTCCTCGACTTGAATCAAATATTTTTTACTCCCGAAGTTAAAGAAATAGTAACTTAGGAGCGTCTGATCGGATTGAGTACCTTTAATTATTATTTTTCACATGTGCCAAATTAGCTCATTTGAGCTCACGTACATGTAGCTAAATTTTTATTGTGATTTAAGTCCATTTCCTCAGTTCAACAGAGTGTGTCTGACATTTGCAGAATGCGGTCCCCAGAGGGTGAATTTAGTGACGCTATCCCACACAGTGGGCTAGCATCATCAAATTCACCTTCTGTGAACCTCATTCTGCTTAGACCTCAACGGCTATGTGAAACCAAGGATCAGATTGAAGTTTCCCAGTTGAAGTTGTTGATGTTCACTCATTACTCACCACAATTAAGCATTTTACTAGTACCTTCTGCAAATTAGGGGATATAGAAACTAAACAGAAGGGAAAAAGTAACTGAAAACAAAGTTAATTTGAGGCTATAGATACTTCCCAGAAGATGAGGCTGAAGCAGAACGAGGTCCACACATGGTGAATTTGGTGATGCTAGCCTGCTTTGCAGGGTAGCTACACTAAATGCACCCTTGGGGGACCACATGAAAATCCGCCATGTTCCTGAGCCAGTTCTCTCAGAATTTTTAATCTTTGGAAAACTCAACGTCCTGTTGTTAGCAAACACCCAAGAACATGGACTCAAGTACCATATACTGAATACTGGAACTTTTCACTCACCGTTTATTTAAAGAATGAACATGCAGTCACAGAGTCGATTGATCTGTTCACGGTTTTCAAATAATAGATTGCAGATATCTGTTTGTAACCCAACATTCATTTCTTGTTGTGAATGAGTCATCAATTAAAGATGTATAATCCGATTTAACGCTCCTAAATTACTATTTTTCTGCTTCAGGGATAAAAAAAATATTTGATTGAGTTGAGGAAGCTCAGAGTTATCATATTATGGTTTTTGAAGTCTGCTAATTTTATCCACCTCAAATTCCAATGACTTCTAGAAATATAAGTACTAGTACATGTGCAGAGTCCTGGACACCATCACATGAGTTTGAGTGGTCACTCAAGGTCATGATCTGAACATATCCTATGGGATAATTAGTCTATACTCATCAATGATGCTTTAGTTTTGAAATGGTTAATATATTCTAGTTTTCTCCCCACCAGATGTAGATGAAGAGACATGCCTCAAATGGAGCAGAAAATGGACGAAGATGGTGATAAAAAGAAGACCAATGTCAACACCAAGACGGCTAAAACTCGTAGTGACTCCAAGACAGCTAAAACTCGTAGTGACACTGCAGTAAGTGGGGGGAGGGGGGGGGGGGGGTAGTGACTCTAAGACAGCTAAAACTCATAGCAACTCCAAGACAGCTAAAACTCGTAGTGACACTGCAGTAAGTTGGGGGGGGGGTGTAGTGACTCTAAGACAGCTAAAACTCGTAATGTCTCCAGGACGACTAAAACTCGTAGTGACTCTAAGACGGCTAAAGCTTGTAGTGACTCTTAAGTCTTAAGACAGCTAAAACTTGTAGTGACTCTAAGACGGCTAAAACTCGTAGTGACACTGCAGTAAGGCTGAATTGGTCACTCTCATGAACTCAATATAAAGAGCTTTATTATTCAAATGGAACCAAATAACTGTTATTGCTTTATATATCTTACTTGCACAAAATTAACTTAACTTTTACTGTTGGATGGATAAGTTTAACAAACAATCGTTGGTCGTTTGTTGGATGGATAAGTTTAACAAACAATCGTTGGTCGTTTGTTGGATGGATAAGTTTAACAAACGATTGTTGGTCTATTATCTGTCATCTGCTAATTTTTATTGAACATCCCTCCAGATGAATAATAGACCACTCCAATGTATACATTTATAACTGAGTGGGAGAATCCATTCAGTAAAGAGAGGGATAAGTGATCATTCTGGTGTACATACAGTAATGCACTAAATAATCGATTCCTTAACCACAGCAGAATCATGGGTTATTTCCCAGGATTTAGTCGGAAATATGGCTTGTTGCCATTCATCAGTGAGAGCTTTCCGAAAAATGGCAACAAGCCATATTTCCGACTAAATCATGAAAAGTTACCCATAATTCTGCTCTGGTTAAGTAGTTGATTATTTAGGGCATTACTGTATACTGACATGGTATATTCACAATTGCTGAGTCATGTAATGCAATCAATTCAATCAAGCCTGCGTTTAGTGTGCCTGTCATTTGCAGAATGAGGTCCTCAGAGGGTGAATATCGGGCTAGCATCACTAAATTCACCTCTGGGGACCTCATTCCGCTTTGGCCTCATCTTCTATGGAAAGTTTCTTTATTATCAAATTTCTATAGAAACTTATAAATTCTATTCTATTTCTTTGGCAGACGACACATTGCATAATTGAGGTCCCAATGGGGGTACATCACAATATTCACAATCTTGGAACTTCAATCTGAGTCAATGTCTCCCATAGCAGATGAGGCCATGCAGAATGGGGTCCCCAGAGGGTGAATTTGGTGATGCTAGCCCACTGTGGGATAGTGTCACTAAATTCACCCTCTTGGGGACCTCATTCTGCAAATGACAGGCGCCTTATTCTCAGACCTGTTCTGTACAGAATGAAAATATTATTGAGGCCATGCAGAATGGGGTCCCCAGAGGGTAAATTTGGTGATGCTAGCCCACTGTGGGATAGTGTCACTAAATTCACCCTCTTGGGGACCTCATTCTGCAAATGACAGGCGCCTTATTCTCAGACCTGTTCTGTACAGAATGAAAATATTATTGAGGCCATGCAGAATGGGGTCCCCAGAGGGAGAATTTGGTGATGCCCGCCCATTGTGTGGGATAGCGTCACTAAATTCACCCTCTGGGGACCTCAATAGAACTACAAATGACATGCACACTAAACTCAGGCTTGTTTACTATCTACATGTATATACCTGTATTTAACCCTGCGCGAACCCTGGCTTGCCTATTAACCCTGTACCCAACAAACCGGCCAAAAACGCCCAAATAAAGCTTCAACAGCCTAAAATATCTTCGGTCTGTCTCAATAGAACCATACAAATATGGATATCATTGGAACCGGCTCCTTGACCACATTGTGATAGTTACAGTTATGCCCTGTGCCAATGCATTCTCTTATATATGCGAGTCGACCATACGTAGACTCGCATATATAAGAGAATACATTGGCCTAAAAAAAATCTTTTTTTAACACTTTTTACCATTTTTTCTTACATTCTTTAACAATTTTATAATTTTTAATGTGTTAAGCCAATGCATTCTCTTATATATGCGAGGCGACCTATGGTCGACTCGCATATATAAGAGAATGCATTGGCACAGGGCCCTTCTGTTGGGTAAAGGGTTAAAGAAGATGTACATGTACCGGTATATCTTCCTATAATAAGTTTTATATTGTTGCTGGGGTATAAAATAATAAATGTCTGGAAACACTTCTATCAATTAATAGTGATGTTATATGAATATTTTCTTATATAATGCGATAATTAAGTAGGACATGTTTTCATTACTATTTTTAGAATTTTATCCTCAAGGTACACTCGGAACGAACTTGAGCTGTTTTTTTTCTCCAAATTAATTGTATATATAAGGATTAACTGTCATGTGGACTGTTTTTATGGAGATGTAACGTGAGGTAAGTGGTCATAACTTGTGTAAAACCCGAAAAAGCCACTTTTGTAAATGTATTTAAATCGAAAAGTGTATCGTGACAAAACCAGTCCAAAATAATCCACAGCACCCTTGGCAAAAGTTAACAGGAACAATTGAAACCCGATGATTTATTAAGTCAATCCTGCGCGAATCCAAATGTGCCCAAAACATTACGCGTTTGTCTTTCCAAACCCAAATGACGTATCGATGTTGTTATGAGCTTGCAGTTATGAGCTGTTGCGCATTCACCGAGAAATAATTGCAACTAGCCACGTGGGCGCCGACCAATCGGAATGCTGGATTTAGTGATGATCACACTTAGTATGTAAATATATTGGTATATTATACCAAGATTCAAAATAAAATCAATATTAATTGATAGAAGTTATATAAAACTTATTAGGAAGAGATAGACTATCTTTAAAGTTTAACGATTGTCTATATCTTTCTATAAGGCGACACCAATATTTAAGTCTGGTTTACGAACACCGCCGACAACTTTTGTTCCATTCCATGAAATTTGTTTTTTTGTTTTTTTGTTTTGTTTTGTTTTTGTTTGTTTTTGTTTTTTTTATTTCTTTTTGTTTTTTTTATTAGTGTACTAGTATTAAGCATGGGGAATAATAGTTCAACGTTACTCAGCTAAAAGGTAGGGTTTTTTAATTATATTCGCATATGCCTGGCTAGACAATTTGTGGATTGGAGCAGTATATATGCACTAATTTCCTATTAATACATGTCTCTATTTTTATTTATTTTATGACAAGAAATATCTGTTTATATTAAATTTGAATATTAAAAACACATTTCAAATTCATATTTTATATATAATTATTGTGAAATTCAGGTAGAACTCCACAATTTAACCAATATACTGTTGTGAGAGTTTTGTTTTGTTTTTTTTTCCCCTCCTGCATCTACTTTTTTTTTCCCCACATGTTTGTAAACCAGACTTAAAAATTGGTGTCGCCTAATGGTGTTTTATATAGTTTCCTGGGTATAAAATAAAACATATGAATCAAAGACACCTGTCCGGAAACACTTCTATGAATTAATGTTGTTTTTATTTAGATTTTTTCCGGAATGATACATACCGGTACAACCTTTTGGGAAACTTTTACGAGCTAGTTTTAGAACAGAAACATCAGGCGCATTCGGAGCACAGCAAGATGGTGAACTCTATCCTCTGAACATTTCCTAAAGGAATTACTCGTCAATGAGTATTTAGTCAACTTATAAAAGTTTAATTTATAATATTCATTTACAGGTTCAAGGTACCAACGATAATAGCATTGTCAGCAAGGCATCAACTGCATCGCACGGTTACTTCAAAGATGATTTCTTGAAATATTTTGTGAATAAATTGAGCCGCAGATCGCCCATCATCAACAGGTGAGCAGCTTACACCTCAGCAGAATGAGGTTCCCAGTGAGTGAATTAGGTGATGCTAGCCTGCTATGCGGGGTAGCATCACTAAATTCACCCTCTGGGGACCTCATTCTGCAAATGACAGACACACTATTTCAAGGCTTGTCAGGCACATCCTGAATTTCAAGGCTTGAGCGTAGATTGGTTCCTACAGTTTATTTAAAGATGCATTCAGCGTTCCAGACCTCCAGTTACAACAACAACATAAACATATAATCTAACATCATTTGCTGCTTTGTTCTGTTGAAATGTTGAAAACTATATACAGTACTTAATGCTCTAAATAATCTACTCCTTAACCACAGCAGAATTATGGGTAACTTTTCAGGATTTAGTCAGAAATATGGCTTGTTGCCATTCACCGGAAAGCTCTCATTGAGAGCATTCCTATGAATGGCAACAAGCCATATTTCCGACTAAATCCTGAAAAGTTACCCAAAATTCTGCTGTGGTTAAGGAGTTGATTGTTTAGGGCATTACTGTAGACCAATAAATACCGAAGAATATCATTTTGTTATTGAAAAATTAACAAAATAATTGTTGGTGTCCCTCTAAAACATCGAAACGGTATGAAATAAATAAATGGAAAATTCAAAATAGAAACAAAATAACGACTTTCTTGTTCCAAACCCTGAATACGCATTTAAAGGCCCACTTAATTTTTGACCCCCAGATTACATTATATAAAATATATGCCATATTATATACCATTTGAAAGAGGAAGCTCCAAACCATTGTATTATCAACTTATCCAGTGTAATGAACAGTGGACATGTTGTTTTTGTTGAGTTGCCAACGTATTTTGTCATCAAGAATGAAGTAAAAATCAGTAATATTTTCAATGCAGGTGGAATAACTCTATATATTAAAGTTAGAGTTCTTCCCCTTCCATTGAAAAAGTTTGAATTCTGTTGCATTCTGGGTGACAGAGGGGGGAATTCTTCTAGTTAACTGTGGGCATATTCTGAGACACAGATGTTTCAAATAGTGGTGAATTACATCATTTTAATCATATTTTATGGCATAGATTGTTATTAAAACCATATATCAAGTCACTATAAAAAAATAATTGGCAACTCGAAAATTAAGTGGGCCTTTAACCCGTTACTAACTGATTGGATTCTCCTGTTCAGTCATAACAGTATACATTGCAATGGTTTATTTCTTTGGAGGTACATTCATGAACTATAAACAGACATTACCAGAGCAGGAGTTCTATCAATTGGTGGGAAATGTTAAAATAAAAAAATAATTTCAACAAACAGACATGCCTTTTGTTGAATTTATCTTCTGAACTTTTCTTAAGGGAACTACATGTCAATGCTCTAATTAATCGACCTCTTAAACACAGCAGAATTATGGGTAACTTTTCAGGATTTAGTCAGAAATATGGCAACAAGCCATATTTCCGACCAGTACAATATAATACAACCACTTAAGAGGATGAACCCTGACTAAAATAACAGGATTTCTGATCTGAACTGGAAAATAAGAGGATTATCAAGGGTTAAAAAGCAGATGATAATCATTCAGATTTATGTCTCTAGAATTTCCAAAAATTCAGATCCAATTGCTTTATTAGTGGGATTCCTACATAACCATTGGTACTATCTGCTATAACCATTGGTCCTATCTGCTATAACCATAGGTCCTATCTGTTATAATTCATAATTTCATTGGTCCTATCTGCTATAATTCATAATTTCATTGGTCCTATCTGCTATAATTAATAATTTCATTGGTCATAATCTGCTATAATTCATAATTTCATTGGTCCTATCTGCTATAATTCATAATTTCATTGGTCCTATCTGCTATAATTCATAATATCATTGGTCATAATCTGCTATAATTCATAATTTCATTGGTCATAATCTGCTATAATTCATAATTTCATTGGTCATAATCTGCTATAATTCATAATTTCATTGGTCCTATCTGCTATAATTCATAATTTCATTGGTCATAATCTGCTATAATTCATAATTTCATTGGTCCTATCTGTTATAATTCATAATTTCATTGGTCCTATCTGCTATAATTCATAATTTCATTGGTCCTATCTGCTATAATTCATAATTTCATTGGTCCTATCTGCTATAATTCATAATTTCATTGGTCCTATCTGCTATAATTCATAATTTCATTGGTTTGTGTTGTACATGTAACAGCTTATGGTCTGGTTTGTGTTGTACATGTAACAGCTTATGGTCTGGTTTGTGTTGTACATGTAACAGCTTATGGTCTGGTTTGTGTTGTACATGTAACAGCTTATGGTCTGGTTTGTGTTGTACATGTAACAGCTTATGGTCAGGCAAAATCCAGTCTCTTTGGAAAGTCAACACTGCTTAAAGATTGTAAACACTGCTTAAAGATTGTAAACACTGCTTAAAGATTGTAAACACTGCTTAAAGATTGTAAACACTGCTTCAAGATTGTAAACACTGCTTCAAGATTGTAAACACTGCTTAAAGATTGTAAACACTGCTTAAAGATTGTAAACACTGCTTAAAGATTGTAAACACTGCTTAAAGATTGTAAACACTGCTTAAAGATTGTAAACACTGCTTCAAGATTGGCAACACTGCTTCAAGATTGCAAATTGTGACATCGGAGGAACATATTTGTTATGACAATTTTCCAACCCATAACGTGTGGCATGACATTATTATTTCATTGTATAATTGGATGTGATTAAATAATCATTGCAATAGAGGAGACATTATTTTCAAGTTTTTTTTACAATGGCTTATGCTTTGGTAATGCATATTTTGCTCCATGGTTTCAGACCAGTGCTGTTAAGTTTCACGGATTGTCCATGAGACTCCTCGATTGCCATAGCAAAAATATGCCAAATGATCAAGGAAATATGGGTTGATACAAAAATCGAAAGGGTTAATTGATTTTCACACTCTCCCAAAGCCATGATTGTGTCATGATGTGTGACAATGTTGTATTAACACGGACACTTCACAGGTGACCACAGTCTTATTGAAGTGAAAATGACTGACATGACAATGTAGACAATAGAAGGGGGAAAACTCTATATTTTTAACAGGATGTTGTATTCAATTTTGAAATTTTCAGACTAATAAAAGTTGCTCAGCTGATATTCAAATGGAAGGAGTCTTTGTAGAATTAGGAATACCATATACAGTAGTTTTACTTTTCAGTGATAGGTTCATGACTGATCATATTCATAAACTGTGGGGATGACTTTTATCCCCAAATCTTTTCATATTCGGTCATTTCCAAAACTATACTTAATGGGCAATGAACTCAATTCGTGTCCTCCCCCTATAAGTATCTCGGACATATACTCAATAACGATTTTTCCGATGATAATGATATTATGCGTCAAATTCGGTCTATATGCTCATGCTCAAATATGCTTATTAGAAAGTTTTACAAATGTTCGCCTAATGTGAAAATGTATTTATTTCAAATTTTCGTATCTCCATTATATTGTGCTCATCTCTGGATTAACTATACCAAACGTTGTTATAGAAAACTTAGAGTTTGTTATAATAATGCATACAGAAAATATATGGGTTATGAAAGATCATGTTGTGCGAGTGGGATGGTCATAGGTGACAGAATGTTCTCTCTGACAGTGTTGATTCGAAAGGGTATTTTTTGATTTCGTGTGAGAATATATCTTTAAACAGTATTTTGAATGCTATTTGTAACTCAGATCTGATCTATCGGTCTAATTTATTCAATCATTGGAATCAACTTCTTTATATTTAATTTGTAATTATATGTTGTATACATGTATGTATGGCTATATATGGGCATATCTTGCCTGAAATAAACACAATACAAATATCAACTCTCCATTTCAGAGGGTACTTCATTCGAGCCAAGACAATTGACTACATCCTGAGGAAATTTTTGCATACACATTCGGCTGCTAAAAAACAGGTAAAGATTTTGTCTATTATATGCATATGCAGGGTTTCCGCCAGGCCGGCTGCGGGTCCGTCCCACGGACCCATTCCCCTCGCAGATGATCTTTTTGATTCATACATGTACCAAAAGTCAGTAGAAATATGTCATAAAAAATCCGGCTGCAACGGGAGTTCGGGAGGTTGAACAGAATACTGGTGAAAAACGGGTTAATTGAGTACAGTACTTTACCGGTACAGCGTAACCCTTTGAAATCAAAGCGCCAAAACTACAACGTAATGTTTGGTGTGCATTGAAATAGCGACATATACAGCGTAATAAATGTCGCGGTAACATCAAAGAATGTCGGACTGCTGAGTACGGATATTACTTCGCACGGGATTTATGTGGTTGAAACTACTCATGCTCGGAGATCCCGTGCTATCGTACGATTACATAATTTGATCAAAGAATGCCGAATTGCTGAGTTAGGCAGAGTAGGGATCAACATACGCCAACAGGCGGTTTTCCTACCAAAGGAGGTATCTACCTCCGAGATCCCGTGCTATCGTACTGTTATAATGCGGAACCTGTCCCAATTCAGTCTTTATAGCGGGAATTCATAGTGACAACACCATTTATTTGACCCATATAACATGCATGGAGGATAACACAAAAAAATACCCCCACCCAATATGGAGATAAAGTCAAAGTACGGTCCATAATAGTTTCGTTGTCCCGCCTGGGTCCCCAAACACAAACAACGGCTCACATGTTCCCATTTCCCGCCAAAACTCAATTATATTTTATAACACGTTGGCTAAAACTCTATAGCAGCGGTCGTCAGAACTGTTGTTTGACTAACACAGACTATTGACAAGCTACGCGTTCCGAGTTTGAATGATTTCACTAACATTCGTATTTCGCCGCTATAAATATCTCCTGCAGACAAACCCTGCAGTATATATGACGTCACAGCGCACACATAGTTTTACGATTGAAAGAATACATGGAAAAATCAGTTTCGTTTTCATGGAAGCTACTTGAAATTCTAGGAAATACTTAATTCAATTCTCCCAGCTAGGTAGTATTGGATAGATGCTTTTTAGTGTTTAGTTTCATTATACCTGTCGGAATCTTATTGTAAGTTAGAAATTTTTAAACACTGTAAGTTGTAGCTTGATATAGTCTCATTAGTCTTCAATAAGACGGCAGTCTTACGTGCGTAATTACATGATTAATTATCTGGATACCATCAACAGAATTAATGCACCCACGTAAAATGATCGACTTGCGTAATATACGTAGCTTTGGATTGCTTTGTGTGACACTCAGGTGCAAGGAAATGGCTACTATTTAGTGTCAAATAACAAAATTTTCGCCCGACGGGACTAACCATGGTCGTCCCGTCGCGTTATGTGTTTCCCCAATACGGACTCATTAATTTCCCCTTGGCGGAAACCCTGGTATATGTACTACAACATAGAAGCATATATTAATCTAGCCAAGGTCTTATGTGGGAATCATTCCCTGACTGGCACTTGGACAAGTTATTTGATCCTGTGATGATGAAACATGATTTACTCTTTTTTTTAATGTTTATTGAAGAATCAGCAAATTAGGGGATATAGAAGCATCTCAGAAGGGAAAACATAACTAATGTTAATTTGAGACTATAGATACTTCCCAGTGATGCTAGCCTGCTGTGCTGGTTAGCATCGCTAAATTCACCCTCTGGGGACCTCATTCTGTAAATGACAGACACCATATTTGCAAAATTTGCTGCATTGACAATTCATTGTTCACCCTAATTTTGATATTCGGCATTCACACATACTTTCAGTGTTAAATTGCCTATTTTCAAATAACTTTTTTGTTTTCAAGTCATAATTTACTGAAATTTTTATTTATGTAATGGTGTTAGAAATTCCTCCATGATGATATAAAGGATCTCCGATGAGTTATGTTGGGATATAAGATTTTATGAAATGAGTTCGATAAATTAGATTCACAACGAGTCGCAGACAAGTTGTGAATCATATACCTTCTTATCAAATCAAAATCCATAAAAGAAGTTGAAAAATACATACATTTACAGCATTAGCTGATGCAGTTCACAACTGCATACGACAATTGCGTGCTCTGGGGCTGGCGACAGAAAATATAGTACCCCAATTTGCCTCTTTGTTTTTGTGTCTCTTTTGGACAATTATTTAACTTTAATTAACAAAGCAATCGTTTTGCATTGAATGAGGGCCTCATTCTGCTTAGGCCTCATCTTCTCTGGAAATTTCTTTATTATCAAATTTCTATAGAAACTTCTTCACATAGATTCTATGTATAGATTTTTTATTCTATTTCTTTTTTAGTTTAGTTTCTCTATATCCCCAAATTGGCAGACAACACATTGCATAATAGAGGTGTACATCACAATATAAGCCATTTGGGAACTTCAATCTGAGTCTGTCTCCCATTGCAGATGAGCCCATGCAGAATGAGGCCCCAAGATGGAGAATTTGGTGATGCTAGCCCACTGTGCAGGATAGTTTCACTAACTTCACCCTCTGGGGACCTCATTCTGCAAATGACATGCACACTAAACTCAGATTTGACAGTTGACCTTGTAGTATATATGCTATTATTACATGATCCAACCCTTATTCCATTCAATAAACCAGTTCTATAAATTGTGATATTAAAACGTTTGTTGCATAACAGGAAATAGTGTCAGTTGACCTTTGACAACACAATTGTTTACATTCGTCTGTTTACATTCCGTACACTATGTCCTAAAATACTATGGCTTCCAATATTTTTCCAACAATCTCTAATGGATGAAGAGTTATTTCATTAAATTTATGCCATTAAATACATCAAAGAGTCTTAATTTTTCTGGGACTATTTCTTTACGCGGGCAAACAATGCATAGTTACGTGAAACGTCATAGCAGGTCTTTTTGAAGCCGATGTTAGTTTCACGTCCCATTTGTTGATTTAAGTATGTTTTATCTATGTTTTGGATCATGTAATAAATAGAATCTACAACTCGTTTACAAAACGAGTCGAGTAAATTATGTCTGGACCGAGCCATTGGCTTTATAAATTCCACTATAAATTGGAGACTCCTCTATTTAGTGTTAGTTAAATGTACTTATTTGAAATTTAACCCTTTACCAACAGAAGGGCCCTGTGCCAATGTATTCTCTTATATACAGTACTAAATACTAAATACAGTACTTAATGCCCTAAATAATCGACTCCTTAACCACAGCAGAATTATGAGTAACTTTTTAGGATTTAGTCAGAAATAAGGCTTGTTGCCACTCACCGGAAAGCTCCAGTCTCTTTGGAAAGTCAACGACGATTGTAAACACTACTTAACCCTTTACCCAACAGAACGGCCCTGTGCCAATGTATTCTCTTATATATGCGAGTCGACCATAGATCGCCTCGCATATATAAGAGAATGCATTGGCTTAACACATTAAAAATTATAAAATTGTTAAAGAATGTAAGAAAAAATGGTAAAAAGTGTTAAAAAAAGACTATGGTCGACTCGCATATATAAGAGAATGCATTGGCACAGGGCATAACTGTAACTATCACAATGTGGTCAAGGAGCCGGTTCCAATGATATCCATATTTGTATGGTTCTATTGAGACAGACCGAAGATATTTTAGGCTGTTGAAGCTTTATTTGGCCGGTTTTGGCCGGTTTGTTGGGTAAAGGGTTAAAGTGATGTGAAATGCTCCTGTAGGGTGATCAAATAGAAATAGAGAATAATCTTGTTCAAAGTAGTTATTTTTAAAACTATTATAATCAAATTGACAACACACAGCGTCATTCTTATGTATTAATTAAATGCAGCGACTGTCGATGGCAAAATGGGTTTCGTTAGTTTATCGCCGATAGATGCGTCCCGAATCGAGAAGTAAATATTTACAATTGAGCATAGTTCAAACGATGTTTTCTATGGAGTGGTATGGTCGATTTGCTTCAGATTTTCGGCGACATTGGTACAATGTTACATTCCTCCAGTTGACATAGCGTTTGAATATTAACTTATTAGTTTCTTTAATACAAAATAGCTTATATAATTCTAAACCCTTTGTCTATAATTCTATACCTTCTTTCAGATTCTATCAATTGGAGCTGGCTTCGATTCCACTTATTTCAGACTGAAATCTGAAGGGCTTTTAGACAAGGATACGACGTATGTAGAAGTAAGATTCTCAGCATACAGTCCTTTTTTTATATAGAAATGGGCTCCATTTCATGAGTTTTTCCATCCGTCCATAGCAACTTTGAAGCTCTATATCTTTGTCATCGTCGATCTGATTTTAATTAGCTTTTGTATGTTAATGAACCAAAATGGGGGAAAAGATTATCTATAAACAGCAGTTTCATCCATTTATATTTTTCAGAGTCTTTTTGAGTAATGGGACTTAACCCTTTACCCAACAGAACGGCCCTGTGCCAATGCATTCTCTTATATATGCGAGTCGACGATAGGTCGCCTCGCATATATAAGAGAATGCATTGGCTTAACACATATTAAAAATGATAAAATTGTCAAAGAATGTAGAAAAATATTATAAAAATTGTTAAAAAATGTAAGAAAAAATTATAAAATTGTTAAAGACCAATGCATTCTCTTATATATGCGAGGCGACCTATGGTCGACTCGCATATATAAGAGAATGCATTGGCACAGGGCATAACTGTAACCATCACAATGTGGTCAATGAGCCGGTTCCAATGATATCCATATTTGTATGGTTTTATTGAGACAGACCCAAGATAATTTAGGCTGTTGAAGTTTTATTTGGCCGGTTTTGGCCGGTTTGTTGGGTAAAGGGTTAAGTGTGAAAATGTATTTTACTCCTTGCATGACTAAATTCTTCGGCACACCCTACAGGCCACATCCCTCATCCAATTGTCACCAAACTATATATGTATCTTTGGTGGGCTCTAGATGGGAGCTGTCAATTTATTCACCAAACTATATATGTATCTTTGGTGGGCTCTAGATGGGAGCTGTCAATTTATTCAAACTATATATGTATCTTTGGTGGGCTCTAGATGGGAGCTGTCAATTTATTCAAACTATATATGTATCTTTGGTGGGCTCTAGATGGGAGCTGTCAATTTATTCAAACTATATATGTATCTTTGGTGGGCTCTAGATGGGAGCTGTCAATTTATATATGTATCTTTGGTGGGCTCTAGATGGGAGCTGTCAATTTATATATGTATCTTTGGTGGGCTCTAGATGGGAGCTGTCAATTTATATATGTATCTTTGGTGGGCTCTAGATGGGAGCTGTCAATTTATTCAAACTATATATGTATCTTTGGTGGGCTCTAGATGGGAGCTGTCAATTTATTCAAACTATATATGTATCTTTGGTGGGCTCTAGATGGGAGCTGTCAATTTATATATGTATCTTTGGTGGGCTCTAGATGGGAGCTGTCAATTTATATATGTATCTTTGGTGGGCTCTAGATGGGAGCTGTCAATTTATATATGTATCTTTGGTGGGCTCGAGATGGGAGCTGTCAATTTATATGTATCTTTGGTGGGCTCTAGATGGGAGCTGTCAATTTATTATATGTATCTTTGGTGGGCTCGAGATGGGAGCTGTCAATTTATATGTATCTTTGGTGGGCTCTAGATGGGAGCTGTCAATTTATTATATGTATCTTTGGTGGGCTCTAGATGGGAGCTGTCAATTTATTATATGTATCTTTGGTGGGCTCTAGATGGGAGCTGTCAATTTATTCAAACTATATATGTATCTTTGGTGGGCTCTAGATGGGAGCTGTCAATTTATTACATGTATCTTTGGTGGGCTCTAGATGGGAGCTGTCAATTTATTATATGTATCTTTGGTGGGCTCTAGATGGGAGCTGTCAATTTATTATATGTATCTTTGGTGGGCTCTAGATGGGAGCTGTCAATTTATTATATGTATCTTTGGTGGGCTCTAGATGGGAGCTGTCAATTTATTCAAACTATATATGTATCTTTGGTGGGCTCTAGATGGGAGCTGTCAATTTATTATATGTATCTTTGGTGGGCTCTAGATGGGAGCTGTCAATTTATTATATGTATCTTTGGTGGGCTCTAGATGGGAGCTGTCAATTTATTCAAACTATATATGTATCTTTGGTGGGCTCTAGATGGGAGCTGTCAATTTATTACATGTATCTTTGGTGGGCTCTAGATGGGAGCTGTCGATTTATTATATGTATCTTTGGTGGGCTCTAGATGGGAGCTGTCAATTTATTATATGTATCTTTGGTGGGCTCTAGATGGGAGCTGTCAATTTATTATATGTATCTTTGGTGGGCTCTAGATGGGAGCTGTCAATTTATTCAAACTATATATGTATCTTTGGTGGGCTCTAGATGGGAGCTGTCAATTTATTATATGTATCTTTGGTGGGCTCTAGATGGGAGCTGTCAATTTATTATATGTATCTTTGGTGGGCTCTAGATGGGACCTGTCAATTTATTATATGTATCTTTGGTGGGCTCTAGATGGGAGCTGTCAATTTATTATATGTATCTTTGGTGGGCTCTAGATGGGAGCTGTCAATTTATTATATGTATCTTTGGTGGGCTCTAGATGGGAGCTGTCAATTTATTATATGTATCTTTGGTGGGCTCTAGATGGGAGCTGTCAATTTATTATATGTATCTTTGGTGGGCTCTAGATGGGAGCTGTCAATTTATTATATGTATCTTTGGTGGGCTCTAGATGGGAGCTGTCAATTTATTATATGTATCTTTGGTGGGCTCTAGATGGGAGCTGTCAATTTATTATATGTATCTTTGGTGGGCTCTAGATGGGAGCTGTCAATTTATTCAAACTATATATGTATCTTTGGTGGGCTCTAGATGGGAGCTGTCAATTTATTATATGTATCTTTGGTGGGCTCTAGATGGGAGCTGTCAATTTATTATATGTATCTTTGGTGGGCTCTAGATGGGAGCTGTCAATTTATTATATGTATCTTTGGTGGGCTCTAGATGGGAGCTGTCAATTTATTATATGTATCTTTGGTGGGCTCTAGATGGGCGCTGTCAATTTATTATATGTATCTTTGGTGGGCTCTAGATGGGAGCTGTCAATTTATTATATGTATCTTTGGTGGGCTCTAGATGGGAGCTGTCAATTTATTATATGTATCTTTGGTGGGCTCTAGATGGGAGCTGTCAATTTATTATATGTATCTTTGGTGGGCTCTAGATGGGAGCTGTCAATTTATTATATGTATCTTTGGTGGGCTCTAGATGGGAGCTGTCAATTTATTATATGTATCTTTGGTGGGCTCTAGATGGGAGCTGTCAATTTATTATATGTATCTTTGGTGGGCTCTAGATGGGAGCTGTCAATTTATTATATGTATCTTTGGTGGGCTCTAGATGGGAGCTGTCAATTTATTATATGTATCTTTGGTGGGCTCTAGATGGGAGCTGTCAATTTATTATATGTATCTTTGGTGGGCTCTAGATGGGAGCTGTCAATTTATTATATGTATCTTTGGTGGGCTCTAGATGGGAGCTGTCAATTTATTATATGTATCTTTGGTGGGCTCTAGATGGGAGCTGTCAATTTATTATATGTATCTTTGGTGGGCTCTAGATGGGAGCTGTCAATTTATTCAAACTATATATGTATCTTTGGTGGGCTCTAGATGGGAGCTGTCAATTTATTATATGTATCTTTGGTGGGCTCTAGATGGGAGCTGTCAATTTATTATATGTATCTTTGGTGGGCTCTAGATGGGAGCTGTCAATTTATTATATGTATCTTTGGTGGGCTCTAGCTGGGAGCTGTCAATTTATTATATGTATCTTTGGTGGGCTCTAGATGGGAGCTGTCAATTTATTATATGTATCTTTGATGGGCTCTAGATGGGAGCTGTCAATTTATTATATGTATCTTTGGTGGGCTCTAGATGGGAGCTGTCAATTTATTATATGTATCTTTGGTGGGCTCTAGATGGGAGCTGTCAATTTATTATATGTATCTTTGGTGGGCTCTAGATGGGAGCTGTCAATTTATTATATGTATCTTTGGTGGGCTCTAGATGGGAGCTGTCAATTTATTATATGTATCTTTGGTGGGCTCTAGATGGGAGCTGTCAATTTATTATATGTATCTTTGGTGGGCTCTAGATGGGAGCTGTCAATTTATTATATGTATCTTTGGTGGGCTCTAGATGGGAGCTGTCAATTTATTATATGTATCTTTGTTGGGCTCTAGATGGGAGCTGTCAATTTATTATATGTATCTTTGGTGGGCTCTAGATGGGAGCTGTCAATTTATTATATGTATCTTTGGTGGGCTCTAGATGGGAGCTGTCAATTTATTCCCCAAAATTTGTTACAGCAGTCATCTTTTTTATCTGGAAATGTGGGGTTTTTGTTCGTTTGTGCATCTTATATATCTCAACCAATGGTTATAGAAGCTAAATTAAATTTGGGATGGAGGTTCACCATCATGACTGCTTTCAAAAGAAGGGCAAATGACGTTCACATTTTACAATTTAGAGTTCTACTTCTTTGTCAGAAAATCATATCTTTTTGTCCGATCGCACAGATATCTCCCATAGGGAGCCTCACATATATAAGAGAATACTTTGTCCTAACAATATTTATCTTGACCTTGTAAGCCAGAGCATTCTCTTATATACTCCAGGTTCCCTATGGGAGACTTGCATGTATAAGAGAATGCACTGGCAGAGGATATTTAATGCAGCACTAGCACAGATCCCGTCTTGAAAGGGTTAAGCATTTTTGAAAACATTCCTATCATGAAATCTATCATTTACAGGTCGACTTTATCATGAAATCTATCATTTACAGGTCGACTTTATCATGAAATCTATCATTTACAGGTCGACTTTATCATGAAATCTATCATTTACAGGTCGACTTTATCATGAAATCTATCATTTACAGGTCGACTTTATCATGAAATCTATCATTTACAGGTCGACTTTATCATGAAATCTATCATTTACAGGTCGACTTTATCATGAAATCTATCATTTGCAGGTCGACTTTCCTGATGTGGTTAGGAGGAAATGTGCTTTGATAAAATCTCAGGATGCCTTGCGGAATGTTCTTGATGATTTTACTAATGAGAAGCCATCATCTGATGATATAGGTGTGTATGTTCACTTTGTTCTGTCTGTGCAAAAAGTTGACAGCTAGAAGACTACTTTGACTTTTGCTAATTTTTACGAGGACTGTAGATTGTTATTTGTGTATTCATTGACCCATATATATTCCCAAAGTGCACAAGTTTCTAACCTAAACATCTCTCTCCTCGAGTGAATTATTGAACATAAATCTGGGAACTAATTGATTACTCTATTTATTAAACTTCTGCATCAATTTGGTTCACCAAATGCATGCGTCCATCAACAAATTCCTTTGGCTCACCCTAAAGGCTGCATCCCTCATCTGATCATCACCAAACTTCTTTGGGGCAGCCATCTTGGATTTTACTCTTTGCATGACTAAATCTTTTGGCTCACCCGACAAACCACATCCCTCATCTGATCATCACCAGACTTCATATAGATCTGCGGGGTGACCTCTAGATTGGAGTCATTAATTTGTTTTCTTTGAAATTCATTAAAAACATGACTGAGTCAGTGTGAGTGGCCATTTTGGATTTTACTCTTGTTCTCAAGCAATTAGATCTAAATTTTGAGATGAAGCAGGGAGGCTATTCAATTTTATTTTTGTCTTAAAATCTGGCAAAAATAAAAATACTCCAAAAATCCAAACCAAATTTTCTCTGCTCCGTAATTTTAGAAAAGTTTAACTCACCTGTATCCTTTGAAGTTTATGTTTCCTTGCAGCTTTAAATACACCTGGTTATAAGCTACTAGGAGTGGATCTGACCAAACTGGGTGCATTTGAAAAAGCTCTACGAGAAGCGTGCATTGATCGAGATTGTCCGACCTTATTACTGTCTGAAATAGTTCTCACGTATATCAACAAGCGATAGTAAGTCCATAGTTTATTATTAATTAGATATGACATTTTTGTCCGGAACGGCCTGTTATCCACTATGTGAATATCACTTCAATTGCCCTAAACCGAGTAATATCATTTTACAACACCACCAATCCGAGTAATATCATTTTACAACATCACCAATCCGAGTAATATCATTTTACAACACCACCAATCTGAGTAATATCATTTTACAACACCACCAATCCGAGTAATATCATTTTACAACACCACCAATCTGAGTAATATCATTTTACAACACCACCAATCCGAGTAATATCATTTTAAGACATCACAAATGTGAGTAATATGGTTTTATGACATGCCGTATATCTACTTCACTGATGGACTTGTTCTTAGCGCTTAGCGTCCTCTACGCTAAGGCTCAATTCTCCGGCAGATGCCTTATATCGTGGATTTGCATGGAACAGTGAGTTTGAGCCAGGGACGAGAGTACAGTAATGCCCTAAGTAATTGACCCCTTAACCACAGCAGAATTATGGGTAACTTTTCAGGATTTTCAGGATTTCTGAAAAGTTACCCATAATTCTGCTGTGGTTAAGGGGTGGATTACTTAGGGCATTACTGTACTTCACTGCTAAATAATGTGCATGTGTCGTGCAAGCAGACACGTGCAAGCTAGTAAGGATGGGGCATGAAAGGGTAGCATTTATCGCTTGCACTGCTCTTTGCTTGTATGTCATATATAATAGATCGACACAAGATAGAGTAAAATGGTTTTATAAGATGTGCTTCCCATTAACCCTTTACCCAACAGAAGGGCCCTGTGCCAATGCATTCTCTTATATATGCGAGTCGACCATAGGTTGCCTCGCATATATAAGAGAATGCATTGGCTTAACACATTAAAAATTATAAAATTGTTAAAGAATGTAAGAAAAAATGGTAAAAAGTGTTAAAAAAAGATTTTTTTTAGGCCAATGCATTCTCTTATATATGCGAGGCGACCTATGGTCGACTCGCATATATAAGAGAATGCATTGGCACAGGGCATAACTGTAACCATCACAATGTGGTCAATGAGCCGGTTCCAATGATATCCATATTTGTATGATTCTATTGAGACAGACCGAAGATATTTTAGGCTGTTGAAGCTTTATTTGGCCGGTTTTGGCCGTTTTGTTGGGTAAAGGGTTAATAAACTAAGTATTTTATCACACACACATCTTGCGCGACACGTCATTTGCACGATGTATAAACCGGGTGTGAGATAGAAGTCACTTCTCCCTACGACTAAAATAAGAGAGAAGTGGCACAATTAAGGGAGAAGTCACCCTCTAAATTGATGAATGTCACGGGATAGGTACAGTTGACCTCAAGACTATTTAACCCTTTGAGTGCCAGGGGCCGATCTCATCGGCCCTAAACCTACAAATTAAGTCTGTTAAAGAATATAAGAATAAATTATTAAAATTGTAAAAAAAAAAAAAAAAAAAAAAATTGTTAGGCCAATGCATTCTCTTATATATGCGAGGCGACCTATGGTCGACTCGCATATATAAGAGAATGCATTGGCACAGGGTATATGGGTTGATACAAAAATCAACCTGGCACTCAAAGGGTTAAAGGGCCACTAATAAACAATTTTAATTAAATAATTAATCATATACCAAACACGGATGGACCCTTGTTGTTGGAAATTGGTATGCCGTGGTGATTTCACCCAGGGAGTACCATTGGATATTGGATGAGGTCCCCAGAGGGTGAATTTAGTGATGCTATCCCGCATAGCGGGCTAGAATCACTAAATTCACCCTCTGGGGACCTCATTCTGCTTAGGCCTCATCTTCCGTGGATAGTTTATTTATTATAAAATTCTTTAGAAACTTCTTCACATAGAGTGTACTTCTTTTTTAGCTCAACCTTACTTTGTAAAGTTTTTGAGCTATGGGTTGGCATCCGCAATGCGTGCGCGTGTCAACAATTTCCTTTGGCTCACCGTACAGGCCGCATCCCTCATCCGATCATCAAACAACTTCATATGGATCTACAGGGTGAACCCTAGATTGAAGCCATAAAAAAATTCTGAAATTCCTTAAAAATCCTGGCCGCCAGCAGCCATTTTGGATTTCAAATTTGAATCCATTGGTACACCCTAATGATACCATTTTTCCTTTGTTTGTTTCAGTGCTAATAATTTAATATACTGGTCAGGAAACTATTTCGCTGCACCAGTATTTGTCCTCTATGAACAGGTATGTAGTTATATTTCCACTTTGGGAGAAAATGGAGAGTATACTGTATAGAGTATGTCTATCTATCTGTCTGTCAGTATGTCTTCCTGTCTGTTTGCACATATAACTCAGCCATATCATTTGTCACCAGATCTGCTATATAGCATACTGTACTGTAAGATCTGCCATATAGTGTACTGTATGATCTACTATATCGTGTACTGTATAATTCTTCTAAATTGCACGGGTATATTATTTGTTAATTTCATGGTTTGGCCAAAATGAACATCCAATGAAATAATTGAATCTTGAGTTGGTAAAGTGAATATCAATTTACGAGATGGAATAAAACATCGCATATTACATCTGTTTTCGGCATGTTGTAAATATGTGTGAAAAACACAGAAGACTTTTCTATAATTAAAACTTTTGATTAGTTGGTTCATATTCGAGATTCGAATCAATGTGAAATCTTCCCCCAATTCGTGATTCGCAGTAGATCATGCCATGAATCTCTAATCTGGCTAACACCCTTAGAGATCAAATTCCACCGTACAAAACCTGGGAACTTTTTGAAGTTTTGACAGTGAACCTTATAAAGTCGAAACAATAATGCGGGAAATATATTTCTTAGTGATTATCTGTTCCTTAATAATATACTTCACTGTAGGTGAAGGTCTCAACTCGAAATTGCATGCTTCTCTGGAACTTTTGTGAGCCAATATTGTAATAAACATTGAATTAATTACCATGGGGCGAAATTTCATAATGTAAGTGACGCAAAGTAAAATCGCCACTTAAATTGTGAAATTTCAAGTTGAGACCTTCATCTACAGTGAACTACATTAGTAAGGAACAGAAAATAACAAAGAAATATATTCACCATGATATTTTTTCATCTTTACAAGGTTCCCTGTAAAAACTTGAAAAAGTTTCAAGGTTTTGTACTGGTGGAATATGATCTCTATGGGCGCTAGCCAGAGTAGAGATTCATGACATGATCTAGATTCACAGGGGCCTAATAGGTTGGTCCGTGTCTTATGGTCTGTGTCTTATGGTCCGTGTCTTATGGTTACGTTTTATGGTCCACGTCTTATGTTCCTTCTATTTCATTACAGATTCATCCTGATGATGCCTTTGGACTTTTCATGTGAGTTTGTGTTAAATCTATTCCATGTTTGACCAAAAACTTAGCTTAACTCTTTCTATACTAAATACTAATTGACGAATAATTGACGAATAGTTACCTTAGGAAATAAGCTAATAAGTTCAACAAATCACCATATGTCGTTTGTTGAACTTATTATCTGAACATTTCCCTCCAATTAACCCTTTACCCAACAAACCGGCCAAAAACGGCCAAATAAAGCTGCAACAGCCTAAATTATCTTGGGTCTGTCTCAATAAAACCATACAAATATGGATATCATTGGAACCGGCTCATTGACCACATTGTGATGGTTACAGTTATGCCCTGTGCCAATGCATTCTCTTATATATGCGAGTCGACCATAGGTCGCCTCGCATATATAAGAGAATGCATTGGCACAGGGCCGTTCTGTTGGGTAAAGGGTTAATATGTATCCTGCTGCACTTCTATTATCTTTTCATCTGTTTCTTGTCTGTTTTTATTACATGAACACCCCTCCAAATGAATAATAAATAATATAATATTCCAATATTTACTTTTATAACTGAGTGGGAGAATCCATTTAGTATAGGAAGGTTGATTTATTCACCTTACAGGCAGAAACACTACAATAAGATTGGATCGACTCTGAAATGCCTCAACAAGTATCCGATCAAAGAATCTCAGATAAAACGCTTCAAAACGCTGGTGAGTGTCGCCTCAATCCTATTATAAATGCCTATATAATCCTATTATAAATGCCTATATATTCCTATAATAAATGTCTGTATATTCCTATTATAAATGTCTATATAATCCTATTATAAATGTCTATATATTAATCCTTTTATAAACGTCTATATAATCCTTTTATAAACGTCTATATAATCCTATTATAAATGTCTATATAATCCTTTTATAAAAGTCTATATAATCCTTTTATAAATGTCTATATAAACCTTTTATAAATGTCTATATAATCCTATTATAAATGTCTATATAATCCTATTATAAATGAGTATATAATCCTATTATAAATGCCTATATAATCCTATTATAAATGCCTATACAGTGAAACCTCTCCAAACCGGTCCTTCTATAAACCGAACCCCTCTCCATTCCAAACAAATTGTCTGGTCCCCAATTCACACAAGTGCATTCTCACTAAAAATTACCTCTATAAACCGAAACCTCTCTATTCCGAAAATCGGACGGATATTTTAGTCCATAAGTGAACAAATACATTAATTTTTACCACCGAAATCCGAACGCGGAAATCAATACCGACCGAACGCACGTGCGGTAGATTTGACATACGTGATGCTGAGCTCTGAAATTGTTTGCTTTGGTGTAGACTGGATCTTTAATAAGTTTAAATTTCTGTTCTTCAAGACTACATTCGTGACGGCTCATTCGTTGTGGTAGGTTGATTAAAACTATATTGGTGATAATCACTACCATAATTATGTCACAAAAGATCCCCATTAATCCCAAAAGTTGTAGAGCTGAAACGGTTAGACGGTTAACCAGTTAGCATCCGGTTAGCGACGTAACCGGTTAGAAAAAAATGAACCGGACGTAACCGCACCCCGTTGTCAGTTGAATGTGAACGTGAATAATCCTCAAAATATTAGGTTAAATGATGCAAAACTAATACTAAATCCTGTGTCACCGATAGTAGAGTGCAATGCAAGCATTAATTGGTACACGCGGTAGTATCAGATACTTAGTAGCAATTCTCGAACTGCCTGGAAGTGTTGGCGACCTTCAATCAATTCCGACCCTTTGAAGTTTTCTTCCGACAAAAGCACGTGTGCAGTCACTGTGTATCAATTCTGAATGCACACAAGGAAGTGACAACGTAAAAGTGACGTTGTGTGGCAATGCGTGCTTTCGTATCTTAATAGTTAATACTGCACGAAGCAACATGGATTCAAATTGGAACCACACCACGACATACTATATATAAAACTGTTTTACAGTGGGGTTTATAAAAACTATGTAAGTCGACAAAGTTTGAAGATTGAGATCAGCTGCACAATGTCTTCACTCTTCCCGTTCTTCCTCCGTGTTGTGATTTAATATGATCAATTCAATTGAGTGACTCAAACAGACATCGTAGTTGAAGCAACCCAAAACTTCTTCAATAATCTTCCCTTTTATCAAGGAAATTGATGCTCCATGCTACTCTGTAACTGGTTGTGCCTGTGGGACTAATTAACACTCAATTTGGCAGTAATTGCTATATGTTAAGTGATTGCATACTAAAACCGAAACCGAAACGTAAATTATATAACCTCCCAATACTTGTGTCCGCTATCATGATACCGAGGAATAGCTCGAATACTGAATAGGACTGCGAGTCTGACCTAACTGACCTTCCTTTTTGTTCTCTAGTTATGACTTTCTTGTCTTTATATATAATGCATTGGAGGATATACCAATGATGATAATGATATATTACAGATCTTTAATATATAGTTTTGTTACTCGTTTTACCAATACCCATACTATTTTACTCGTTTTACAAATGCCCAAACATATGCTGATCACGGCAAATAAGCGATCTCTCCTGCCATTCACAAATTTCACTTGCTCATTCCCCATCACGAGAGCCAGCAAAAGAACAAGGAATGCGTGTTTTTGAATATCGTTAAATGCCGTGAATAAGGTCTTTATTTCAGCTACTACTTCTCACCTAGGTTTGTCCCTGGAGCATGGCATAATGTCGACATAATTAGTGTGAGAGAAGTCCGCTAGATATTTAGCGGTTAACCGGTTGAAATCCGGTTAACCCCGATGGTTAACCGTTTAGAAGAATGGGTCAACCGTTTCAGCTCTAAAAAGTTGTGTCCCTGGTGTCTGTCCAACTCACGGCAAACGTGTGATAAAATTTAATTACACCACATTGTTTTGACCAGTACTGTAAACACAAAGCAGGAAGCATGGAGCGTGACACGTTATCATGACATAACACTGATTACTGTTGGATACCGATTACACTGAGAGGGAATTCCTTTGATGCATTGTTATCATTGCTGAACTGGTCAATAGCGGTTATTGTCACTTTGAATAGTGGTTGCTAATTATCAAATTAAATCACTTGAGTATGACTTCAGCTGTCAATTAGTGAAAAATTGGGATGTTGTAAACACATTGTATGAGATAAACAATGGGTCTAGGCCGGATATTTTACATATTAAATCGGAAGGTAGTTTACATAATTTGGAAATGCAATTTTCTCATTTATTGTTATATTAAGGTATAACAATATTTACCTTTATCTTGTAAGCCACACATTCTCTTATATATGTGATGCTCCCTATTCTTATATATAAGAGAATGCATTGGCACAGGGTCTTTAATGCTTGACCAGCGCAGTTCCCATCATGAAAGGCTTAACAACATGTGGTTCTCACTCACCGTTTATGGCATATTTCAGGGCTGGTCGGATGTAGAAGTGCTGGACATGAACCAATTATAAATATTTCAGGGCTGGTCAGTCGTAGAAGTGCTGGTAGGATGTAGAAGTGCTGGACATGAACCAGTTTTACATATTTCAGGGCTGGTCGGATGTAGAAGTGTTGGAGATGAACCAGTTTTACATATTTCAGGGCTGGTCGGATGTAGAAGTGCTGGACATGAACCAGTTTTAAATATTTCAGGGCTGGTCAGATGTGGAAGCGTTGGATATGAACCAGTTTTAAATATTTCAGGGCTGGTCGGATGTAGAAGTGCTGGACATGAACCAATTATAAATATTTCAGGGCTGGTCGGATGTAGAAGCTGGTCGGATGTAGAAGTGCTGGTTGGATGTAGAAATGTTGGAGATGAACCAGTTTTACATATTTCAGGGCTGGTCGGATGTAGAAGTGTTGGAGATGAACCAGTTTTACATATTTCAGGGCTGGTCGGATGTAGAAGTGCTGGACATGAAACAGTTTTAAATATTTCAGGGCCGGTCGGATGTAGAAGTGTTGGAGATGAACCAGTTATAAATATTTCAGGGCTGGTCGGATGTAGAAGTGTTGGAGATGAACCAGTTATAAATATTTCAGGGCCGGTTGGATGTAGAAGTGCTGGACATGAACCAGTTTTACATATTTAAGGGCTGGTCGGATGTGGAAGTGTTGGAGATGAACCAGTTTTACATATTTCAGGGCTGGTCGGATGTAGAAGTGCTGGACATGAACCAGTTTTACTCACAGTTGGTGTCCCAGGAGGAGAGGAATCGTGTGGAGAAACTCGAACCATTTGATGAATATGAAGAATGGCATGAGACGTGTTCTCACTACATGGTCCTGTGTGCATATAAACAGTCAGAGCCAAAACTACTCAACCAAATAACTGCACAGGCAGGTATGTATGAGGAATACAGTCAGAGACAAAACTACTCAACCAAATAGCTGCCCAGTCTGGTATGTATGAGGAATACAGTCAGAACAAAAACTAAACCATATATCTGCCCAGGCAGGTATGTATAAGGAATACAGTCAGAACCAAAACTACTCAGCCAAATAGGTACCCAGTCTGGTCAGAGCCAAAATTGCCAATACCTTACTGTAGGGACCTGCGAATCGGAAATTCGGCAACCAAATCGAATCTCGAATCAGATGTCCGATGTTGACATCGACATCAAATCCGAATCGAATCAGGACAAGCACTGTCCAGCCGGAAAAAATCATAGCTGACCATAGGATATCATTTTAATTATTGTCTCTATATAAAAGTATATAGACCGTAGATGTCTTGACCTGTGTATAGTGATTATTATTACCACTTTATAGGGCGTTCTCTAGGCCATTGATAATGTTTTTCGGGGCGTTCCAAATAGCGTATTGTTACCAAAACAGCGGGCCGCGGGCCGATAATGAGAAGCCTAGTTCAATATCGGCCCGCCGCCCGGAAACTATAGATCTCGTTTATTATCGCGAGAGTTACGTCCCTTCAACTTCCGATTATTATGGCGTGTTAATTTCAAGAAAATAATGGGAAGATGTATCCGATTTCCTCGACACAAAAGTGGTTTTATGATTGGAATTCACACTATATGATTGAATTATTGTATCAAGCGTAAGTATGCATTGATACTTTTAGCTGTCAACCTCTCATTCGTTCTTACTCGTCTCCAATGCTGGGGTTTCCCCTGTCCTATTTTCGAGACTCCGTCAGTCCGTGTCAGCTGACAAGTCAAATGATATCAAACTTAAATGTTCTTGAAAATATTTCTCTCTTAATCTTTTAATCTACTTCATTATTCCACTAAATCCTCAAATGGGTCAAATGTCCAAAACTGTGGTAATAATAGTAATAACATGATTTCATCGGGCATTATGGTTTATTAACGGCCCTCTGGAATGATTAACAGCCCTCGGGCCTATTAGCGTCCCTCGACTTCGTCTCGGGCCGCTAATAGGCCCTTGGGCTGTTAATCATTCCAGCCGGGCCGTTAATAAACCATAACGCCCTCAAAAATCATGTTATTGTTATATTGTCACTTATATTCAATATTTTACCCCAACATTGTCCAAGAACCACCAGTGTTACATGAGTACATGATGCATGTAATGACATCCGCGAAATGGTGACTGGCAGCACTGGCTGTGATTGGACTTAATCGCATAACTACAGTACCGGTAGTGCAAACTCTAAATTACATCATACACTGCAACAACGAGACCTCCAGATGGGGAAAACAGTATAATGCGGTAACTGCCCTGTCAATTGAGCTCCATAAATAACAAATTCTGTTGTTTGTCCCCATTAATGGGAAAGAATGGGCCGATTTGAAAATATACTTCATTGTAATAAACTGTGAACATATTGTTTTTTTGAGGTTCCAACATGGTTTTTGTGCTTAATTTTCATCTGGATTGTACTGCAAAGTCTATTGTTTTCAATGGAAGGGGAATAACTCTATATCTTAGTTTGAATTCTGTTGCAGTCTGGGAGCGAGAAGGGGGAAATGTTTCCATGATTTCAGCTATTTTATATTACTCTATGAGTACCTTCTGAGACACAGACGTTCCAAATAGTGATGAATTAAAGTTGTTTAATCATATTTTATGACATAGATTGTTATTAAAACCGTATATCAAAGCACTATAAAAATATAATTAGTGACTCGAAAATTAAATGGGCTTTTAAATAAAAATAAAATATACTATATTTCAGAATCGTACAGACAGAATACATTTGATGTTCAACCATCTGGCCCAACATTAACTCTATGTGCTCAATCAGATTACAACAAGAAGTTCGGTCACACGTCTGTTAGAGTGCCAGATGGGGATATCGTGGACGTCGGAGGATTCGGAGTACAATCTGGAGTACACCAAAGACTGGAGCATATCGTTGTCTTCAGAATGCAGGAATCCATTCTACTTAAAGCAGATATCGATGGCAAGTACCCAACAACATAGATATTTTAAGTAACCAACAACATAGATATTATAAGTACCCAACAACATAGATATTATAAGTACCCAACAACATAGATATTATAAGTACCCAACAACATAGATATTATAAGTATCCAACAACATAGATATTATAAGTACCCAACAACATAGATATTATAAGTTAATGTGGTGGATTGATGGTAACATGGTGTGACATTGACCGCATGGAGCTCAGTTGAATATGTGACCCGCCATATCAAATCCAGTCATAAGTCGGGATTATTTTACTCTGTGCCAATGCATTCTCTTATATGTGCGAGTCGACCATAGGTCGCCTCGCATTATATAAGAGAATGCATTGGCCTAACAATTTTTTACAATTTTAATAATTTTTTCTTGTATTCTTTAACAATTTTATAATTTCACCCATACAGAGCCCCAGACAAATATGAGCAGACGATACTCTTCTATATTCTTCTATATATGTGTGGGGCTCCCTGCAGGGTAATGGATATTTTTTATTTTATGTCTTAAAAATTGTAAGAAACATTTATTTAAAACAAATGATAAAAAATTGTTAGGCCAATGCATTTTCTTATATATGCGAGGCGACCTGTGGTCGACTCGCATATATAAGAGAATGCATTGGCACAGGGTCCTAAGAATTTTGCACACAATTGATACCGGTCGGTGCAAAATGTACGGTCTATATAGGGAGCTGGTTGTTGGGTAAGTGTAAGTCGCTCTGTAGCGCCTGTAAAATGGCAGCAGATACAAGACTCGGCATTACTCAACAGCTGGGGTAATAATGTGAAGCGCTTAGGGCCCTCATGGGGTAATAATGTGAAGCGCTTAGGGCCCTCATGGGGTAATAATGTGAAGCGCTTAGGGCCCTCAGATACAATACATGTTGCACTATTCAGCACGATTGATAAAAAAAGCTATGTACAATGATGTATTGAGTTATGTATTCTACTGAAATAAATTCCAGTAGTTAATATTAACCCATTATATTTGATGGCAGTATAATATTTACCGTTCTATTTAACAGTGTCTGATTCACCATATGTCCATCATCCTCTTTGTTGGTAGCATAATATTTACCATTCTATTTATAGTGTGTAGGATGCACCATACGTCCGTCGTCCTCTCTGATGGTCACATACTATTTACCATTCTATTTATAGTGTGTAGGATGCACCATACGTCCATCATCATCTCTGATGGTCGCATAATATTTACCAATCTATTTATAGTGTGTAGGATGCACCATACGTCCGTCATCATCTCTGATGGTCGCATAATATTTACCATTCTATTTATAGTGTGTGGGATGCACCATACGTCCGTCATCATCTCTGATGGTCGCATAATATTTACCAATCTATTTATAGTGTGTAGGATGCACCATACGTCCGTCATCATCTCTGATGGTCGCATAATATTTACCATTCTATTTATAGTGTGTAGGATGCACCATACGTCCGTCGTCATCTCTGATGGTCGCATAATATTTACCATTCTATTTATAGTGTGTAGGATGCACCATACGTCCGTCGTCATCTCTGTTGGTCGCATAATATTTACCATTCTATTTATAGTGTGTAGGATGCACCATACGTCCGTCATCATCTCTAATGGTCGCATACTGATCTTAGGTGGCAGGAAATCTCCCATGAGTGTGTACCATTCTATTTATAGTATGTAGGATGCACCATACCTCCGTCGTCATCTCTGATGGTCGCATAATATTTACCATTCTATTTATAGTGTGTGGGATGCACCATACGTCCGTCATCATCTCTGATGGTCGCATAATATTTACCAATCTATTTATAGTGTGTAGGATGCACCATACGTCCGTCATCATCTCTGATGGTCGCATAATATTTACCATTCTATTTATAGTGTGTAGGATGCACCATACGTCCGTCGTCATCTCTGATGGTCGCATAATATTTACCATTCTATTTATAGTGTGTAGGATGCACCATACGTCCGTCGTCATCTCTGATGGTCGCATAATATTTACCATTCTATTTATAGTGTGTAGGATGCACCATACGTCCGTCATCATCTCTAATGGTCGCATACTGATCTTAGGTGGCAGGAAATCTCCCATGAGTGTGTACCATTCTATTTATAGTATGTAGGATGCACCATACCTCCGTCGTCATCTCTGATGGTCGCATAATATTTACCATTCTATTTATAGTGTGTAGGATGCACCATACCTCCGTCATCATCTCTGATGATAGCATAATATTTACCATTCTATTTATAGTGTGTAGGATGCACCATACGTCCGTCGTCCTCTCTGATGGTCACATACTATTTACCATTCTATTTATAGTGTGTAGGATGCACCATACGTCCTTCATCATCTCTGATGGTCGCATAATATTTACCATTCTATTTATAGTGTGTAGGATGCACCATACGTCCGTCGTCATCTCTGATGGTCGCATAATATTTACCATTCTATTTATAGTGTGTAGGATGCACCATACGTCCGTCATCATCTCTAATGGTCGCATACTGATCTTAGGTGGCAGGAAATCTCCCATGAGTGTGTACCATTCTATTTATAGTATGTAGGATGCACCATACCTCCGTCGTCATCTCTGATGGTCGCATAATATTTACCATTCTATTTATAGTGTGTAGGATGCACCATACCTCCGTCATCATCTCTGATGATAGCATAATATTTACCATTCTATTTATAGTGTGTAGGATGCACCATACGTCCGTCGTCCTCTCTGATGGTCACATACTATTTACCATTCTATTTATAGTGTGTAGGATGCACCATACGTCCTTCATCATCTCTGATGGTCGCATAATATTGACCATTCTATTTATAGTGTGTAGGATGCACCATACGTCCGTCATCATCTCTGATGGTCGCATAATATTTACCATTCTATTTATAGTGTGTAGGATGCACCATACGTCCGTCGTCCTCTCTGATGGTCGCATAATATTTACTATTCTATTTATAGTGTGTAGGATGCACCATACGTCCGTCATCATCTCTGATGGTCGCATAATATTTACCATTCTATTTATAGTGTGTAGGATGCACCATACGTCCGTCATCATCTCTGATGGTCGCATAATATTTACCATTCTATTTATAGTGTGTAGGATGCACCATACATCCGTCATCATCTCTGATGGTCGCATAATATTTACCATTCTATTTATAGTGTGTAGGATGCATCTTACGTCCGTCATCCTCTCTGATGGTCACATAATATTTACCATTCTATTTATAGTGTGTAGGATGCACCATACGTCCGTCGTCCTCTCTGTTTGTAGTATAATATTTACCATTCTATTTATAGTGTGTAGGATGCACCATACGTCCGTCGTCCTCTCTGTTTGTAGTATAATATTTACCATTCTATTTATAGTGTGTAGGATGCACCATACGTCTGTCATCATCTCTGATGGTCGCATAATATTTACCATTCTATTTATAGTGTGTAGGATGCACCATACGTCCGTCGTCCTCTCTGATGGTCGCATAATATTTACTATTCTATTTATAGTGTGTAGGATGCACCATACGTCCGTCATCATCTCTGATGGTCGCATAATATTTACCATTCTATTTATAGTGTGTAGGATGCACCATACGTCCGTCGTCCTCTCTGATGGTCGCATAATATTTACCATTCTATTTATAGTGTGTAGGATGCACCATACATCCGTCATCATCTCTGATGGTCGCATAATGTTTACCATTCTATTTATAGTGTGTAGGATGCACCATACGTTGTCGTCATCTCTGATGGTCGCATAATATTTACCATTCTATTTATAGTGTGTAGGATGCACCATACGTCCGTCATCATCTCTGATGGTCACATAATATTTACCATTCTATTTATAGTGTGTAGGATGCACCATACGTTGTCGTCATCTCTGATGGTCGCATAATATTTACCATTCTATTTATAGTGTGTAGGATGCACCATACGTCCGTCGTCATCTCTGATGGTCGCATAATATTTACCATTCTATTTATAGTGTGTAGGATGCACCATACGTCCGTCATCATCTCTGATGGTCGCATAATATTTACCATTCTATTTATAGTGTGTGGGATGCACCATACATCCGTCATCATCTCTGATGGTCGCATAATATTTACCATTCTATTTATAGTGTGTAGGATGCACCATACGTCCGTCGTCATCTCTGATGGTCGCATAATATTTACCATTCTATTTATAGTGTGTAGGATGCACCATACGTCCGTCATCATCTCTGATGGTCGCATAATATTTACCATTCTTTTTATAGTGTGTAGGATGCACCATACGTCCGTCATCATCTCTGATGGTCGCATAATATTTACCATTCTATTTATAGTGTGTAGGATGCACCATACGTCCGTCGTCATCTCTGATGGTCGCATAATATTTACCATTCTATTTATAGTGTGTAGGATGCACCATACGTCCGTCATCATCTCTGATGGTCGCATAATATTTACCATTCTATTTATAGTGTGTAGGATGCACCATACGTCCGTCATCATCTATGATGGTCGCATAATATTTACCATTCTATTTATAGTGTGTAGGATGCACCATACGTCCGTCATCATCTCTGATGGTCGCATAATATTTACCATTCTATTTATAGTGTGAAGGATGCACCATACGTCCGTCATCATCTCTGATGGTCGCATAATATTTACCATTCTATTTATAGTGTGTAGGATGCACCATACGTCCGTCATCATCTCTGATGGTCGCATAATATTTACCATTCTATTTATAGTGTGTAGGATGCACCATACGTCCGTCATTATCTCTGATGGTCGCATAATATTTACCATTCTATTTATAGTGTGTAGGATGCATCATACGTCCGTCGTCCTCTCTGTTGGTCGCATAATATTTACCATTCTATTTATAGTGTGTAGGATGCACCATACGTCCGTCATCATCTCTGATGGTCGCATAATATTTACCATTCTATTTATAGTGTGTAGGATGCACCATACGTCCGTCATCATCTCTGATGGTCGCATAATATTTACCATTCTATTTATAGTGTGTAGGATGCACCATACATCCGTCATCATCTCTGATGGTCGCATAATATTTACCATTCTATTTATAGTGTGTAGGATGCACCATACGTCCGTCGTCATCTCTGATGGTCGCATAATATTTACCATTCTATTTATAGTGTGTAGGATGCACCATACGTCCGTCATCATCTCTGATGGTCGCATAATATTTACCATTCTATTTATAGTGTGTAGGATGCATCATACGTCCGTCGTCCTCTCTGATGGTCGCATAATATTTACCATTCTATTTATAGTGTGTAGGATGCACCATACGTCCGTCATCATCTCTGATGGTCGCATAATATTTACCATTCTATTTATAGTGTGTAGGATGCACCATACGTCCGTCGTCATTTCTGATGGTCGCATAATATTTACCATTCTATTTATAGTGTGTAGGATGCATCATACGTCCGTCGTCCTCTCTGATGGTCGCATAATGTTTACCATTCTATTTTTCTCTGATGGTCGCATACTGATCTTAGGTGGCAGGAAATCATAATATTTACCATTCTATTTATAGTGTGTAGGATGCACCATACGTCCGTCATCATCTCTGATGGTCGCATAATATTTACCATTCTATTTATAGTGTGTAGGATGCACCATACGTCTGCCGTCCTCTCTGTTTGTAGTATAATATTTACCATTCTATTTATAGTGTGTAGGATGCACCATACGTCCGTCGTCCTCTCTGATGGTCGCATAATGTTTACCATTCTATTTATCTCTGATGGTCGCATACTGATCTTAGGTGGCAGGAAATCATAATATTTACCATTCTATTTATAGTGTGTAGGATGCACCATACGTCCGTCATCATCTCTGATGGTCGCATAATATTTACCATTCTATTTATAGTGTGTAGGATGCACCATACGTCCGCCGTCCTCTCTGTTTGTAGTATAATATTTACCATTCTATTTATAGTGTGTCGGATGCATCATACGTCCGTCGTCATCTCTGATGGTCGCATACTGATCTTAGGTGGCAGGAAATCTCCGATGAGGCCTTGTGAGTTCAACCTAAAAATAGCTATCAAGAAATCAAAAATGCAGGACTTCAGGGACGACAAAGAAAATTGTGATAACTCATGTGATGAACATAGAAATCATGTTGGAGATACAGTGTCCCTGCATGATGAACATCACAGCAGCACTCCGTCAGAATATTTAATTGAATCTGAGGAGATGGAGGTGACAGAAGAGAGTCCTACACCATGTTGGCGACATGCATCTGTGGTTACAAGCTACAATGGTTAGTTGTTTATTAGTAACCATAATCGGTAAATTGGTGTCTCGTCGGAGGTAATCAGCAGGAAGGGTTAGCCACCCCAGTACCTGGCATGCTAGAATGACACAAACTTAGTCAGATTAGAATGCCGGCCTGTTGCCCAACGGCTTTATGAATGTCAACATAGGCAAGAGAGAGATAAAACGGCTAAATATAACTATTTAGTTAAGATAATTTGTTCACAGGATACTGGTGTGTCACAACCGATCTAGGAGGAAGCCCAGATGGGATAAAAGATGACCACGCCAAGGTTGTTCAAGTGCATTCTTTCAACCTAGAACATAATTACATAACCATTAGAATAATGCTGACCAATTTGTGACAAAATCAAAAATAAGAAAAATAGCCCATACGCGTGTGACATGGCATGTATAGGTTCACTAGCACCACGCTCAGATGTGTGTGATATATAAACAAATTAAAAAAAAATACAAATTTAAGTCAAATTGCAATCACACAAATTTCATAAATGAAAATATATGGAATAATAAAGTTACTGCTAAATGCAGGAATTGTATGGCAAAGATGACTAATAATAACTTACACATTAGTGGGTAAGTTGAAGCATACTTCAAATTGTCAAATTAAATGTTCAAATCAAATCAAAGTCGCATTTCCGCCAAAACTCCATATACACAGTTTGAACATTTAAAGATTTTTGTCTCGTTTAACAGGCACCACAATTGAACGTCAACCAGATCACGTCCTTAATGGCAACCACAAACATATCACTTGTGATACAAGGTGGCGTACAAATTGTAAGTCAATCGGGATGCCCAAAATTTTCAATTGATAGGGGAGGATGTCTGCAAGGCATATGAAAGATAAGGGGATTTTTAAGATCAGGGACTCAATTTAGAGCAGACAAATGTTTGGAAATAATTTTGAATGCACAATCGAAAAGGAATTAAAAAGTCTAAAGAGATGAAATTAACCCTTTCAGTGCCAAGTCCGATTTTCCATATTTCCTTGATAACTTTTCAAATTTATTGATTATAATAATGTGATACATTGATGGAAAGAGCTCTTAGAGCTAAATGCATGTTACATAACTTTTCAAACCTTTGAATTTGAGAAGCTGGAGGTGACAGGGGAGAGTCCTACACCATGTTTCTATGGTTACAAGCTACAATGGTTAGTTGTTAGGAACCTGCAAATAACTGAGATTCGATTTGATGCAAGCTTGAGTTTAGTGTGCCTGTCATTTGTAGAATGAGGTTCCGCAGAGGGTGAGTTTAGTGATGCTATCCTGCACAGCGGGCTAGCATCACAATATTCACCCTCTTGGGACCTCATTCTGCATGGCCTCATCTGCTATGGGAGACATAGACTCAGATTGAAGTTCCTAAATGGTGAATATTGTGATGTACACCCATTGGGAACCTCGATTATGCAATGTGTCGTCTGCCAATTTGGGGATATATAGAAAATAAACTAAAAAATAAATAGAATCTATGTGAAGAAGTTTCTACAGAAATTTGATATAAAGAAACTTTCCAGATAAGATGAGGCCTAAGCAGAATGAGGTCCCAGAGGGTGAATTTGGTGATACTAGCCCCGCTACTCGGGATAGCATCACTAAATTCACCCTCTGGGGACCTCATTCTGCAAATAACAGCACACTAAACTCAAGCTTGATTTGATGTTGATATCGGCCACCCGATTCGAGATCAATACCGAATCGGTCCGCAGAATCGGATATTTTTGAATTGGTGTGATTTTGGTGTCATCTCGTTTTATTTATAGATAAGCAAGGAATCACAAAAATTTAAGAACAAAGTTGCCAACATAGGCAATTTTTTATGTATTTTGGATGTATTCCGTTCAGAACAGATGTGAATAATAGAAACTCTGTGCGACCGATCACGGTGACAGTGATCGGTCGCCCGTGTTGGTGATCGGTCGCCAACTGCATACATTTGTAATTTGCGTTGGCAATTTCTGGTTTTTCTTGATATCCATGTATCGGGTAGTCATGCTCAATAATGTCAAATAATTAAATAAATTCCTATAGTAACAGACTCATTAACAAATGTTTAATGACATGTGGTATTAAAAGATAGAGTTATCTCCCTTGTAATAACGTAATTCTTGTTGGCTGCATGAACTAATGGTTGGGGGATAATTAATGTTTTGTCTTATTATAATATGATGTTTATGAAATGCAGTTCTGTGAAAAAACAGATATATTGTTGATTTTACACTGTTAAATTAAGTTGAATTCGAATCGGCCTGACATGTACAACGTGTAATATGAACCATTCGTCTGATAATTTACACTTTCCGAATAGAACGACAAAATTAATTCATGAATGAATTGGTTAAACTATGAGTGATGTGATTTCAGGAGAGAAGGTTTGGGTTCACGGAGGTCGCCAATCCACAGACATCACTCACTCAGATCTCTTCTGCCTCGATATTGTGTCAAACAAGTGGAATAAGGTAAAGCCACTCAAAGCTAAACATACATAACTCACACCCACCTGAATGCTCACAATTTAGTCTTAAAATCAGTGTCATGGCTAGTGGGCAGGGTCTGCACTGGACCAAAATTTACTTTTGCCAAAAAAATTGCCAAATGAAAATATTTTTTGCCAAATTATTTTAGCAATTGCCAATGGCTATCCCTGATAGTATCATTTTCTGCAACCTTAAGTCTTATGAACAAATTTGATTTTTGAGACAGTGCAAATAGTCCCAAGCATGTTCAAAGGGCAATGCTTGGCATGTTTCGGAGGCATACAAATATAACATTGCTACTGTGCTATATCTCCTATATATATATATTAAGTCTTATGTTTCGACACTCGCGGTTTGAACGACTTTTGATATCGATAGAAAAACAGTTTGTTATTGATTAATTATACTAGCATCTCAATTGCGGTTTATCATACAACAATAAGCCAATTACCGAACAGTACAATGGTAGAAAGGTTTCTCCATCAGAAGGGCACATCACAGAAGGATTAGTAATCCCTCCAACCATCAGTACTAATGCTATGAGATTAACTGCATCTTAATAGAGGTGTTAACTTTCCCCAAACCTTATAAAACACCACAAATATAATTAGTTTCCTGAAAAACCAATATTTTTCAAATTGCTTGAATTAAAAAGTGACTTGCCAAAACTTTTGCCAAATGGAAATATTTTTTGCCAAATGTGAATTATTTTTGCAAGTGGCAGTGGGAACCCTGCTAGTGGGTCTCCACAGGGAGGGGGGTGACCAACTTGGACCAACACCCCCACTCTTGTTGAACCAGCCCAAGTCTGGGAATTATATTTGCAGCCAATCCAACCCCCCCCCCTCATCTTGGGTTAGAATGTTCTCTCTGCATTGACCAAGTTTGACCTGGCTTCTCTAGCAAAAAGGCCCTTCTATGCATCAAATATGGCAATAAATACCTGAAATTTGAACAAAATAGAACTGCAGTACTGTCCTGAGAACAAATTTCATCCACCTGGAAAGTTTGGTATTAGTGGAGTCGCTTAACGAAAAATCGTTCACTTTTGGATAGAAGCATGAAACTTTCAGGGTTGATTGGGTATGTGGTCCTCATCAACCAGTTAGCTGGTTCCAGGTTTCTGGTGACCCCTTGACCTTCAAATTGACCTTGACATTTTGAAAATTTGAGATTTAGGGGTGTCTATTTTGTATCGAATATAATGGCTATATTAAATGATATATAGACATTGGAGATTGTCGAAGCGATACCATGGATGTTCGCCTTTGTATCCACATTCAATTTGTCTATGATGATCCAAAATTGCCACCATAATGGACGCCAAAATAAAAAGAATTTACGTTTTATCACTAATATCTTTCAAATCAGTTCCTGCTTTTTGGAACTGTTTGAGAATTGCAACTTTATTTTGTATTGGTCATGTTAACTGAACATTGGAGCAATGAAATATGCCATTCGTGGGCTCCCTGTAGGGTCCTGCGAATATTCGATATTCGATTCCAGATTCGATTCGAAAGTCAAATTCGATTCGAAATTTCCAACTCGAAATTTCGAATATACACTGACAAAAAAGTAGGCTGTTTACGGACAAGTACACACGTCGATCTTAGCTGTTTCTGTGCCATATTATTCCCGAAAATTATGAATATATGCAGCTTATAATTCTTTTTGTACATCGCGTACGTTCGCATGATATTAAATATAAGTATAGCCAGTAATTAGCCACTATAGGATGACTAAATACATCTGAATTCTAGCTTTGAACATGGTAGCCAAAAGCTCGGAGATCGCCGATGGACATCGATATACACCGGGCATCAACATTGAATTTATTATATATTACAGACAGTGAGGCTGCACATCGTATACACCGGGCATCACCATTGAATAAATTATAATAGCTCAGATGAGACTAAGCAACCGCTAGCATTATCCGCCGACTATACGTCTCAGATTCCGCGTTATGTAATATCGCTGAGAATGTAGACAACACCACAGGTCCCCAGAAAAAAAATTGACCCCACCCCAATAGTACTTAAATCTATAGGATTAAGTACTATTGGGGTGGGGTCAATTTTTGTTCTGGGGACCCGAGGACAACACATGTTCCCGGCGTCGAAAAGTGCACGTGGGCGGTGTTTTCTTTTGAAGTTGACTTTCAGTTTCGGAGCGTTCTTGAAACTTGACAATTTGTCGTCCGATATTCATGTATATTTTAAACATGATAACAGCTGCATGCAGTGCTGAAACTTACACGTGTGATGAATGCAACATGGTATATAAATCGCAAGCGTCTTGGACAACGACCCACCTAAGCATCCAGCACTACACAAACAGGCTACCCTGCGACTGTTGTTGCATCTTCATGTTTATAACAACGGGTGCTTCCCAGTGCCGATTTGTAATTGTGCATGTACATGCAAACTCTAAAAATTGCGCGTGATTTTAATTCTGATAATCCGTTTAGTGGTTATATATTTCTCTCTCTCGACAATTCTCAATTGAAGTTAATAGTATCAGGAACGACGGTTGATCGCCACATACATTATGATGGAACTTCATGGAACTTCATAGAACATTTCACAAATCGTCTAATCATTGACATTGAGAATGCAACACACAGGTATGATTCGATTCGATATTCGATTCGATATTTGATTCGAATTTGTCGACTCGATTCGATATTCGATTCGATCAAAATCTCCAATTCGCAGGACCCTAGCTCCCTGCCAACTCCGATCCCTTAAAAATTCGATTTTACAGAAAGTGGTATAAAAATTTACAAAAAATCACCATTGGGATTCTAGTCATATTTCATCAAGAAATGGGAAGAACTGAGCAATCTAATTGACAAATTCCATTTCTTATGAATATTCCAACTCAATTGTAACCAAATTGTCAATTTGGCTCAAAATGGCTGCCATAATGGCAGCCAAAATGGCAGCCAGAATATGGCAAAATGTAAATATTTCCCCAGCGAGTCATGCAACCGCATACCAGTTGTGGTTGATGAAAAAAATTACTATTCTGTCATATATATTGAATACTACCATTTCTGATGCACCTTGGTCAATTGTTACTATTTTAAACACTGAAATTACCAGAATTATTGGATTTTTCTAACACAAACTTGACATCAAAATCGGCAAAAATTAACATTTCAGGTTAAGACAATTTTTTCAAGTAAAATGGTATCGAAGGTGTTTATTGTCTTGATCTGTCTTAAATGGGTCACACTTATCTGTTTTTGGACAAAATTACTCAAGATGGTTTGCAAAATGGCAACCAAATTTGGTAACATAAATTATTTTTCATATACTGTGAATGGCTTTAAATTCGTTGGTATCAATTTTCGTGGGTTCAGCCATTTATGATTTTTTCGTGGGTTCGTGGTTCCGCCGGTGCTAAATGTCACCTCCAAATCCCCAATAACAACAATCAAATCAAACTGATAGAAGTGTAGACACCTCGACGAGCCGTCGGTAATTGCGCATCCGCACCGCAGGCGTAATTAGCACGTCCCGTGTATAAGCTTTTGTTGCCGGCTATCGAGAATATTAACGACGGGATTGTATTACTTAACTTAAGCATACAAAAGCTAGATGAAAGTACTCGCTTAATTCTCAACACAATCAGTGTGAGACTGGGGATTATTTACCGAAGCCAACATCTATTAGTCTGCACCATATGAAATACAACCCCAAATGGTCAACTGCATAATGCAAATATGTCTCTCAAAGCTGGTTACAAGGTGGTAAGATTGATTTTCGTCCTCCTCCTTGGTTTACCTGATCCGAACCATAGTTCGGATCATGTTACTGCTCAACTTATGCAAGTAGCTAACGATTATGTTGACAACAAACTCGGCTCCAATTCCTGTCAACAATCTCGAAAAAGAAAACATGGCGAGTATGTGATTAAACATTGTAATTAGACTCCCAGTTTGATAGAGTTACCTCCCTGGGCTTTGATTTTACATTGGGACAATAGAGTTACCTCCCACGTGACATTTCTTATTTCTCAAAATCGATCTAGTTTCGAAGATTAATTTTTCGTGGGGTTTTTAATTTCGTGGTTAGCAGCAACCACGAAAACCACGAAAATTGGACCCCCACGAATAAATGTACCTTTACAGTATATCCTGAATATTATTCTCTGATGTTCCGAAAAGGTGGCAAATTGTGACTCACTTTGTATTAACCATGTTACTTATGAGGCATGACAAATTAATTATAAACGATGTAGTACAGAATTTTGCCAAACTTATTTTGGGATTCTGACCATTTTTTTGTACGGAAATGGACAGCACTTTGAAATTGAACTGAATGGGGCATTATTATGAGGCTACGACAATTAAATTGTGGCTCATTGGCATCGAAATGACTAATGTCAGGAAAACCGTTTCCCCCATTGTGCATATAAACCACCATGAAGATGTAGAACTCTCTGATATTACCTCTATATCGATTAACATGTCCCTGAGTTATTGTGTAAAGCGATACCCACCCAAATTTACACATGTACAACCAACCCATGACCATACACTCGCTCCATATATACATAAACACCACATAAATGACCATGTAGCCACTCGTTTTTACACACACACTTCATCCATGACCATACAGCCATATTTAGGTATAACCGTACACCACGCACTTGACTATATAGTCACAAGTCACCATGCAGGTATACTTCTACGCCTCACCCACGACCGTATAATCACTCTATATATAGCTCTACACCCCATTCATGATCATACATTCACTTCATGTATACATATTCGCCTCACCATTGGCCATACAATTACTCCATGTATATATATTTGCCACACCCATGGCCATGTAGTCACTCAAGCTATACATATACACCACACCCATAACAATAGAGTCACTCCAAGTACACATATACACATCACCAATGGCCATACAGACGTTCTATATATATCAATACCTCGCTCACACAACCATTCATACACACAGGCTTGCATATACACCTCACTCATTCAGCCACTCGCTGTATACTCATAACCACATTCATGGTCATATAGTCAATCATTGTTTACCAATTCACATCATCATTGGCCATATGGTTATTCCATATACACATATTGGCCGCACCAATGGTCATATATCCACTAATGATATACATATGCACCCCATCCATGCCTATACAGTCACTCCAGGTATACATATACACCTCACCAGTGGCCATGCAGCTTTCAAGGCATACCAATACCCAGCACATCACCTCACCATTGGCCATACGGTCACTCCCTGTATACACATGACCATATATCCACTCAAGATATGCATATACACCCCACTCATGACCATAGAGTCACTCCAGTTGTGCATATACACCTCACTAATTGCCATACAATCCTTCGAGACATACCCATACCATTACACCACCTCGCCATCGGCCATATGGCATCTTACTCATATCTATTGCCACATACATGGCATATAGCCACTCAAGATATACATATACACCCCACACATGGCCATAAAGTTATGCAATGTATACATATACACATCAGCATTGAATTGATACACCAATAACACGTGGTCATTTGTATACTCCAGACTTGCATATACACATCACACATGACAATTGAGCCATTCGCTGTATACTCATACATCCGATCCATGATCATACAGCGACTCACTGTATACATATATATCCCCTAATGACAACACACCAACAGCAAAGATGCACATACATACCATATACACCTAAGATCACAATGCCACTTCATATATACCAACACGCTCGCCAATGACCATCCATCTATGCATGTATGCATATACATTTCAACAATCGTGACCATACAACCGTTCCATGTACAACTATCATTACAACCACTCCTTATGTATCCATACACCCCACACATTTGCATACAACCAACACATGTATAGATATACACCCATCCATGACAATGAAGCCACCAAATGTACACATGTACATTCCACACATGATCATAAAGTCACTCCATATATACATAAACAACGCACGGATGGAATGTAGCTACTCTTGTTATACCTATACACCACTTCAGTGACTATACAGCCACTACACGTATACCTATTCACCTCATGCATTAGCACTCCTTGTTTACCTGCATCTCACCATAAATACCACACACATGACCATATAGACACTCCTTGTATAACTAGTCACACCATTTGTGATTATATTTCATGTATACCTATTTACATCATCTGTGACCACAAAGTCACTCCCTGACTACCATTGTTACAAACATCATGTATTAAATTGATCAATGTTGATAACTTTTGACGCTAATTTGTTGACGCTAATTTGTGAGAGTAGCAACATCAATTGGTCCCGCTCAGCTCAGTTTCGAAGTTCTGCATGGCGTGCATGTCCATTTCCCTTCAGAAACATGGCCAGAATCTCAAAAAAAGTTTTTTAGGCAAAATTCCATACTGCATCATTTAAAATGAATTTGTCATGCCTCATAAGGTACTGGGACAACCATAATAGAACATATAGTTTTCACTTGATTAAGTAACATGTTTAATAACCCAGTAGGTCACAATTTGCTACCTTTTCGGAACAGCAGAGAATAATGTTTGGGATATATATGAAAAATCAACTTGTTGGGTGCATAAGAAATGTTAGTATTCAATCTATATAACACATAATAGTCAAACTTTGTTATCAACCACAACTTGTATGTGGTTGCATGACACGCAGCATGGACAATATTTACCATTTTTCACATTTTGGCCGCCATTTTTGCAGCCATTTTGAGCCAAAGTGACAATTTTGGAACCAATGAGTTGGAATATGTATAATAAATGGAATGTTTCACTAAAATTGCTCAGGTCTGCCCATTTCTTGATGAAATATGACTAGAAATCACAATGGTGATTTTGGGAAAATGTTATACCGCTTTCTGTAAAATCGAATTTTTGAGAGATCAGAAGGGTTTCTGACTTCATGAATGGCATATTTCATTGCTCCAATGGTCAGTTAACATGAATAGTATAACATAAAAAGAGAATTCTCAACCAGTACCAAACAGCATAAACTGATCTTAAAGATATTAGAGAAAACAAATCAAATTTTCCACTTCCAACTGCCATTTTGGCCGCCATTTTTTCAGCCATTTTGAGACAAAGTGACAATTTTTTGTACTAAGGAGTTGGAATATGCATAAAAAATGGAATGCTTCACGAAAATTGCACAGTTCTGTCCATTTCTTGGTGAAATATGACTAGAAATCCCAATGGTGATTTTTGGTAACATTTTATACCGCTTTCTGTAAAATCGAATTTTTGAGGGATCAGAAGCGTTTATGATCCCATGAATGGCATATTTCATTGATCCAATGGTCAGTTAACATGAAAAATACAACATAAAGTCACAATTCTCAACCAGTACCAAACAGCATAAAATGATCTAAAAGACATTAGAGAAAACAAATCAAATTTTCCACTTCCGGCTGCCATTTTGGGCGCCATTTTTGCAGCCATTTTGAGCCAAAGTGACAATTTTGGTACTAATGAGTTGGAACATGCATAAGAAATGGAATGTTTCACTAAAATTTCACAGTTCTGCCCATTTCTTGATGAAATATGACTAGAAATCCCAATGGTGATTTTTGGTAACATTTTATACCGCTTTCTGTAAAATCGAATTTTTGAGGGATCAGAAGCGTTTATGATCCCATGAATGGCATATTTCATTGCTCCAATGGTCAGTTAACATGAAAAATACAACATAAAGTCACAATTCTCAACCAGTACCAAACAGCATAAACTGATCTTAAAGATATTAGAGAAAAAAAATCTAAATTTTCCACTTCCAGCTGCCATTTTGACGGTGAGTTCCAATTTTACCCTATAATGGTGGCATTTTATCTTATCTTCACAAAAATGTATACATTTGTATACATATGACAAGACTGTCTCACTATAATTTGCATCAAACTGATTTAGTGACCTGTCTGAAAAACGGCGGCCATGTTGGGCGCCATCTTGAATTTAACAGGTTCCACTTAACCGAAAGCTGGAACCAGCTGGATTATGATCCGGGATATAGTAGACAATATATGTGCGAAGTTTGGTGCTTCTATCCAGAAGTGAACGATTCTTCCATTATTATATTGTGGGTTAAGCGACTCCACTATATGAGCTTGTTCCGTGCAAGTGTCCAAAAAATTCTGTTTTAACACGTTGACTGCCGACCACGAGTTATCTCGTACATTTTGCATGTAATTGAATGGGGGTCGGCAGTCAACGTGTTAATACCAAAAGTTTGCCTTTATCGGAAGTTGTTTGTGTTTTCTCCCACTAATTTTTAAATTATCCTCTTCTGCAAGCATACATCAAAAATTAGAAAAGAAATTAATTGCTGATTTTAGATTGAGGCATGATGATATCCCTTCAACAAGGTTTTGCCGCTGTAACGACTGATTGTGTTTTCAGGTTAATACGACTGGATTGTACCCAGGAGTGCTACATTCACACACGCTCGTTTCTTGGAAGAAATATCTCGTTCTGTTCGGTGGACTCAATGCTGACCTAGTTCCGACTAATAAGATGTTTCTCTTTGACATTGACAAGTCTGAGTGGACAACACTGAATATAACAGGATATGCTGCTCCAAGGTTAGTGGATAACACTGAATATAACAGGATACGCTGCTCCAAGGTTAGTGTGAAAGTACACCAAGGAGCAGCTAGAGGGAGACTTGGGAGAGGACCAGCCTAGAGTGTAAGTTGGGAGAGGACCAGCCTAGAGGGTAAGTTGGGAGAGGACCAGCCTAGAGGGTAAGTTGGGAGAGGACCAGCCTAGAGGGTAAGTTGGGAGAGGACCAGCTTAGAGGGTAAGTTGGGAGAGGACCAGCCTAGAGGGTAAGTTGGGAGAGGGCCAGCCTAGAGGGTAAGTTGGGAGAGGACCAGCCTAGACGGAGACTTAGGAGAGGACCAGCCTAGACAGAGACTTGGGAGAGGACCAGCCTAGACAGAGACTTGGGAGAGGACCAGCCTAGACGGAGACTTGGGAGAGGACCAGCCTAGACGGAGACTTGGGAGAGGACCAGCCTAGACGGAGACTTGGGAGAGGACCAGCCTAGAGGGAGACTTGGGAGATATCTTCTCCCTAATATGTGACACTTCTCCCTATCTTTGTCCCAGGGAAAAGTGACGTCTATTTCATATACCAATATGTATATGTCCCAAACAGAATACATTGTATTTAAAGTATATTTACTGATTATGACGGTGTTCTTACTCACTATAGTGGTTTTATAATTGGGCTCTTGTGTTGTATAATACTTATTAAAACATAGAATGGTGATGTTGGGGTGTATATTGAACCTCAGATATTATGACTTCACCCTGATAACAGTCCACTTCTCCCTGACAATAGTCCACTTCTCCCTATTAACCAAACTGGGAGAAGATAGGAGACATTCTCCCAATTTGAGACCTCCAGGCTGGTTTCTAAAATACACACAGTCATACAAATAAAATACACACAGTCATACAAATAAAATACACACAGTCATACAAATAAAATACACAGTCATACAAATAAAATACACACAGTCATACAAATTAAATCATGGAAATTCTATCCGGGTTTGTGCTTTCGCTGGCCAATCTATTTGTCAAAAGTCCAAAGAAAATTTCCCCTCGCCAAATAGTTCCAAATCTTGTCTGTATTGAAACCATTAGACCGGGTAATAGTTAACCAGCAGTCGATTATCTGAGTTTGTGTTGACAACAATTCATAATTTAGCAGAAACCCCAAATTGCTTCTGATCTAAGTCAATGCATGCTTCAAAGATGACGATCAGCAAATATTACTATTTATTACATGATCCGATCCCCATTCTACAAGACTGATATACAACGGTCATTGCATAACAGGAAATAGTACCAGGTGTTCCCAAATGTATTATTGTTGCACATTATTGTTTTTGTCCATATACATTCTATTTATACTTATGCCAAATCGATGTTTATGACTATTGTTGATTTAGATGGAACAAATATTTCATTAAATTTACGCCAATAAATATGTCAAAGAGTCTTATTTATCTGGGACTATTTATTTACACAGGAAAATAATGCATAGTTATGTCCTATAAAAGCTGCTGTTAGTTTCACGTCCCATTAATTGATTTAAGTATGTTTTATGGAGACTCATCTGGACCTAATTTACTGGCCTCGTTTTGAAAATATCGCTATAAACTGGGGACTCGTTGCAGATCCCTATATATTTGTTTGTTCTTAACTAGGGATTGCCTGTCAATATGACAGGTGAAAGTATTGAATAATTTCTTTAATCCATCACAAAATTTTAAGGTACTCAATCCGATTTGATGGTCCCAATATCAGATTCCAACAACAACAACATTTTTTGAAATGCCGCTTCAGTTATCAGAATCGATTAATTACCCAAAAATAATGCTAACCACAGTCAACTATAGTATAGAATTGCCCAAAATCGGTTATTTATCAACATTTTGTTCAAAAACATTTTGCCGGTTTATCAAATAGCCACTTTATTTTAGAGTTATCCATCTTCATCTGCAATTTGGTCCGAGACCGTCTTCTTGTCGACTTTTACTGGGGCCACTAAACTTATTGGTGGTGAAAAATAATAGATTTAAAAAATCAATATCTGATCACTCTGAGCTTTGATGGGTTGGTTCCTCGACTTGAATCAAATATATTTTACCCCTGAAGCCAAGGAAATAGTAATTTGCAAGCGTTAATTCGGATTATGCATATTTAACTGTTTAGGATGTGATTTCATAAAATATATTCAACTGTTATAAAGGCATGGATGACCTTCGTTGTAGGTTATAATTTAAAGGAATGTGATTCTCCTTATATCTGTGGAACTTAAAGGCACGGATGGCCTTCATTATAGGTTATAATTTTTAAATAACTTTTTCCAAATTTTGAAAATTTCCTCAATAATATAGTAATAGTACAGTATAATGGTAGTATGAATGTGATGTTTCCACAAAACACACATTGTGTGAGCCGAGTGTTTGTTTATAAAGTAAAGAGTGAGCGATACAGTTATTCCCTGTGCCAATGCATTCTCTTATATATGCGAGTCGACCATTGGTCGCCTCGCATATATAAGAGAATGCATTGGCCTAAATAAAATTCATTTTTTAACACTTTTTACCATTTTTTCTTACATTCTTTAACAATTTTATAATTTTTTCTTACATTTTTCTACATTCTTTGACAATTTTATCATTTTTAATATGTGTTAAACCAATGCATTCTCTTATATATGCGAGGCGAGCGTTTGTTTACAACACATACAGAGTATGCGATAAGCAAAACACCCAACACCGTTACCATCAATTACCCTGCAGGGAGCCCCCACACATATATAGAAGAGTGTCTTCTGCTCATGTTTGTCTGGGGCTCTGTATGGGTGAAATTATAAAATTGTTAAAGAATACAAGAATTTTTTTTTTAAATTGTAAAAAATTGTTAGGCCAATGCATTCTCTTATATATGTGAGGCGACCTATCGTCGACTTGCATATATAAGAGAATGCATTGGCACAGGGCCGTTCTGTTGGGTAAAGGGTTAACTGTCATCAAAAAGTACATGACACTGTAAATAGTGAGCGATAAGCAAAACACCCATCACCATGACAATTTTTTTAGGAGAGTAATTTACGGTGACCTATTGAACACTGAATGTGAATTCACAAAGGGTGAATTTAGTGACGCTACTCTGCAAGGTGGGCTAGGATCACCCCAAAATTTACCCTCTGGGGATCTTATTTCTCCATTGGGGGGGGGGGGTGATTTTAATTTAGTAAAGTCAAGTGTTTAGCTGCCATACTCATGTTCAAAATTGTAAATAATCTTGTTGTAAATACTCTTCTCCAGAAATGGAGGTATTGAAATAAATATATGAGTTTAGTGTGCCTTTGTCATTTGCAGTGTATAGTATTTTTTTTATTCTATCTTCCAGTTATTCACATACAGCACACATCCTTGGAGATTACATGGTCCTGATTGGTTTTTTTATTCTATCTTCCAGGTATTCACATACAGCACATATCCTCGGAGATTTCATGGTCCTGATTGGTGGAGTGAATAATGCAAACAGGCCACCAGGTGTCGCTGTCATCAATCTAGAAGACGAAACTTCTCATGAGTATTCATTGCCCGTAAGATATATTTCCTGATTACATGACCATATCCAGTGAATTATACAGATGCATCAGTCGTGCTATAACAGAAACAATATGTCTAGCTGCATGCAAGCCTGAGTTTAGTGTGTATAACCCATAGAGAGCCCCACATAGACAGGAGCAGAAGACACTCTCTAGTGCATGCTTCCATTTGTGTGAGGCTCCCTGTGGGTTAAACATTAAACAGTGAGGTTTGAGATGGATGTCTGACCAAGCGTGTTTGTCATTTGCGGAATGAGGTCCCAAGAGGGTGAATTTAGTGATGCTATCCCACACAGCGGGCTAGCATCACTAATTTCCCCCTCTGGGGACCTCATTCTGCATGGCCTCATCTGCTATGGGAGACAAAGTCTCAGATCGAAGTTCCTAAATGGTGACTATTCTGATGTACACCCATTGGGAACCTCGATTATGCAATGTTTCGTCTGCCAATTTGGGGATATAGAAAAACTAAACTAAAAAAAAAATAGAATCTAAGTTTATATAGAAATTTGATAATAAAGAAACTGTCCAGAGAAGATGAGGCCTAAGCAGAATGAGGTCCTCAGAGGGTGAATTTAGTGATGCTATCCAATAACTGGCACCTTATTCTCAGGCCTTGCTGGGTTCAAGTAATGCTTTCGCTCCTGATCTCCATTTTAGAAAACTGCTGAAATCATAGACTGACTTCCCCCTTTTGGCACCCAGAATGCAACAGAATTCAAACTTTTTCAATGGAAGGGGAAGAACTCTATCTTTGATATATAAAGTTATTACCTCTGCATTGAAAATAATACTGATTTTTACTTCAATCTTGATGACAAAACGCGTTGGCAACTCAACAAACACATGTCCACAGTTTATTACACTGGATAATAATACTATGTTTTGGAGCTTCCTCTTTCAAATGGTATATAATCTATTTTGAGAACTACGTATATATATATGTGTGTGTGTGTATATATATGTGGGTACTTCATAGAATCGAAAACGGCTGCGCGGATCGAGCTCAAATTTTGCATATAAGGGTTAAAACCTACGGGAATCGTCCACGTCGCATTTTGGACAAGCTCAGAGCACCGCTTCTCCCTTCCCAGTCACAAAAAATGGCACCGTGGGGGTTAACACATCAACGCTCCTTATATTTTCATATTGGGAGATTTAACCGGTTAACGCTCTTTATAGTCATCGAAGTTGCTAAAAGATCACCTGTGTGTACGAAAACTACGGATGCAAAATGCACCGCAACGGCCAAATGCATTTATCTCGATTAAAAAGGCAGAATTGATCTAAGAGGCGTAACTCTACATTTTTTATATCATCGTTGGATATTGGGTCAGATTTTTCCGCCCGATGTACCTTAAATCATACCTCTTTTAGGGACGGGTACCGTGAATTAACTCATGAAAAACAAAAAATGCGTGTTGTGTGATTCTTATGGCTGTCGTTCCTAGAAGGGGGGGATTTCATCGGGTTAGTTTATCTCCGTCAAAGGTATCTTGCCCACTGAACTATATGGTATATTAGCCCAAGTAGGAGGGGTTAACTCTCCGAGTTGAAAAAAACGGTATGAAATTCTATGGTACATATCCTCTGTCATGTTCATGACACGTGTAATCACGTGATTTCTGACACGTAGTGAAGTATTCGCCATATTTTTATCCCTCCTCGCCATGGACGGACGTCACTCCTACGAAAGCTAAGTTGCAGTTTTTTGTATAGCAAAAACAGTTTTGTTTTTGTATTATACAAACAACATTATTTCTTTGCTTATTATGTACAATCATCGTCTGGGGTACAACTGACGGAAAAAGCAGTGTTTAAACCCTTGTGAAATAGGCTGATAGGATTGTAAATCCCGAATGTCAATTTGAACCTTTTTCACCCTGGATGATTAACAATGGGGCCGTTACTGCCTTGGTTGCCACATGGTAACATAACACAACAGGTGTATTTGTGATTGTTCGCAATCACATTAATTACTTTCACAGGACTGCTAATCGAGGTAAGACCAGGTTCATGAATCGCCTTCCCCGTAGCTCCCCTTGAAGTCGCTTCCCTCGTTTCGAGGTCCCAAGAGTAGAGAACGAAAGTCGATATATAGGGTTCCTCTAATTGGCGTAATTAGCACTCGGAGCGATAGTCACACCACACAGGACGCGGGTTGGGGCTACCCATCGAACCCGTAGCTCCCACGAGTTGCTTCCCCTAGGACACTGACGCTTGCCGATATATCATGTTCCTCTAATTGGCGTAATTAGCACTCGGGGCGATAGTCACACCAAACAGGGTGCGGGTTGGGGCTACCCATTGAACCCATTAGTCACAGTTGGTGCGCTCCCTGGACTATCGAACGGGACGTCAATCTGCTTCCTCGGGTCGACCGTTGGCGGTTGGCGTGCCCAGGACGGCTGTGATTCAGCTCTACTAACACTCGACACACGCCGTCCATCGCTACAAGTTGTCATCTCGGGGTCAGTGCGGCTGAGGGATACTCCCTGACATGCTCTCCGGTGCCTTATGATAATAGTGTGTGGGAATTTCGGCTAAAATTACTAGTAGAATGGCCATTTGACTTTGTCTCAATTCAAATTAGGAGACATTTTCTCTAAAAAATTATTACATTTACGCTATTATTTGGGCACCTGAAAGTTTATCCTCCATGCCTTCTGCTGCAGCTGGGCTTGGAATGGGATCACAGTTCACAGGCTTGTTTCCTCCTTATTATAAGCCACCACTTCCGGGGGCTTGGCAGACAGGTTACTGGCCGCATTCTGGCCAACAGCTGCCAGTAACTTCGGGTTTGATTTTAAATGAAAACAAAAGATCTTATTCCCTGACGCCATTATAGCAGGAAGCTTGCTTGGGAACTGGTACCTACTAACCTCCCATCGCCAGTTCGGTCGGTTGGATATTGGGATCTGTCGAGCTGCTGCTCCATCCCCGAGATGTACAGGCTCTGGACATTCCTCCGGGGTCCCCAATGACCAGACCTCACATGCAATTAGAAATGAAGCTTGTCGTGGTGTATTGTGCTGTTAACACCCCATCGACGGATGGAGATCGGGATCAGATTGAGCAGTCGCTCCAGCACGAGGTGAAAGGGCTTTCGACATTCCTTTCGGGCCACCTTTACATGCGCTTACGAGGGAGCTCAGTTAGTTGTTCCGTGTTCTCTGATGCAGCCAAGCGCAGGAAGAAAATTAATGTCGAATTTTGATTAGCAAATAACCTCAGATTGACATGATTTGATAGCATTGTTCTACAATCATTTACAATTTAACAGAACATCAGAGTGCTTTCCCTTGTTTCGAGGGTTCCAAGGAAGAGATAGAAACCTTTACGACCAGGACACTGTCACTTGTCGATGTATAGTGTTCCCTTCATTGGCGTAATTAGCGCTCAGGACGATAGTCCCACCAAACAGGTTGCGGGTTGGGGGCTACCCATCGAACCCATTGGCCGCATTTGGTGGGCTTTCTGGACTATCGACAGGGACTCCAAGTCGGATACTCAAGGGACGACTGTTGGCGTACCCTGGGACAGTCAAATGAGGAAATAGGATCCAAGTTGCATGGCTTTTGTTTGCATTTGGGTAGCAACTTGCCCTGTGATGCCGGTCAATTTGTACCCTGCCTAACGTCGTCAGAGCTGGGTGGTTATGCCATCGGACTGCACACTTGGCGACCTGGGTTCGACCATCCTGAGAGGTATTCAACCATTTTACTGTTCTCGGTTTGGGATGTGTTCAACTTCTTGCTTTATAAGTTGTTGCTTCTTTCCATGTTCCATCCAGCTCTTTCGTGGTCACGGGCTTTGCTGGAGAATGTCTATAGTCATTCATATAACTAGATTAGTATATGACTCTCGCCCTTTCATTTTCCTGACTTTTAAGACGTGTTCTGGACTGGTTCGGGTGCTCGAAAGGGTAAATATTTACATCTCGATTTGGGACGCAAGAATCAGAAATAAACAAGCATACATGCTTTATCTCCGACCTCGCTGTGTTTCCGTAATAGATACGAATGACATATCTTTTGTCTTCAGGTTGCTTTCAGTTCTAACTCAACATGGATTTCACTTTTGTTGTCCAGTCATACATAGATGAGTCCATTATCCATGGTTCGACATATGCTCAATTTCAGAACGCTGTTGACATGAGGTCTAGTTCAGCACCCCACTCGGGCTTAATGGGCAACACGACGTATTAGCGTGGAAAAGAAGAACGAAATGGCTTCTGTGATATCGGCCTTTGCGTCTAATACGTCATTCTTCTTATGGGCTCGGTTGTCGGTACATAATGGTATTGTTTTCCCTGATAGTGCTTGATTCGCCTAGTGCTCATTTAATATACTAAGCCAGGTCCTTTGCTGACCTCAGCGATTGCCAATGCAGGATAATGTTGCACCTATGGGGCAGCATATGAATCGTGTTGGGCACACTTCATAAAGCCGGATGAAAATTCTTGCCAGATGCTTCTCCTCGTGCGAGATTCACTAGCATTGGGTGTCGGATGCCAGATCATATGATCCGCCCTCTCGATTCGCACTTTGGGTGATGGTTGTCTCCGGAACAGGGTCCCATTGGAGGGGCACCCCATCCTTACCAGAAGGGATACCTTGCGCCATCGACTCGTCGGGGACCAGTCAACAGAGCTCGAACAGTTGGGGCGCGGTGGCCCTTGGTCTGCTTTTCATTACCTACCTGCCGTCGGTTTCCGCTGGTTTTGGGCTTGTGCCACAATCCTGATGCATCGTTAGTCCAATTTTTTTTTTTTTGGATTTCCACCTTAACGACATTGGAATTTCGGTTCCTGGCTGCCTTTCTGTCATGGATTCAGTAGCCTGTGATTGGTCAGTTGGGTTTAACTGTGTTGGTGGGCATTTCCACGTTTGGGAACGTCATCAGGGGAAAATGCCATGGCTTATGGCATCTTAGTCGGTCATATCTCGAACTCCAGGCTTCAAACTAAGTTTTCTGCTGTGAAACTCCAATTCTGAGCCCTGTTCTTCATACGGCCTGAGCCTTGCAACGTATGTCCGTGTAATACCCATTCGCTTCCCGGTCAGACTATTGGTCAATGATACCTCCTCCTTATCGACAATGGCATGTCTCCAATTAGTTGGTGTCGGGGCCCTTTTTTGGGAGCTTGCAGCTGGTTTTTCATCGGGCTCTCATCGTGTACTGGGACACGGCCCAACCCACTCAAGATTTGGTTCGGGGGTTGGTTCTATTGTTTTTAAGGGGGGTCTTCTTTATAACTTGCGGCTTTTGCTGCCTGGGTTAGCCTGTTAGGTGCGTTATTAGTATTTAGCCATCCCTGGGTTTATAATACCCGGCTGGGGATTTCTTGTCAACGGTTATTTTTCTATTTCCATTTCCTTAGAACATGGATGCTTCTCCCCTTTCGGGGGGGGGGGGGGGGGGGTGGTGGTGGAGTGTGTTACCCGAACCTTTCCCGGCAAGTACTCGGCTGATACATTATTAGCCCTAAGTTCCGATGCAAATGTCGTCTCCGTCTCCATGTCTTCTGAAGCTATTTACTTTACTTGCAGGGGTCTTAAACTCTTAAGTGGCCACTTTTTGTTCGTTTGAGCATTGGCTTATGGTCCTATTGTGCATGTGTATATATATATATATATGTATATACATATATATCTATATGTCTGGGCATGTATATGTATATATTGTAGGTTATGTTGTTGTTGGAATCTGATGATATGGGAACCATCGAATCAGATTGAGTACCTTTAAAATCCACATATGTGACCCGCCATATCAAATCCAGTCGTAAGTCGGGATTTTTTTTACCCTGTGCCAATGCATTCTCTTATATATGCGAGTCGACCATAGGTCGCCCCGCATATATAAGAGAATGCATAGGCCTAACAATTTTTTATCATTTTTTTAAAATAAATGTTTCTTACAATTTTTAGGAAATAAAATAAAAAACATCCATTACCCTGCAGGGAGCCCCACACATATATAGAAGCATATAGAAGAGTGTCGTCCGCTCATGTTTGTCTTGGGCTCTGTATGTGTGAAATTATTAAAATTGTTAAAGAATACAAGAAAAAATTATTAAAATTGTAAAAAATTGTTAGGCCAATGCATTCTCTTATATATGCGAGGCAACCTATGGTCGACTCGCATATATATGAGAATGCATTGGCACAGGGTAAAAAAAATCCCGACTTATGACTGGATTTGATATGGCGGGTCACATATATAGTTAATTTTCATTTTTATCGGTGTTTTTTTGTAATAAGTGTTTCATATTAGAACAATATATTGAAATATTGTTTCGTGGAAACCAGTAAAGGCATCATGACATCACAACGTGCATCGTGATGTCACAACCTACTTCGGTGCACCAAACTCCAGACAGAACTGTCTTGATGGCCAGACAGCTGAGACACTGAGCTAAACACACATGCCAAACTTGTGACGTGCGCAAGTATAGATCGCATTCTAGTTGTTCCTATTCAAGTCTGAATTTAGTGTTTATAACCCGTAGAGAGCCCGACATAGAATGGAGCAGACGACACTCTCTATTGGATGCTTCCATTTGTGTGAGGCTCCCTGTGGGTTAAACATTAAACAGTGAGGTTTGAGATGGATGTCTTACATTACAGACCAAGCCTGAATTTAGTGTGTATGACCTGTAGAGAGCCCCACATAGGCTGGAGCAGACAACACTTTCTAGTGCATGCTTCCATTTGTGTGAGGCTCCCTGTGGGTTAAACATTAAACAATGAGGTTTGAGATGGATGTCTTACATTACAGACCAAGGCTGAATTTAGTGTGTATAACCTGTAGAGAGCCCCACATAGGCTGGAGCAGACAACACTTTCTAGTGCATGCTTCCATTTGTGTGAGGCTCCCTGTGGGTTAAACATTAAACAATGAGGTTTGAGATGGATGTCTTACATTACTGACCAATTCTGAGTTTAGTGTGGCTGTCATTTGCAGAATTAGGTCCCCACACAGCAGGCTAGCATCACCAAATGCACCCTATGGGACCCCATTCTGCATGGTCTCACCTGCTATGGGAGACATAGACTCAGAATGAAGTTCCCAAATTGTGAATATTGTGATGTACATGCACCCATTGGGAACCTCGATTATACAATGTGTCATCTGCCAATTTGGGGATATAGAGAAACTAAACTAATAAAGAAATAGAATCTATGTGAAGAAGTTTCTAAAGAAATTTGATAATAAATAAACTTTCCAGAGAAGATGAGGCCTGAGCAGAATGAGGTCCCTAGAGGGTGAATTTGGTGATGCTAGTCTGCTATGCGGGATAGCGTCACTAAATTCACCCTCTGGGGACCCCATTCTGCAAATGACAGGCACACTATACTCAGGCTTGTCAACATTTATGTAATGCTTTAGTTCCTGATATCCATTTATCTTTTTCCACAAAATACGACTGGATGTACAAAAAGTCAAGAACGTGCAGATTATATTTTTAAATCCACATATATAGTTAATTTGCATTTTTATTTGCAGTTTTTTTTTTGGTAATAAATCTTTCATATTAGAACCATTTATTGAAAGATTGTTTCTTGGAAACCATTAAAGGCCCGGGCGGCTTTCATTGCAGAAATATTCATATTTGTTCAAATCGCCATCAACAGAAGGATTATTAAAATTTATATAGTTTTGTTCATATGCCAAACATATTCAGAGCGTAAATAGTTGATTGTTGTCAAGACGTACGATGGTGTACATAAACAAGAACCTGCTCATGTTACATACGTTTTGCTTCTGTTTACATAGCACAGCGCAATTCTATAGGTTAATCATATACAAATGATATAAACGCTCTTTATTATTTCCATATAACGAAAACAGTAACAAATAACGGTCTTTATGTTTACCATATCCGGATCTAAACAAAAGCCAGGTTCTGTAATGTTTTTTGCTTTTGTTTACATAACAAAGGAAAAACATTTGACAATAACATACTGTTTATGCCATATATATGATTGGTATAAGAACAAAATGTGCCACTTTTTGTTATAAGAAATTCTCAAATGACATCACAAAGCCTTTGCCGGTTTATATTGACTCTATTCTCAATATGTACTCTCCGCCGCGCAAATTGCGATCAGAAGATCTAAATCTGATGGCTGTTCCTAGACGTGACTCGGAAAACTACGGAAGACGATCATTTGAATATCATGCTCCGTCCGTCTGGAATGGGCTACAGGCCGACACAAAGAAAGCCGATACCATGGACACTTTTAAAACATTACTTAAATCAGAACTTTTCGAATTCTACTATGGAAACGTCGTCCCTGAGAGTGATGCCTCTTAGTTCTGCATATGTTTATTACGTGACCCACTTGTATATTGCATATTTGTGCGTGAACTTGTGTTGTGGCCGAGCGCTTTGGGCCTTTTGGGAAAAGCGCTATATAAATGTTCTCTATTATTATTATTATTAAAATATGTCTATATTTTACTATTCTTTCTGTTTATGGCGGTTTTTGATGGAGGTGATTATTTTAACAGCATACCCACCGCCAACGCCACCCGTATCTTTAAAGGCCCTAGCAAAAGGCCTTTGTGGGATAGTGTTGCTAATTCACCCTCTGGGGACCTCATTCTGCAAATGTCAGACACACTAAATTCAGGCTTGGTCAGTAATGTAAGACATCCATCTCAAACCTCACTGTTTAATGTTTCACCCTACAGGGAGCCTCACACAAATGGAAGCATGCACTAGAGAGTGTCGTCTTCTCCAGTCTATGTGGGGCTCTCTACGGGTTATACACACTAAATTCAGGCTTGTTCCTATTCTTTTACAGGCACATGTTGATGATAAAATCATGATGTTCCACGGCCACACCTCTACATGGATGGGAGGACACTCATTCCTTATTCGGGGAGGCGGAGGAAACTGTTTCTCATTCGGGACACACCTCAATTCTCAACCTGTGATACTAAACCTCAAAGAATGCATTCCTAACTCATGAATTTATCAACGATAGGAGTGTTTACATTCCCAACTCAGGAATTTATCAACGATGGGGGTGTTTACATTCCCAACTCAGGAATTTATCAAGGATGGGGTGTTTACATTCATAACTCAGGAATTTATCAAGGATGGGTTTCCTCCATGTTATCAAGCCACGCTGATAATCAAACATTAGGCTAAATCACGATATTGTTTAAGATCTATAACCTATTACTAGCATATAATTGTAGAGAATACATTAATTATATATACAATATAAAGGAAACCCATTGATAAAGAGCATTGCATTGTGTTGTTTAATGTGTATATGTTTATATAGACAAACTAAATTAAGTCCCTCCTATATATAAACACTTATATTTTCTCTTGGGTCTGTCCCCATATAACATTGTATGCAAATGGTTCTTAATCCTTTAAATGCTATGGTTCAGTAACAGGTATAGTATATGGGCTATCCTCCCCATATGAACAACGGTACCTCCGATGACAAGATAACAAAACAACCTTGCCACGATAGTGTGAGTAATCAACAACGCAATGTTTACCTTTTGTAACAGTGTAGTTACTTTCTGATAATTGGCTCCATAATCATACAATACCACCCAAAAAGCCTTTTTCGACGGTTTATATGCAAATTATGTATATTAAGCATGATTGTTACGATTATCTGGAATTTCCACCTTAAGCATGCATACATAAACATGTGTATGCATTGTTTAATACCATTAGATGTGATGCATAATATCGGAAACTCAAACTCCCCGTGCAACATATGTTTAAATTTAAAAAGAATATGGACGCATTATATTATTAATCTGTCCGTCTGTCGGTCTGTCCATCCATCTACTCGATTTTGACTTATGGATAATAACTTTATATAGTATCAACTGGATAACATATAATTTTGGTATTTGGGTATACTATATACAGAGACAGGTCGGGTCCATATTCTGGGACCGCTGGCCAACTTCGACCATATATAGCTATGGCCCCATTTTGTTGGTATCCTCTCCCTTGTTCATCTCCCTATGAGGTGTTTGGTGGGTTCAACTGAATTGGCTGAAATTTGGTCTGGAAATTTACTGGAATAGTAAACGGGTAAAGTTAGGATTTGGAATCCGCCCGACCAATTTTAACATGAGTTATACACATTGTTGATTCGTTTCCGGCGAATATGCCACATCATGAATAAATAGCGTCTGCGTTTTTAGTTGGTTTTTATACGAGAATATGATAAAGGTGCGATTAATCCAAGGTAGTCTAGACTGGTATATTCTATGTTTTTGTTACTCTTATCATGACATTTGTAAACTGCCGCAAGGTAGACTGCTCTGGATACCATTAGTGATGTTCCACTACCGGAATCCAAGACAGGGGTGCCTCTACTGTGGAACCGGGATACGAGCATCCCTCTGCTCATATGTTATGGGTATCACAAAACCAAAAAAAATAAAAACAACGATGGGGGTGTTTACATTCATAACTCAGGAATTTATCAAGGATGGGGTGTTTACATTCATAACTCAGGAATTTATCAAGGATGGGGTGTTTACATTCATAACTCAGGAATTTATCAAGGTTGGGGTGTTTACATTCATAACTCATGAATTTATCAAGGATGGGGTGTTTACATTCATAACTCAGGAATTTATCAAGGATGGGGGGTTTACATTCATAACTCAGGAATTTATCAAGGATGGGGGGTTTACATTCCCAACTCAGGAATTTATCAAGGATGGAGGGTTTACATCCCCAGCTCAGGAATTTATCAACGATAGGGGGGGGGGGGTTACATTCCCAACTCAGGAATTTATCAAGGATGGGGGGTTTACATTCCTAACTCAGGAATTTATAAAGGATGGGGTGTTTACATTCCTAACTCAGGAATTGATCAAGGATGGTGGGTTTACATTCCTAACTCATGAATTTATAAATCAAGGATGGGGGGTTTACATTCCCAAATCAGGAATTTATAAAGAATTTGGGGTTTACATTCCCAACTCAGGAATTGTTTTCACTCACTTACCGCTAAATTTAATGTTCCATCCATAGTCATATTACATTGTTAATTAAATTGAATACATGTGACATCTGTGTATGCATAAAATTGTACAGATATTTGTATCATTACCATTAAATAATCTAATGTAATCTAAATTTCATCACTGATAACCCTTCCCACAACAACAACATAATCAGGTCAGGCACAACCTGAATCCCACTGTTATAGTGGTATATGACCAGGTCAGGCACATCCTGAATCCCACTATTATAGTGGTATATGACCATTACCCTTTTGTGAATTTGATAAAAGAGGGATAATCCAAAATCATATTTCACTCAAATTATTCAAAATCAGTGTCACACTAATTCAGTATCATAAATATGTTTTGTCCAGGTGAATGATTATTCATGATGGCACATGATAAACAACTCAATTAGCATTCAATTAGTGTAAATGTTGTTATGGAGGAGTAATTAAATCATCATGTTATTGTCATTTATAAAGGCATATATTAGTAATATTATTGAATAACAAAGCTGGCATCTAAAACGGAATTGGGTGTGAACATGTTACTTGTGTGACATTTTGATGAGACAAATATGACATGTTTTATCTGATTGTGATATAGACTAGATGCCTACATCTGATCTGCACAAGCAGCTGGATACCATACACAGAATAAAATTGCAGTATACAATGGATGTGGTTCACAGAGAACATTCTCAATATAACAATGGATTATCCAAACTTGAACACCGCAAGGGGGTATCAAGATCAGGTAATTATAAAGTATCAAGATCGGGTAATTATAAAGTATCAAGATCAGGTAATTATAAAGTATCAAGATCAGGTAATTATAAAGTATCAAGATCAGGTAATTATAAAGTATCAAGATCAGTTAATTATAAAGTATCAAGATCAGGTAATTATAAAGTATCAAGATCAGGTAATTATAAAGTATCAAGATCGGGTAATTATAAAGTATCAAGATCAGGTAATTATAAAGTATCAAGATCAGGTAATTATAAAGTATCAAGATCGGGTAATTATAAAGTATCAAGATCACTGACAGCCTTAATGTTCAGTTAGGAGTTTTCTCAAATTTAAGTTGCTATTGGCCACCGACTTCAAACAGCCCTGAATATGTTAAAGGTACACAATCTGATCAGATGGTCCCCATACATCAAGATACAACAACAACAATTCTTCTTTCTACGCTTTAGTTATCAGAATCGATTTATTGCAACAAAATAACGCTAACCACTATCAACTATTATCAAATTTCCCAAAACTTGTTATTTATCAACATTTTGTTCAACAAAATATGGCCGTAGTATCACTAAAGTATCACGAAACTTGACCGTATTACCACTTGATTTTAGAGTTATCCATCTCTGGGCCACATATTATTACACATCTCGAGAAATAACAAACTTTCAAAAATTTATATCTGATCACTCTGAGCTTTGATGGGTGGGTTCCTCGACTCGAATCAAATATTTTTTACCCCCGAAGCCAAAGAAAAAGTTATTTAGGAGCATCTGATCGGATTGAGTACCTTTAAGAGACAAGTGTGAAAATTCATCAATTTTCCAAATTTCGATTTCCGTTTTAGCTCACCTGGGAAGAAGTCATCACTCCTCGTCCGTCCGTCCATCAAGAATCATCTTCTCCAGAACCATAAGACCGAATGGGTTCATATTTTGTGTGTATGTTCCCTAGGTGACTCGCATTCAGATTTGTTCAATTGAGGTCACCAGGTTAAATAGTTTTGAATCCAGGGCCATAACTCTTTAAACAAAAAATTATTTAACTCCTCGCTCAATTTAAAAAAAAAAAATGTTTTTAAAAAATTAATTAAAAAAAACTGATTGTTATTAAAATAAAAATTTTAATTGTGATTTAATTTGTTCAATATTAAGTATACCCAAAAAAAAATCAACCCTGCAATCTTATGCCGTTCCGAGGAGAACTGTAGCAGACTTTTTGCCTTAAATAATTTTTTTTTTTTTAAATTGAAAAATTGAAGTCATTATAAAATCTACAAAGTTATGAAATCTTTAATGAAATCACTGAGACTCATTAAACTTTCCCTTCCCTACACCCCCCATGACATGGACCAGACCCCCCTGCCCCAACATACTTCTCCCACCATATGGTGCAGTCAATGATATTAGCTTTGGCCAGCTGGCCTACACATGTAATTAATTGATTCTCATCTGACATACTGGAGTCTTGAATATAAACAATCACATAGCACTGATGTGTTTGTGTTGTCATTAAAATCAAATTGAACAAAATGTGTTGCTCTAATATTATTAAGTTACCAGCCCCCTCCCCCGCCACACTGGTGAACTCATTATACCATGATTTTGCAAAGAAAAGTTAGTGATACACTGGATTAGGGATGCGGACCAGACCGCAAAAAATCAGGGCTGGACCATGGACCAGACTGGACCGGACCGCTGTTAATGTGTATTATAATGTGATCAATTGTATTGTTACTGAGAGGTATTGCAAATTAGTATTGATTGGTGTGTCAGCAGTATGTATCTGTGAGTGATATTACTTAATTGAGTTAGGCATGTGTGAGTGAACTGTAAGGTGTGAAAGGTTATTGTGGACTGTAAAGAAACACTTGTGGATAGAACCTAGAGAGAGCAAGTAAACTTTTCACCGCTGTCATTGGACCGCTTTCGACCGGTCTGCCCATGGCGATCCGGTACCGTACTGGTTCGCGAACTTGAATATAGACTAGAGACGATAGTTGTAGTTTCAATGTGGTTGGGGAAAATGGGCAAGTGAAGATGTAGTCTTCAGTATACATTATCGATTACAATAAGCCCTTTATCGATTACAATATACATTATCGATTACAATATACATTATCGATTACAATAAGCCCTTTTGTAAAGTCAGACAATACCGCTTTAGAGGTATGTTTTGCGGTACACTTTCTAAAACGTGTTTTATACAGCCGTCGTCTCATTTTACAGCTTACATCCATAGCAAAAATAAGGGTCCTCCATGAAACGAACCTTTTAAAGGGGTACTGTACTCAAATGTTGTTGTTGGTTTCTATAGTCTCTGAGTCGTAGAATAAGGTAACCAAATTTCCATTATTTGAAAGTCTGTTGAGTACGAAGTAATGTTACGGATGGCAGATTAGCCGGAATGCGAAAATACCAATTGTCGTTATCGAGTAAATTTTGGACAGTTTTCAAGCAAATGTATCGAATAAATGTTATTTTATATGCATACTGGTCCCATATACTCATTTAAGTCATTTTATAGTCACTAGTCAGTAAGTGGCTTGAGTTTACGCCCCATATCAACATATTTGTTTTACACGATCATGTGTGTCACACGTTGCCAAATCCACTATCCGTGAATTATTTTTGATTACGTCTTGTACATGGAAATTCGTAATTTAATTTATGGCTCCAGCCATAAATTAAATTTATATCAAATTGTTAAAGGGGTACTGTACCCAAGATGTTGTTGTTGGTTTCTATAATCCCCGAGTCGGAGAATAAGGTAACAACTTTTCCATTTTTTGAAAGTCTGTTGAGTACGAAGTATTGTTACGGATGGCAAATTTACCGGAATGCAAAAATACAAATTGTCGTTTTCGAGTAATTTTTGTACAGTTTTCAACCAAATGAATCAAATAAACATTATATTATATGCTTAGCAGTCCCATATACTCATTTAAGTTAGTGTATGGTCACTAGTCAATGAGTGGCTTGGGTTTTCTCCCCGTATAAGCATAATGTTTCAAACGATCGTGTGTGCAATTGTTTTATTAATCCAGTATCCCTCAATTATAATTTGATTACGTTTTGTACACGGAAATTCCAATTTTAAGAGACGCCATTTTATGGCTGGAGCCATAAAATCAATTTATATTAAATTATTAACTTTTAAATTATTAAATTTTAAGATAGCCTATTAACCTGAGCGTTTACAGAATACATCTTCGACTCAAATTACTTATATTTCTATATAGTATCGATAATAGATCGTTGTTATCACCGGGAATTTATTGAAAATGGCGTACAGTACCCCTTTAAATTCGATTTTAAGATAACCTATTAATCTGAACTCTTACAGAATACATCTTCGACTAAAATTACTTAATTTTCTATATATTATCGATATTAGATCGTTGTTATCACCCCTTTAACCCTTTACCCAACAAACCGGCCAAAACCGGCCAAATAAAGCTTCAACAGCCTAAAATATCTTCGGTCTGTCTCAATAGAACCATACAAATATGGATATCATTGGAACCGGCTCCTTGACCACATTGTGATAGTTACAGTTATGCCCTGTGCCAATGCATTCTCTTATATATGCGAGTCGACCATAGGTCGCCTCGCATATATAAGAGAATGCATTGGCCTAAAAAAACTCTTTTTTTAACACTTTTTTACCAATTTTTCTTACATTCTTTAACAATTTTATAATTTTTAATGTGTTAAGCCAATGCATTCTCTTATATATGCGAGGCGACCTATGGTCGACTCGCATATATAAGAGAATGCATTGGCACAGGGCCCTTCTGTTGGGTAAAGGGTTAAGATATAGAATTACCATCAAAACAATGTCATCTAACCCTCATCTACATTTCAATGTACTCGACATAGGTCGCGAATCGCGATATACTAGCATCTAACCCTCATCTACATTTCAATGTACTCGACATAGGTCGCGAATCGTGATATACTAGCATCTAACCCTCATCTACATTTCAATGTACTCGACATAGGTCGCGAATCGCGATATACTAGCATCTAACCCTCATCTACATTTCAATGTACTCGACATAGGTCGCGAATCGTGATATACTAGCATCTAACCCTCATCTACATTTCAATGTACTCTACATAGGTCGCGAATCGCGATATACTAGCATATAGTTGGCAATAACTATACTCCAAGTAGCTAAACCAAATACCTATACGGTGGTACGCATAGCTTTTAGTCGGAAATTGACCAATCTATCTGGAATATGTCAGTTAACTGTTGGCAATGCTAAGAAGAAAACGTCATGAGTGCTGAAAGACTTGGAGCATTTGGACTCAACCCAATCATAGCATGTAGGGGGGGGGGGGGTTAGCGGAAACGTGAACTACATACTCCACAATGAGTCACAGTCACACGTTTAACCCTTTACCCAACAGAACGGCCCTGTGCCAATGCATTCTCTTATATATGCGAGTCGACCATAGGTCGCCTCGCATATATAAGAGAATGCATTGGCTTAACACATTAAAAATTATAAAAAATTTAAAGAATGTAAGAAAAAATGGTAAAAAGTGTTTTTTGTTTTTTTTTACGCCAATGCATTCTCTTATATATGCGAGGCGACCTATAAGAGAATGCATTGGCACAGGGCATAACTATAACATCACAATGTGGTCAATGAGCCGGTTCCAATGATATCCATATTTGTATGGTTCTATTGAGACAGACCGAAGATATTTTAGGCTGTTGAAGCTTTATTTGGCCGGTTTTGGCCGTTCTGTTGGGTAAAGGGTTAAGCACATTTATTCATTCTCTAACGTCTATACAATGAGGGAGACAAGAACATACACTACATATTTCCACAATGTGCACACAGTGTATGTATGGTGTCCATAGTTTAATACAAGCTTGCCCGGCACTAACTTGACGCTTTATGTAACACAAACGCGTATACTAAAGTAAGATTTAACACAGTTCCCTATGGGGCTCCATCCCTGCAAATATTCATTTTCGGAGATATCTCCTCGTAATTCGGAGATATCTCCTTGGTTTCGAGGAGATATCTCCTTGGAATCGCAATTCCTAGCATATATCTGCTTGGAATATTGTCCATTATGGAGATAGCTCCTTGGATCCAAGGAGATATCTGATTGGATTATGGAGATATCTCATTGGATCCTAGGAGATATCTCCTCGCAACTACGAGATATCTGCTTGAAATATTTCCAACGAGATATCTCCTTGAAATCGAGAAGATATCTCCATAATCCAAGCAGATATCTGCTCGGATCCAAGGAGATATCTGCTCGCATTATGGAGATATCTCCTTGAAATAGTTTTCAACGAGATATCTCCTTGGACCCAAGGAGATATCTCCATATTCCAGGCAGATATCTCCTTGAAAATATTCCAAGCAGATATCTGCTTGGATTATGGAGATATCTCCTTGGAAAACCGCGGCCATGAAATATTAATGATTTCTCCACAGTATTTCTCGTCTATGATCGAAATACACCCAAGCAGATATCTGCTCGGAATATGGAGATATCTCCTTGTAATATTTTTCAAGCAGATATCTCCATAATCCGAGCAGATATCTGCTTGGATCCAAGGAGATATCTCCTTGAACATATTTCAAGGAGATATCTCCATATTCCAAGCAGATATCTCCTTGAAACCGAGGAGATATCTCCATAATGCGAGCAGATATCTGCTTGGATTCAAGGAGATATCTCCGAATGGCGAATATTTGCAGGGATGGCGCCCCATAGTTCCCTCCATTTAACCCTTTACCCTGTGCCAATGCATTCTCTTATATATGCGAGTCGACCATAGGTCGCCTCGCATATATAAGAGAATGCATTGGCTTAACACATCAACACATTTTTTTTTAGGCCAATGCATTCTCTTATATATGCGAGGCGACCTATGGTCGACTCGCATATATAAGAGAATGCATTGGCACAGGGCATAACTGTAACTATCACAATGTGGTCAATGAGCCGATTCCAATGATATCCATATTTGTATGGTTCTATTGAGACAGACCCAAGATAATTTAGGCTGTTGCAGCTTTATTTGGTCGGTTTGTTGGGTAAAGGGTTAAGGTATGTTATTATCATTGGACCGATCCGGACCTTATTATAATCATTGGACCGATCCGGACCACTGGACCAATGGCGGTCCCACTGGACCACTGGTGGTTCGGTCCGGTCCGCATCCCTACACGGGACTGTCATTTTGATTTTGTTTTTCCTTCTGTCCGTCCATCTGTCAGGTTATCCTTCTGTCCATACATCAACAATTGTCGTTTTCTCCAGATCCATAAGACCGATTGAGTTCAATTGGGATTGGTGTGGATATTCCCTGGGTGACTCATATTAAGATTTTTCAATGAGGTCACCAGGTTAAATAGTTTTAAATCCAGGGCCATAACTCTTAAAAAAAAAAATTTAAACTCCTTGCTCAATTAACAAAACAAAAAAAATAAAAAAAAACATTAAAACAAATTTGCATATTATTTAATTTTTTTTTAATTGAGATTTTTACTTATTCAATTAAATTTTGTTTTTAATTATTTAATAAAAAATTAAAAATTGAAGTCATTATAACATCTACATAGTTATGAAATTTAAAGTTATGAAATCTTTAATTAAATCACTGAGACTCATTAAACTTTCCCTTTCCTACACCCCCCCCCCCCACACCGACATGGACCAGACCCCCCCCCCCCCACCTGCCCCCAACATACATAAGTGGGAAGTTTAAAGGGTCATAACTCTTTCCCTCCACAGTAATTCTTAAAACGACTTCTACTCACGAACCATCATGCCAATTTAGCTACTATTTTGTATGGATGTTTCTGGGTGACCGAGCCAGGGACATAACTTTTCCCCTCTATAGTAATTCCTAAAACATTTTCTCCAGAACTGCAAGACTGAATGGGCCGGGTCATATTTGGTGGGGACAATAGCTAGGTTACTGGGATTCAGATTTGTTCAAATGGGGTCACCAAGTCAAATATGGGCGGGGCCTGGAACATATATAACTCTTTCCCACCATAGAAATTCTGAAAACAACTTCTTCTCAAGATTCATTAGGCCGATTTATATTTGGTATGTAGGTTCCTTGTGTGACTGGGATTCAAATTTGTTCAAATTGGGTCACCGGGTCAATTATGGACGGGGCCAGGGACATAAATCTTTCCCGCGATAGTAATTCTTAAAACAACTTCTTCTCATGACCATTGATCATAAGACGTTTAGGACATAGAATTTTGAATATTTAACCATTATGATTAATAAAAAAAAAACATTATTTTAAATTATACATTTTTTTTAAATTGAATTTTTTTAATGTTATTAGATTTAACTCTTGCTCTTGCTATGTCCCTGATTAGAAGTACTTGTTTTAAGTTATTTTGACAAGTACTGACTGTTGTAATCTTCAATATTCAGTTTTCTATCTGAAATTCACTACCAGCTACTGAACAACCTGCCAACTCTGAACTGTTTGATGGCGGCCACCTTGCTGACGTCATAAGTTCATCATCGCGACCCCATGCAGATGTTTAACAATTTTTTTCTGATGCCTGATATATTAAGTAACATAGTCGCTATATACAGTGTTCACGCTGGGCAGAAAAATCCTTTGGCCAATTTAGATTTTTTTTGTGTGGCCAAATTAAAAAAACTTTGGCCAAATTAAATCCTCATTTTCTGGTCTCAGATATATTAGTAATGAATATTTTTATCTTATTTAACATCTAATATTCTATATAAATTTGTCCATACCTTCAAATACCGTGTCTAGACTTCTTTAATGCCACCATTGTTACTTGGCACTTTACCACTACCCACCCACCATTCAGTTTTATGACAGACGCCAGAGAAGAGAGTGGTTGGGCAAAGGATTCATAGTTGTATATACATATGGGCAACATTGCCTGAAATAAACTATTATTCCGGGTATAATGTTTCACTGTTTCTTAATTACAGTGGGCGCATGGGCGTTTTATTTATAGAATGGGAACTTTTGGAGGGATTAAAAGTCGAACTGCGACCCGGAGGCCGAGTCCGGTAAAAGGTGTAGTTGGGAAGTTTAATTGTTATTCGGATGCCAAGAAGTGCAAGGCGATTACTTCTATGAGTTGGTCATTCGTGACACTAATATATTTTATATTCTACAATTACAATCATGGGTATATAATATTTGATCTTGATTACCATTTCTGACTATGATATTATTGTTTATTATATGCTTCCCCATTAAATAGTGGGAAATTGCCGTGGCGTAGAGCGTTATATCCATCGCCTGGACCTTACTTACTTACTTACTATAACACAATAGTATTACTTTTTCGGAGATTACTTCCGGTTTATAGCGGCGAATCACATTAAGTTTCAAAGCGTATCAATAACAGCCGGACTATTGTTGTAATTATTGATTTTCACGGTTCATAAACTGTTATTTAATTGTTATAATGTTAACTCATTTGTTTTAATATATTCTTATCACTAAATTATGTATACATTAATTTTCTCGCATCATTTCAGAATAAAACAATGGGGACTATTTCTTATGGCGGCTATGCTCGATATTTGTCATTCGGTGGTGAGCAAATCAATTGATGGAATGTAAACAAAATGCAAATGTCGAAGCTTTCTAACAATTTGAAGTGAACTGTAGGACAACATTAGCAGTTTTGGTGTGGTTTATAGCGCATATAATAAAAAGAAAACCTACGGGTTTTGGTTGAATACCCGGATTATCTCATTCGTGGGTGCAAGGAAGTACAGAATTTCCACTCGAGGCTTGCAGCCGCTCGTGGAAATTCTGTACTTCCTTGCACCCACGAATGAGATAATCCGGGTATTCAACCAAAACTCGTAGGTTTTCTCTATATATTAGTGTTAATTCTCATTGCGGTGCATTTGGTGGCCCATTCTTTGATAGTGCACTGCCATTAGTGCCCTTTGTTACACATTGAAAGCACGGGTGGCCTTCGCCGTGGGTATGCTGTTAAATTATTTGCCATTAAAACTGTCATAAACAGAAAGAATATTAAAATACAGACATATTTTATTCTTATACCAATCATAAATATCGTTTACAATTCCAATGTATAATTGTATAAGGGAATGGGCGAATCCATTCATTCAGTATATAAAGGGCTAACATGTGTATCATGGGCTTATTACGCCACATGTGGTGTAAGTTGTTTCGGAGATTTTGATATTCTGTGGTCGACTGGGCGAATGCATTGTGGGGAGATTTTTTTTGTACCTTACTCAATCGTACCGATAGAATCACGTAGATGCTGAAATTGTAAAGTTAACGCCACCGGTGTATAATATGTTTTTGAAAATATGACTCAATCGTATCGATAGAGTCAGGACAGGCTGAAATTGTAAACTTAAAGTCACCGGTGTAATAATATGTTGTTGAAAATATAAATAATCTGATAGCCTGAAAATAATGTATAACCCGTTGGGAGCCCCTGGTGTAGTGAAGTGAATTATGGGTAATTTTTTAATTGGAGTGCGCATGCCTGTTCTGTTGGAGTAACCGCTATCTTTTATTTTCTGGTCATCAAGTCAAAATTGTATCGTATACACAATGTGTTTGTACCGATGGATGTATCGTGACTTGACTCGTTTTCGTGGTCATATAGGCCCTATATATAACCTATGATCATGAAAACGAGCAGAGTCGCGATATCTGATAGAATTCCAGGAATCGTACATTCACTTTCAATAGTATAGATTCTCTGAATCTGCCGCGGAATTCCCAAAATTGTAGGCTACTTTCATTTTCAATAGGATTTTCCGAATTTCCACTTTCACTTTTCACTTTTACCACGCAAAGCGACCTTAGTTGACACAGATATATGGCACACTGGCTGAGTCCATGACAAATAGTTTATGTAGCATTGCTTCTTTCATTTAATTAAAGCTCACCTCGTTAAAACGCATGTCAATCGTATTTGTTTACAAATTGCATTGGGTGCGACGATTTGCAGTAGGGCCCTATTTGCGGAGGTCACTTTGCGGAAGTCCCCGAATTCGCGGAGGTCCCCTAAAATGGGCGATATATGTAGATTTTAATGAGGGAACGGGTGCGTATATGTCAATTGATACCTATTGTAAACAAATAACGACACGATCATCATAATAGAGGTCTGTTCTATCAATTATATATGCGCCGAGTTCACTTGGTGCAAATCAAACGGCAATAAATATTCTCGTGTGCCAGAAGGACTCCTTAAAGTTGTAAATAAGATGAATATTTATTAGATGTTATTTAACAAGTCAATCAAATAATATTATTTATTAGTTAGCGCCTATATTAGCGCTAACTAATGAATAATATTTTATATTATAATTATATTATAATTTATATTTATGGCTAATAATATGATCTTGGTGGCGTTACCATTTTTGACTACGGTTTTCTTGTTCTCACTTTGCCGACGAGTCTGCAGAAAATATCGCCGGTAAAGGAGTCAGGGTCGTGCCTATAGTCTGTATTAATTAAATGACTGTTTGCTTCCGAGCTGTGTTGTTTCAGCATGCAGCTGAGGGTCGCGCCTATAGTCTGTATTAATTAAATGACTGTTTGCTTCCGAGCTGTGTTGTTTCAGCATGCAGCCTATATATGGTCTGTATTAATTAAATGACTGTTTGCGTCCGAGCTGTGTTGTTTCAACATGCAGCCTATATATGGTCTGTATTAATTAAATGACTGTTTGCTTCCGATCTGTGTTGTTTCAGCATGCAACCGAGGGTCGCGCCTATAGTCTGTATTAATTAAATGACCGTTTGCTTCCGAGCTGTGTTGTTTCAGCATGCAGCCGAGGGTCGCGCCTATAGTCTGTATTAAAAAATAAATGATTGTTTGCTTCCGAGCTGTGTTGTTTCAGCATGCAGCCTGAATTCGTTTCAAATGTGTAGTCGTCAGGTGAGCGATTTTCATGTTTACTCAGTGAAAGGGTAAACTGTTGTTTGTAAAGGCGATTCGTATTTAATATTTAAACGTGGTGCAGCCACACTACAGATTGACGAGAGTGTGTTGTCAGAGGCATCACCCACGTGAAGAGGGAGAGTGGGTGTTTAGGCACCATTATCGGAGCTGGTTTGTCGCATCGATTCCACACACGCAGTTTAGAGTAGACCACTCGTTGGGGGAAAGACGTCATTGTTTCGAGAAGCGTCAAAGATAAATACACACTAGATATGTTCGTATCGCATTTATACCACAAACAAAGTACCTGCTATATATATATATATATATATACGTGTACCCTCTTCAGCTGAGACTTCTAGTCTCGTTGCAATGCATTCTGAAGATGTCCATTTGTTTCTGCGACAATATTATCAACAACTCAGTTGTTCCAGTAACATTTGCGGCTCCATGCAAATAGTTATCAATGATTCAAAGGGGGGGGGGGGGGTGCAGTTGGAATTTCCCAAGGTGGACGCACTGGACCCCCCCCCAACGGAGACCCTCTAGCCACGTCTCTGCTCAAGTGGTGGCAATTTAATTGTCTAACATCGAAGTGATCGAGCCTATATAAATAAGATGCGGATGAAGGTGGATAACTCTAAAATCAAGTGGTAATAATAACCACTTCATTTTAGAGTTATCCATCTTCGTCCGCATCTTCGTTCGTTTGACCACGTGCTTCTGGTCCACAAACAATAGAAATAGCAAACTTCAAAAATCGATATCTAATCACCCTGATCTTTGATGGGAGAAAGGATGTCCACCGGGTTTGGTAAATTCATTTTTTTGCACAGTTGTGGTCCGTATAAGAGTCAACAATGAACCCGTGACAATTTTACATCTCGGTGCATAATGTGTGCGTGTGTGTGTTCCTTTTTATACGCCCGTTTTTAAATCGGGACGTATTTTGTTTTCGGTCTTTCCGTTCATCCGTCCATTCATATTTCGTTTCCGGGTGATACGTTGGTTCTACTGAACTGAATGTCATGTAATGCCTTTCTGATTTTAAAGGGACGGGCGGCCTTCGTTGTAGGTTATAATTTAGAAATAACATTGTCTAAATTATGATAATTTCCTCAAGATATACTAATAGTATCGCATACTGATGATATGAATACGATAATATTCACTAAACACGCTTTGTGTTCAGTTTCAGTTTCTCGCAAAAAGCGCAGTGGATTGTTTATAAGCAGAGTAACGATATTGCGTCATTTCCTTATTTAGATTCGCGCGCTTTATACGTTGGTTGTAAAACCCCTAATTTGGTGCGTCTACAACTTTCAACTCACAATACGGTATATAGTAATATTCCTTATTTGGTATGTTTTACCAAAAAGGTTAGGAGAAAATACTAACCGGATTATTCATCTCTTTGCAAGAACAATTATATTACAGCGGGTAGAATGGGTCGATTAAAATAAAATTTGGTGTGATTTGAATGCGATTGCTGATTAGGCAAATAATTGTATCTATGCATTCTACAGCGCAACTGTTCCAACTGTTTGTTTGTTGTTTGTTAACATATCCAAGGGTACACACGTGGCAATAACATGCAATGTACGCGATATTTATGATTGGTATAAGAACAATATCTGTCTCTTATATAATATTCTTCCTGTTTATGGCGGTTTTAGTGGAAGTGACTATTTTAACACCTATACCCACGTGACATGGATCGAAAGCCGCCCGTGTCTTTAAAGGCTGAAATCTCCCTTCAAATCCAAAGAAAGAACGGCAATAAAGATATATATATATATTAGCCATATTGTTCTACGCCTTCCGTAGACTGAGGCCCAGTCTGTATATATTGTTTTATAGTGTGCGATGTTTCGATCGAAGATTTCAGCGCACCATCCAATATCCAGTACGTCCTTATTTTGTATCGAAATCGACGTATGATTGTCTCCTATATTTTAGCAACCATTATAAATATGATTGTCGCTATAGGCGAACAGTCACACTGTCGTGAGCGAGTCAGCTGATAGGCGAACAGTCATACTGCCGTGAGAGAGTCAGTTGAAACTTCGTTCCGACAATGTTAAAAGATTCGTTTAGACGTTTTGAATCGTTTATAAGTTCGTTGATTTTTCTATTATATAATGTGAACCGAAGTACGAGTCTAGCGGAGTGAGCTGAGTCTAGCGGAGTGAGCCGAACCTAGCGGAGTGAGCCGAGTCCAGCGGAGTGAGCCGAGTCTAGCGGGGTGAGCCGAGTCTAGCGGAGTGAGCCGAGTCTAGCGCAGTGAGCCAATTCGCGAAACTTTTCTCTGACTGCAAAAAATGTTAATGCATTTGTCCAGTGTGTCGGTATTTCTGCTATTATTAATTAAAATAGGAAAATGTTTCCGCATGGAAAAGGTGATTGGCATGAACGGCATGACCCGACCAGGGGCATTCGAAACGAAATCCTACGATCATCCGATCAATGAATTAGTATGCGCCCGAGAGTGCAAAGAGAAAGGGTGTGTATCATTCATCTACTCGGACTCTACACACCAGTGTTATTTCTACGACTGGCCACTGAGTGCTGACAGTCCAGCCAATGTCAAGAGCGACAATGAAGTGTGCTACGTTGCCTTTGACGACGGTGAGTAGAATGTTATTTTTTTTTCACTTTTGCTGCGTTCTTGGAGTTGAAATATGCTGGTAGATATATAAAATAATACTCGCGTGTTCAAGAACTTTTTATACCAAACGTGCCATGGACTCGATCATCGTGATCGAGATGAACATTTCCGAAATGTAATTGGCCGAATTTAAAGGCCAACATGCACTTGAGCCATCGAGCTTAGCAATAGGCCTATGTGTCGTCTGCCAATTTGGAGATATACAGAAACTAAACTAAACAAGAAATAGAATATATGTGAAGAAGTTTCTATGGAAATTTTATAATTTCGGGATAGCGTCACTAAATTCACCCTCTGGGGACCTCATTCTGCAAATAACAGCAACAACAACAACATTTCTTCAAAAGTCGCTTCAGTTATCAGAATCGATTAATTACCAAAACATAATGCTAATCACTGTCAACTATAGTTTCCCACAAAGTCTAATCTATCAACATTTTGTTCAACGCAGAGTATGTCGGTCGGCTCGTCGAATATATGCTAGTCCGCCAAATATTCAAGGTGGTGAAAAATAACAGATTTCAAAAATCGATATCTAATAACCCTGAGCATTGATGGGTGGGTTCAATCAAATCAAATATTTCTTACACCCAGAACCAAAGAAATAGTAATTTATGAGCGTTAATTCGGATTATGAGAAATAGTAATTTAGGAGGGGTACATGCCGTTATTCTGCGGGTAGATTAGCCCGAGGGTTTATTAGTCCGAGTATTCAATAGTCCGATGGTTCAATAGTCCGATGGTTTAACCCTTTACCCAGCAGAACGGCCCTGTGCCAATGCATTCTCTTATATATGCGAGTCGACCATAGGTCGCCTCGCATATATAAGAGAATTCATTGGCTTATATATAAGAGAATGCATTCTCTTATATATGCGAGGCGACCTATTGTCGACTCGCATATATAAGAGAATGCATTGGCACAGGGCATAACTGTAACCATCACAATGTGGTCAATGAACCGGTTCCAATGATATCCATATTTGTATATGGTGTTATTGAGACAGACCGAAGATATTTTAGGCTGTTGAAGCTTTATTTGGGCGTTTTTGGCCGTTTTGTTGGATAAAGGGTTAATAATCCTTGGGTTCAATATAGTCCGACAACATGTTTATCATTACTTGCAGATTATTATAATTCTATTAGATTGTGAAAAAATCGGACGACCTGTCAGTTATGCATGACATTTATATCTGTTTATGTGTTATGCATGTTATTGTACGACCATGTTGATTATCGAAATAAAAGATTTGAATTTGTTTATGCACGCTCCCCGTGCTCACCCGGCAACGCATATTAATTTTCAATTGGATAGTGGATTAGGAATCGGAACGCCTTGTTCTTCCAGCTTCGTTTCATCGGAGTTATTCGAATTTGGTATTAGCAATGGTTGTTTGTATACACATTTGTCTAGTAAGATTAAATCATTCAATTATACTTTTACCAAAGCTGGTAAGAACCGCCCCAGGGAATCACGATTTAGTGTGTACCTATGATACTCTCGTGATAATATGACGTCGACGAGAGTCAAGGGACGTAATCCACGAAAAGCGAAAAGCGAAAACAATAGAGGACGACACCATTGCGCAAGTGCAGTGGGGCGCATTCGGCGCCTGTCGTCCTAAAAAGTTATATGAACCACAACCAACATGCATGCTGTGTTGTGGTCGTACATTATGTAATGTCCAATAATCATTCCTGTTATCAGGGACCAGAACTTTCATTGTGTATTTCGTCTTGCTCTTGGTAATAATAAAACATGGCGTCGTCGACAATTTGATCTCAAAGAACATGTCACCGACGTCTACTATATATATCGAGTATATAAACATGGCACAGCAAGCTGATCTAAATCAACCAGCACAGGCATTTAAATATGCCACATCGCCCCTCATACCTCAAAAACTGGACATCATCATCGATCGCGGTGAGAGTTTCACCATTTGGAAACAGCGATGGGACGATTATTACAAGTCATCAACAGTCCGATGATATTCAGATGGTTATTTTCATGTCATGTCTGTCTAACGAGACTCGTATAGTTGTAATAAACTTGAATTTGCCAGCTGATAAAAAGAACAAACCAACTGAGATAATATCCGCACTGAAAGCACATGTTCATTAACACCTCCGGGTGTATACTGTCAGCTGAACATACTCATAGAACGAAGGAATTTCAATATGAGAAACCAACAAGAAGGCGAGCAGTTTGGCGACTATTTTACAGATCTTCGAGAGTTGGCAAAAACATGAGATTTTTGTGATAAATGTGGTGAGACATTGATCCATGACCGATTGTGACAGGTATCAGAGACTCCAATACAATTAAACATTTACTTGGAGAAAAAGAATTAAAGCTCATGGGTGCGATTGAGATATGCCGAGCATGCAGAAGAAGCTGCGTAGCGCCATCGACAAGAAATATCAACAAGAACTAGGATAGCTGGCGACTCTCGTGACATTTGTGCAGTTTCGTAGTATAACCGCAACGTAACTAACCAGCCTGAAAGGCATAGCTTCTAGCGATGTCAGTTCCGATCACTTCCTTTTTCAATTTTCTGTATAACAATGCGTTTAGAGTGTGTACACTCACAAGATATAAAATAAATTCACCTTTTAAAATTCCTTAGTACTATTCCAACAAAATTCAGAAGTTTTAAACATCTTTATACCTTTATAGACATGCAGTATGTCCTGGGTATGGCAGGAGGGGGAAACTTGGCGAGGGGAACGGGGCCGTCAAGGGGACCCCCTGCCGGTATAGTGGAAACCCTGGTAGTATAAGCGCAATCGTAACCAGAAGAATAAAGGCCCATATGTTAGAGGCAACATTGAATTGTGCGAAAAATGCTTGAAACCACATACCGTAAAGGAACGTTGCCCGGCATATACCACTAATTGTGCTGTGTGCTTACGCAAAGGCCACTAGGCCAAATCGAAGTTCTGCAAAGGTAAAGACCAAAGCACATCTCAACAAGTCTTCATCGTACAGTTTGGACCCTTGCTGGCTCCTCTATACAAGAAAGAGACGTGCTCCCACTGTGAGTGTTTCTATCGGGGGGGGGGGGGGTAAAATAGCTTATGGCGCTTTGGTTCGTGGAGTACCAGATACAGGCGCTGAAGCATCAGCATGTGGTTTAGATAGCTTGGAACAAATGGACATTGACTCTGCGTTGACATTGCGTCCGTCTATACTTCTCTGCTTCGCGCAGCTGATAACCGAGAGATAGGACAGTTGGGTGAATTTGATTCGGAATTGATATGTGGTTCATATTGCGTACAAGAGACCATACACGTGCTACGAGGGACGACAGGTTTCTATATGTCATGGGTAGTATCACGAGACCTTGATATAATCCCGCAAGATTATCATAAACAGAGAGATACCAAGAGCCCCGTATCTGACGCTGAAACAGGAGTACAGAAATGAGGAATCAGGATCAGGATATGAGCGTGACGAAATGGGACTAATTTCAGACCACATGAATGCGACCAAGCTTGAATCATCTTTACAGGAGCGTTTTATTAAGGAGTTTCCCTCTGTTTTCGATAAAAATGTACGCACTATGACAAATGAGGAATTCAGAATTATACTGAGGGAAGACAACACACCATTCCGTATTATAGCGCCTCGCACCGTTCCATATATATATCGTGATAAGCTCCAACATAAATTAGAATCCATGGTTCAGAGCGGAATCATTCAACGTGTAACTGAACCTACTGAGTGATGTGCCACAATAGTGGTAGCACCAAAGAAGAATTTTGACGACATACGTCTTTGTGTTGATTTCGCTAAGTTTTCAGCGTGAGTTGATTTCATTAATTTGTGAAAGGTATCAGTCACACAGGAAGCTGTTGCAGATATGGCAGCAACCAACTCCCGCTTTTTTGCTTCATTTGATTGTTTGAGCGGATATTGGCAGTGTCCTTTGGGAAGCGAAAGTCAGAGAATAACGACATTTTTGACACCTTTTGGAATATTCATGTTCCTGCTAGCTCCATTTGGTATTTGGTCAATATCAGAGCACTATAACATGAGAATGAATGAAGCACTGTCGGACATTCCCAGGCCAAAGAGAGATTGTTGATAATATGGTGGCATACGGCAATTCATTGGATTCTCATATTGATCATGTTGGTCAGATTCTAACCCGATGCGAAGAAAAGGGTATTTCTTGGAATCCTGACAAGTTTGTTGTGGGCTCTCCAGAAGTAGTTTTATTTGGTTATATCGTGAATGTGAAAGGATATACCATCAATCCTGATACCACCGAGGCTATACGAGTGTTTCCGGTGCCAAGAAATTTGACTGATGTGAGGTCATTCTTTGGATTAGCGAACCAATTCGCGACCTGAGTTCCAATCTGTCCTAAGTGCACTTTTTATGATTTTGAGTAAATCAATTTTCAAAGTTTGTATTGCCGTCACGACTTAAATTTATGGTTTACAGTGAAAAACTTCATATCGCTGGATACCTTAATGTTTTAACTATTAATTTTTATCAAGACAAATCCACACAAGACTGTTATATCTCTAAAGTTTTGAGAAATGTAGACCTAGGGTATGAAATTTTGCACTTAGAGCAAAATAGAACTAAGTATATGTTATTAAATACGCGAAAGACAGTTCAGACCTGAACTCTATTTTAGGGCAAGGTTGTCCCATTTTCCGAAAAAAATATGTCATTTTGGAACTTAGGACACATAAGAGTTAAACAATAAACTCTATTCACCAGTATAACAAATTGATTTTCGACATTTTTGGAAGCCCCTTTTGACCCAAGTATACTACTTTTGTCATGTTGGTTTCCAGTATGATGTATTTAAATGAGTACCAACATCACTGTAAACACAATACTACATATAGACATATGGACTTTACATATATCGCACACCATAATAATGTCTTGCCGCAGCAATTGGAACGCAATTAGTTCACGAATACTCACCAAAGTTGTGTAATTACCAGATGTACGGAACTGTCCTACCTGCATATTGGAAATTGGCAATATATAAGTGTCAGGTGAAAAATAAACTCAATTTAGCACCCCATTCAATAAAGTTTGTCTTAAGCTAATATTTGGATACCATCAATGTGTTTATCTTTGAACACCATATTAGTAGCTTCCAGCCACCTGATATCCAACGACAGCGTGAACAGCGATATGGTTACCACAGTGCAGTCCATGCACGTTGCTAATTAGGACGTGTGGCCAAAAGGTCAAGAAGAAGTGTTCACTCACTCAATCTACCGTGGTACGGATGCCCCATGTGTGGATCAATGGCAATTTGAACATGGACAACTTATGGCAGCTATGATTGTTCCAAGAGCACAGGCGTTGGTCCAGTTTGGCCAAATGTGCTTGATATGTAGACGCACATGTCTGGTAGCTGGCGTATGCATCAGCATTGGATATGCATGTAAACAGTATGATATGGTATGCGCATCTACTAACTAAGCTGGAGTAAGATTCCGTCTTCAAAGTGTGTTATCTGAAATATTTCTAATATCGTTCCTTCGTTGCAAGAGGGTCTTGGTTGTTTCGACAGTTCATATACTATACAAGTATGGTGTTCATTTCCGTTCAGATTACCGGGTCCTGAAAGGATAATATTCAGCTTGCCTTTGTATGTTGTTTGGGTACCAATGTTGATAATGTATGGTGAGGAACGGGTGATCGTCCATTGAAAGTCGTGAAATACCTGTTTCATATTGATTGATGTTGTGAACCGTTTTGGCCTCCATAGTGGCGGCCCGCGCCCTTTCGGTTTGCCTACTGCTGTTATGTGGTACATGTGCTCCCGTGACCGGTTGATGGGAACGTGACTTCGTAGAGAACTATCGATGGGATCCTTATATTGCGGCGAACATACCCATGCTTGGATTGATTGATGTCATGGACAGCTGATGGTATTACAATTATTGGACGATGTCTGGGCGAAGCACCGTGTGTTCACTGCAAGGTGGCGGCGTGCTTTCATTGACTGATTTCATGTTATTTAAGCAGCTATATGGTTAAAATTGTAATCCCGGTAATCCGTGCATTAGTTTCCCGACGATGAGCAATTGGTGGATTCAGTCAAGAAACATGCCTACATTTATGGGTAGCCAAATTAACATACACTCAAATATTTCGATATATCTCTAAATATTTAGAGATATCTCCAATTATTTAGAGATATCTTCAATTCATTTAGAGATATCTCCAAATGATTAGAGTTATCTCTAAATCATTTGCAGATATCTCCAATTATTTGGAGATATCTCCAAATCGAATTATGGAGAAGTATTTTATTTACGGATATGTGACATATGTTCAAAAATAACTTATCCTCAAATGAATTAGAGATATATTCAAATAATTTAGAGATATCATCAATTAATTTGGATATATCTCTAATTCATTTAGAGATAAGTCCAATTCCAGGTTCAATTTTGGATATCTCCAAATGATTTGGAGATATCTCCAAATGATTTGGAGATATCTCCAAATATTTAGAGATATCTCCAAATATTTAGAGATATCTCCAAATCATTTAGAGATATCTCCAAATATTTGAGTATATGTTAAGTTGGCTGCCCATATGTATTGAATCATGGCGCGGAGACATCGCTGTGCGATGTCGGCGATTTGATGATATGGATCATTGTGCACTATAGGGCTATGAACATTTCACGTGTAACTGATATACGACTAACGCGTACTCCTACCGCAAATAACCATATAATTTGAAGATGATCAGTACATATATGAGCATATAACAGTTAGGAGATAAACGTACCCTGTTGGCTTGCCGGCGAGTTCACAAACTGTTTTCATGCTAGAATCCCAGAATGTAGAACGACACAGGGTACGTTTATCTCCATTGTAATTCAATCTAGCAATTTACAAACAAAACTGTATAATTTAGTCATTTTCATGACACGAATCGAGACTTTCATTTTGCCGTTGGGTTTGTTCATTGCGTTACTCGGAACACTGCTCCGTAACAATTTTACCGTGCTACGTTCAGATTTGATGCACGCTGAAGCCGATGGCAACGGTGTCTATAGACAACAACGCGCGGGTATGCTCGTTTCGTTTGTGTTGGATTTATGAATGTTTATTATTTATGAATAAAATATACATGCTAATAGATCAAACAAAGACATGAGGTACAAACACAAGGTTGCCATATAGTCTGTAAACTGCGTTTACGACTTGTTGGTCGTTGGTGAGAGGTACATCCTGCTCTTCGAGTGTGATGAACCAAGCATCGCTGATATTGTCAATTTGTCAACCGGCAGAAATGGCAACGCGATGCTCTTCTGATTAATGGTTTCACGATTGCGTCGTTGTCCTCGAATTTCTTCATCATTCGTGTATTCATCGCATATTTCATTACACTCTGGTCGTAGTGGAAGAAGCACCCTTGATGGCTGTCAAGAAGAAAGTCAATCGTATGGCATTCTGACTCTGAGAGCAGTTTCGTAGTCGGTGAAGATATGTGTCGGTGAAAGTCTGAAGCCCAATTCTCCAGAGTTTTGCTTCAGAAGACCGAAGAATCTCGTGTATGTGTGTTGCGTCTTGTTCGGCACGGAAAGGTATATCGACGATTTCAAACTATAAAATGTTGGTACTTTGTTGGTCAACATTGGGTCGGTTTCGTCGGTTCTAATCGAAGTCAATTCTTCTTGGTAGATTGGTGAAGCTGTTTTTCAATCATTCCGCACTGTCAATTTCATCTTGCTCAAAGTAGTTATTTTTGCAAATATATTTTTCATCCAAATTTACGACACATACCGTCATTCTTATATATTAACTAGCAGGTGACCGACTTCGTCCGGGCTTTGACCTTGAATTGACCATTTTGAAGGTCAAGGTCAGGTCGGAGTCACTATTTGACCCGTCCAAAACACTCCCCGGACAAAATTACCCGTAGGTATCAAATTTCGTCGAAATCCGTCCAGCAGCAGTTTTCCCGACCATAGCTAACAGACAGACAGACAAACAAACAAACAGAAGTCCCAAACTATATATTAGATCATTTGTGGGTACCCGTTTCAAGGTGAGGGTCACCTCGGGCGGAAAAACTGACCCGATGAAAATCTCCCCCATTCCCAGGAACCCCTAAGTACGAACACAGACTTAAGAATCACACAACACGCTCATGACTGTACACAGGCACAACACGCTCATGTCTGGACACATACACGCTCTTTATCAACGACACTGCGGATACGAACGCTCTTTAACTATCACGCGATTAACCCATGAATTCCCATTGCGGTGGCGGGGGATTGGAGAATGAGTGCTCTGACGTTCTCAGAAGCGGTCCGATGACCATTCCGGCGGTTTTTTACCCTCAGATAGCAAGTTTGGGCTAAATCCGCCCGGCAGTTTTCCCGGCCATAGCTAACAGACAAACAAAAAACAAACAAACAGAAGTCCCAAAAATATAAAGTAGATTAAATGCAGATATTCTCGAATGTGAAACCGGTTTCGTTAGTTTATCGTAGACAGTTGCGTCCCGAATTGAGAAGTAAATAATTACAATTGAGCGTAGTTTAGACGGTACTTTTGATTTGTTTGAGATTTTCGGCGATGCTACATTTCCCCAGTTGGCATAGCACCTGAATACTGACTTATCAGGTTATACCCAACAGAACCAGTCCATAATATAAGTTAGCCTGTGCCAGCGCTAACAAGATATCATATTTGTAGTTTGAGATCGGTTATCATTGCTTTAACAGCGATCTAGAACAGTCTTAACCATGCTAAATGCACAATAACTCTTAAAATGACTTAAATGTTCTGCAGTTTCGTCAAAAGTAACTTTTACGAAGTAACAGGCATGTCTATAGATGGACAAAGAGACACATTTATGGAACAATATTGAAAATAAAATAAAAGTTACCTAATTATGAATTTTATCAAGAATATACTAAAAGTATAGTATAATGATAATATGAATGTGATATTACCCGCAAAACACTTTGTGTGAACCGAGAATTTAATTCAACGCAGAAGTCTTGTTAAAGTAAACTTATCGGGGACTCCTCTGTGTTGAGTGCTTTGCGTATAGCACACTTTACTCACTCTACTGTATCATAATATGGATTATTTCTTTATTAACAAACCGTACGGTCTTGACAATAACATGATATTTATGATTTTTCACAATATGTCTATAAATTTATATTCTTTCTGTTTATGGCGGTCTTAACCGATGCCACAGTTTTAAAGAGCAACACCCATCGCGATGACAATACTTATATTTAAGTGTCAATCGTATATACCACACTATAACAGGTTGCTGAACGTTCTAGCATTCCATGAAGCAACCAAGAGTTGAGGTCGGTACAACCAATCTAGATCTATATTAAGTTCATTCGTTGTGTGTTCTTAGTGTTTCAGCAATGTGTATTGGCTACTATGCAAACTGAATATGTAGAAGATGTTAAAGATAACGTACCGTTTGATGCATTTCATTTCAGACTGAACTGGCACCACGCCATTAAAAACTCATATCGATAAATATTTAATGCATGCACCGATCGAGACAAAAGGACGATCGGTTCTTAATTTCACGCTCGGAGTTCAGCCAGTGTCTTGTGGTCGTATATTTTTGTAATTCACCAATAGATGGATGGATCGATAAATGCCACTAAAAAAGACGACAATTTCCCCGTCAATTAAATAGACCCGATATATCAACCAGCAATTAACACGTTCTTCAAGTAACCTTCAAGTAATGATTAGTGTCGATTAGTGAAATACCATTGTCTTTTAACATCTATCGGATTCGTTTTACCGTGAAATAACTATAGTTTGAAAGGGAATAAAGGTAATCGAAATGATGATTCGGGATCGTTTTGCAGACAACTATTGTTTTCGGTATGTTGTGGTTCTATCTTACCACACAAAAAAAAAAAACTCCTGGCATGTGGTAGAGAACTAAGAGAAGTTATATTGAGCACTACAGCTAACCAGATATCGAATTAGTTCATCGCAAAAACAGTTGTATGAGAGTTAATTATTGCAAGCAGATACTGTATATACTGTTTAAATATGATAAGGTGTCGGCTTCGAACATATTTTACATCCATATTGTTCCATGTGGCAAGAAGACTTATATACAAAGAATGATTCAGACATTGTCAATATTGAAATAGAACAAGATGGTACTAAGAAATTATATCCACATGCGTTATTGACCACTATGGTTCCGGTTCCCAATGTGCATGAAAGCAGATGGAACATGTCAGTTCTTAACACAACTCGCTTTCGCGTACTTCGGACAATAAATAACTGTCTTATTGTTAGAGATATCGCTTCGGTGTTGCGATCATCTTGTAGAGAATTTAATTCCGGTTCCAACTACCACAACGGACGTTTCGTACCACAACGGTACTTGGGACAGATTGGAACTCAGGTCGCGAATTGGCTGGTTTCACTAATACAATATCAAAGCATTTGGACCCGTTGCGACCTCTTCAAAAATCAAGCAATGAGTTTTTGGGATTCAAATCACCTGGAAGCTTTCTCGAACGCCAAGCGTTTTCTTTCTTCTGCACCAATACTATCTTATCATGATCCCGAGAAGCCATGCAACATCATTGCATATTGATACAAGCAGATTAAATGGACTCGGTTTCTTACTCCTACAGCAGGACATGGAGAATAAAACATGGCACATTATCCAAGCATTGCAATCAGGCTCCAGATTCTAATCGGAAGTGGAGACGCGGTATTAGTAGCCTGTTATTTGTAAAAAAAACATGGGTTTCGTGAAAAGAGTTGGCGATTTTGGGCAACATATTTTTTCGTAAATCCCATATACTGGAAACATTGGAAACCAATGTTGACAAGCTTCTTATCGCTCAGTTTCCTAAAAAATGGCGTTACCATAACAACAGTATGAGACTGGAAAATTATCATATATGAAGTATTTTAGTGATAACGTTGGACGTATTAGTGGATATAGACTATAGTTATATAATAATATGATCTCAAGGATCAAGGTCACTGTGAAAGGTCATGGTCATTCTAAAAACTTGCTGTTTTTATCACTTCATGTCCTATTATTTGTCTTTATGAGGAACCTTTCTCAATTTGTTGCATCATATTGATATTTTGTTAGATTCTGGACATCATAGCTTTATTTTGAGCCATATATCATATCCATATGATTATTATTACTTGTGTGAGAGATTTTACGACCGGACAAATATACCCACACCCTAAAATGAGAAATTGCCCTTTCCATAAACAATATAGAGGACAAAATCGTCAATTTTATGATAACAGCATCAAAGTTGGCACACATGTTTATCACATGTTGTATATGATCCGAAACTTGAAAATGCACACCGTTACCATAGCAACCATTTTGGTGAAAACACCCGTGTTTTGCCAAACTCTAGCCACTATGCATTGCTAATGCCCAGTAACCTCAGTTCAATGTGCATCTATTTTGATTGGTGAATCAGAGCATATACTTGTTCGAACATATACATTATATATCTGGTAGATTGAAAATTCTATCCCCAACAGTATGGTAATAGTACGCACTGATTCTACTGGGACAGGGCACGAGACAGAAAAAACATCAAGTAGATATAATTAGAGAACTGTGAAAAAACTGATTGTATTGGGACAACCTGTATACTTTATTTTTTTCTGTCTCGCCTGTCTCGGCTTGTCCCATGACTTATTAATGAGACACAAATGCCGATCTATTTTCTTTTGGCACGTTTCTTGCCATATATGGTCCCATATATGGATGTTGTCCCGAGATATCAACAAGAGGTCATCGACACATAACTGCTGTAAATCGTTATCACCTCTTTAACTGGCTGAACAAGTTTTCATTGTTTTCAAACAAGGAAAACACGTTCGATACTAAGTCCCCGGAAAACTGCTAATTTCTGAAGTTCTCATATATAATTAACTAATTAATACTTTTAGTTAATTAATACTAATTAACAGCGTGAATACCCGTGACAATTGAGTCCTCGAGAGAAAAAAATCAATGGGGGCCAGTCTTCGATTTTGTTTTAGTTATGCCACAGTATGTGGACGGGTGTTTCCTAAGGGCGCTGTTGGTATAGTAAGGCATCGTCGTGAGTGATACAAGTATGCCTCAACCCAGACTGTTTTTAACCAATCGTTCTGATATAAGAGTACACAGAGTCGTTATTTCTTGGGAGAAGCTGGATTCAAAATCCGAAACCGATTACGGGGCGGGGCTAAATCGAGATTACACGGATTCTAGGTCAGATTTTTATATCGACGTGGTCGCCGGTACTAGGGTTAATGTTCTCCAAGCAACAAACATCGCTCATGTATTTGACACAAGTATCAATTATATTTTCAAGTATCATTTATATCTTATATTTATAATGTTCATGTTTTTATTGTGAAAGTCATGCTTTTCTTCTCTGTGTATATACATGGCACCTAACTAGCTGCCAATCCCACATAATCGCATCTTTTGTTAAAGGTACTCAATCCGATCAGAACCTCATAAATTACTATTTCTTTGGCTTCGGGGGGTAAAAAATATTTGATTCGAGTCGAGGAACCTACCCATCAACGCTCAGAGTGATCAGATATCAATTTTTGAAGTTTTGTATTCTATTGTGTGTGGCCCAGAAACACGCCGTCAAAAGGATGGTCTCGGTCAAAATTTGCGTTATTATTACCACTTGATTTTAGAGTTATCCATCTTCGTCCGTTTGAATAAGTGTTTCTGGGGCAATTATTAGTACACATGTCGAGAAATAACAAATTTTTCAAAAATCAATATCTGATCACTCTGAGCTTTGATGGGTGGGTTCCTCGACTCGAATCAAATATTTGTTACCCCTGAAGCCAAAGCTATAGTAATTTAGGGGCGCTTATTCGGATTGAGTACCTTTAAAGTTAAAGTTTGTTTATTGATGAGGGCAAGCATCTCTAACAGCTCTAGATATCCTGAATCAAATTCCGAAGATGTTGTGGATAACACACGAAACGTGTCAGTTGTTCAGGGACGTGGCGACAGGGGTTGGTTGGGGTAACTCCCCCGAACTTTGGTACATTTCCAACAGTTGGAAATGTCATGCCTGAAACAACATTAGTTGGACATTAATTTGACACCATATATAGTTTGGAATTGTGCTCATTTTATTGATTTTCCAAACAGTAATAGTTGGTAATTCTCCAATCTTAGGGTGTGTCAGGTTGGATATTTTGAAGAGGGCGCAAATGGAATTCAGCGAACCTGTGAGTTTGATGTATGTTTCAAGGGGGTGGGTACAGTTGATATTTGATGGTGCACCCCCCACGGGAACCTTCTTGCCACATCCCTAGAACTTGTACCGTTGTACGTTTGGGTATTTAATCAAATAAATTGACTGAGAATCCCGCTATATAGTCATTCGACCCTAGAATAAGCTTTATATTTGTCTTTGTGGGATTGGAAGATGCAGCTCACGTGCGATCACAAGACCAAAACATTAGCTACATGGGCAAAACATTATTTTCCAACTAATGCACAGCACATTGGTCAAAAAGTGCCTGTGTTTCGGCTCGCCAGAGATTATTGTGCAATACGGCCGCATTTAACGAAACAAAATATTTTCAATATAAAATTGTTATAAGACTAGAGTTTACATACGTGTATCTGATAATCCACAGATGTAATATAATCCTACTATTTCTTGAATAAGAAGGAACATATAATTACAAGAAACCCATAATCAGAAATGGTAACGCCCTCAAAACCATATTATTAGCCATAAATATAAATTATAATATAAAATATGTTGATTACATGAATGCACCGCCTCATAATTCCGTTAAAACAACTACTCCTTCAGATTATTACAAAAAACTACGGCTTATTACTGCATGTTTCTCATTCACCAGATAGCTTCAAAATGCGGATAAAAAATCGGAGGCATTCTGTTCCCGCCATAAAATCTTCAAGAGTGCATGGCCCAGCCATTCTTCATACCATACACACCCAACGAAAACCCGAAATGTGTTGTCCTGCGAGATATGCCATCGCTATAGCTAAATTTTACACGGCCAGATTAGCCTTCCTACAATATTCTAAAACGATAAAGCTTCTCAAATCATCCGCATAGTCAATAGAACTTGGACATCGACACTTTCTAATCGCTCTACATAAGCATGGTCAGATCTATCATCGAATACTGTAACTCTGCATGGAGTCCACATCACAAATATAAAAGCATTGTGTTAAAGAAATACAAAGAAAAGCAACGAAACTAGTTCGTCAAATCAAAACTCTATGCTACCGAGACCGAATGATAAGACTCAATCTGATGTCTTTAAAATATCGAAGATTTAGAGGAGATCTAATCGAGGTATATAAACCGTTGAATGGTCATTACAATCTCAATGCCTGTGACCTAATAGAAAGACATTCATCAGGAAGAACGAGAGGACATAATAAAAAGCTACAGATACCCATTGTTAACAATGCCATAGGAAAATATTTCTTCACGCAGAGGGTGGTAAATAGCTGGAACTTTCTGCCAGACTTCGCTGTTGAGGCTCCAACACTAGATCAATTCAAAATATGCATATACTCATTCTTCAATTATATAAAATACGAGTTCGACGACAAGTAATATGTTTAAGTGACTCACAAGTAAATATCGAATGACGATACATATATCTGTAAACAAACATTGCAAATAATGTTATTGGGACGAAAAGTCGCAAGCCTTGTTCCGTATTATGATGTGGTGATGATGATATGTTTGATAGAACACACCACTATTATGATGATCGTGTCGTTATTTGTTTAAAATACGTATTAATTGACACATACGCACCCGTTCCCTCATTAAAATCAACATATTTCGACCATTTTAGGGGACCTCCGTGAATTCGGGGACCTCCGAAAATAGACATCCGCAAATAGGGACCTACTGCAAATTTTTCACTTACCGGAAAAACACATTATCTATTTATAAAATGCCCATCGAACCATAGCTATCTAGAATCTCTAGGACAGTATAAACCCGGGGGTGTTAATGAACAAAGTAGAAGACATAAATTATCCACACTGTTAGAGAAAAAAAAACCCGTCGCTTTAACTGTGTCATATATACCGCGCAACATCGCTGCCAACATTGGACCGTTAAAGTGATATGAAACACTCCGGTAGGGTGATAAAATAGAAATGGAGAACAATCTTGTTCAAAGTAGTTATGTTTACATAACATACAAATATTATATGTATATTGACAACACATATCGTCATTCTTATATAATAATTAAATTCAGTGACTGTCGACGACGAAATCATTTTCGTTAGTTTATCGCCGATAGATGCGTCCCGAATCGAGTAGTAAATATTTACAATTTAGCGTAGTTCTGACAATGTTTTCTATGGAGCGGTACGGTTGATTTGCTTGAAGTTTCGGTTATGTTAGTAGAATGCTACATCCCTCCAGTTGGCATAGCACATTAATGCTAACTTATCAGTTTCACGCACCCGAATAAGTACACAATATGTCTTTAAAATACGGTCAGGCTGTTGCATGTTCGACGGTACAAACCCGTTTAAGTAACTGACAGACCGTTATATTTTTTACGGTTCAGCACCGTTTAATTAATATCAAGACCGTAACTAATAAAGGTCAGACCAAGGGTATTGTTCACGGGTCAACACCAATTTTTTGCTCTTAATTTGCTAATTTACCGTAGAATTAGCCAAGTTCCCATGGTGACAATATGATTTCCCGTTAGGCAGTACGATTCATATGTTTTAGAATGGTCGAAACTAGTATTATTCGTAACTGAAAAATACATATTATATAGTTCTTCTATACGATCATAGTATTGATGAAACGTAAAACTTCAATGCATAAAATGATAGACAAAACTTATGAAACTTTGCAGTTTGCAGAGGATCAAACTTGTTATCTGCTTCGTGGAAGTTAATCCGAAAAAAGGCTGCGCACGCATGATGTGTTCACCTTTCACTGACTATGTACTGTATACATATGATATGGCTGTAAATAAAGAACGATACTAGTAATAACCGAAAAGCCAACGCATGCGCATCAGTATTCAGTTACGAGTAATACTAATTTCGACCATTTCTAAAACATACGAATTGGCATGTCATTTTAAGACCTAAAAGAACAAAGCTACATGTATCACAGTTAAAACTCAAATTTATGTACATGCAAAGGTAAAACATCTTAATGGCATTCTTGTTGGTAACATGTAAGGTGTTTTTGTTTTAACAGGTGAATCAGTGCACTTACTGTGCGCGATGACTTGGCGACAATGTTCTCATATAGTCGCACATTTTTCGATGAAATTTGACAGCATGATGCATCCAACTGTGTATATATACTGGTATCACGACACTTAATATCCATATCAGTGAGTCAGCCAAATATCATTTGATAAAAACATCCAACCAATAATGGACTCCCGGTCAGTAAACTGGGCGATAACATGGCGAATGACGACAATGCTTCATATCCACACGTTTCAATGAATTGATGAACATGGGATGAATCGGTCCGTGTAATTGTAATAGTTGTACTTGTAAGTTGGAATTATATATATGTGATCATCCATCACTGCACGGCGTCATTTCATTGGATCAAAGTAGGCCTACATACCAAATTCGAGTCGGATCGGTCGAGCAGTTTTCGAGTCGATATCACACATGCACACTTACATACATACAGACAGAAGTTTCCAAAATATATAATAGACTAGCAGGTTAGCCCGCCACTGGCGGCGTTCGTCACAGACATGACAATTTTTAATTTTTTAATAAATTTTTTTAATTAATTTTTTAATTTAAATTTGTTTTTTCAATGAGTTAAATTGTGGCTTTTTATAATTTATTTTTTGTTTTTCAATGAGTTAATTGTGCCTTTTTAATTTACTGGATTTTTAATTTTTTTTTCAATTAGTTTTCTGTTTTTCAATTTTACCCGATTTGACCTTGAATTGATCATTTTCAAGGTCAAGGTCAGGTCGGGGTCACAATTTAACTCGCACATGACACTTCCCGTAGGTAGCAAGTTGAGCTCAATCGGTTCGAGTCTATAAAGGACACACATATATATATATAATTTGTGGGTACCCGTTTCAAGGTGAAGATCACCTAGGGCGGAAAAACTGACCCGATCCCCGTTCCTAGGAAGTCCTAAGTACGTAAGAATAACACAACACGCTCATGTCTGGTAACCGACGCTGACGCCCGTGTACAGACGTAATAATCACATTACGCACATACGCTCTTTATCAACCACACTGCGGATAGGAACGCTCTTTAACTATCAACGCGATTACCCCCCGCAGTACCGTTTTTTTGTGACTGAGAGTGAAGAACGGGTGGTCGGAGCTTCTCGAAAAAGCCGCGACGACCATTCCCGTGGTTTTTTACCCTTAGATAGGAAGTTTGAGCTCAATCTGTCCAGCCGTTTTGGAGTCTATAAAGGACAGATATACACATATATTTATATATTTACGGAAGTCTCAAAATATATAGGAGATGAGATCGAACATATGCCCCATTCACGGATTCTCAGATACATATATGACATTTCGCAAACGACAAAGGGCGCTTAAGTTTCCTTTATATATTACACTAACTGACATAACATAGAAGAACTAAGAGGTAAGTGTCTGTTCATGTGACATAACCTACAAGAACTAGAAGGTAAGTGTCTGTTCATGTGACATAACATACAAGAACTAGAGGGTAAGTGTCTGTTCATGTGATATAACATAGAAGTTTCGGGAGCATTTATTCAGTGGCACAAGCCCCTTAGTGCGCGATTTGGCAAATGTTGAACTTTTTTATTTTAAAAAAACATTTACAATTATTTTTTTTAAAGATTGAACTACTTGCTCAATTTAAAGGTACTATTTCCTTGGCTTCGGGGGTAAAAAAATATTTGAATCGAGTCGAGGAACACGCCCGTCAAAGCTCAGAGTGATCAGATATCGATTTTTGAAGTTTGTTATTTCTATTGTTTGTGGCCCAGAAACATGCCGTCAAATGGATGTTCTCAATCAAAATTACGGATGAAGATGGATAACTCTAAAAAGCAAGTGGTGATACGGCTAAATGTCGTGAATACTCAAGGGATAATACGGCCATATCTCGTTGAACATATGCTGATAAATACCACGTCTTGGGAAATTTGATACCATAGTTGACAGTGATTAGTATTATTTTGTTGCAATTAATCGATTCTGATAACTAAAGCGTATTTTGAAGAAATCTTGTTTCTGTTGAATCTTGATGATATGGGGACCCTCTGATCGGATTGAGTACCTTTAAAAGCATTATTCATTGCGGGGTAATGGGCTCGATTATAACCCCATATCCTCCTTTTTATGATTCCACTCGTCATCTTAACTTCCAAATTCAAACATGGTAAGATTGGGCAATGAAACCAGGGGGGGGGGGGGGAGGACAAAATTTGCATACACAACGCTGAATTTTTTTTTTTGCAGCACTTTGGACCCCCACCCCCTCTTTGTGCAAAACAAATATTGTTTTCCACTCATGGTTTTGGGACCCCCCTTTCCAGTCACATTTGAATGAAATTTATCAAGCTGGAAAGCCATTATAGGCAAAAACATCAGGGTGTATAATGTCCAGTGCAGGTGGCTGATGTTGAGAAACAGAGAATGGTTAAATTAGAATGAACATATATAATAATTATCAATCATTCGTAATTTGACCATTCTGTTTTTTCAAGCATCATCCAACTTTGGTGTACTTTCGCCACCAGTTAAACTCAATACTAATAAATTATAACTATGAGATTAAAAACATTTATCATGAAAAACTCAACACAACCAGCTGACACAACCAGTGAAACAACTTTAAAAAATAATTTATCTAATTATTTATTCCAGACTTTGCACTGGACTTTGTGTAATGTGCTTTTATCCATGAAATGCACTCGTGTTTACTTTATATATTTTTTAAAGTTGCTAGTTAAAGTGAAGTTGTAAACACACAACACACCCTGACACACCGGAAAATGATATGCTGCCCAGGTTGAGATGGGGTTTTCTAGATAAATGTTTTAAATCTCATATGAGTGTATTGCTTGTGCTGAGACAGTTCAGCTCTTTTTGTTATGCAGTATTTCCTATATATTTCCATACGAAGTGTGTCCTTATAAGTGTTTTGACTGGTGGTATTAATATAGTTTCCTATGAACGATCCACTCCGATCTTATTGGATTTAATGGAGGCAGATGTAGCAGTGACTTTCGATGCAAAATGTATCAGATATATTCATTTTCATTTTATCATCGATGTCGTTCAACTGACATTTCTAAATTGAATTTTGAAAAACGTTAAAGCTGATTGAAGAATTATTTAAGTTAATTTAAACTCAGGTGAAGTTTCAATTATCGTTGTGCAAAGTGATTTACAAAATCTTTATCTAATCTGGATTAAGAAATGAATGAGTTTAACAAGAAACTTTGGTTACATTTTCTGGTACAAAATTACCCAAGTATTTCAGACTAGACACTTATCAAACTGTTTCTTGCCTGTTTTACAATATGCAGTGTACGTGGTTAGATGGGTCATTTTAATATTAACAATAGCTAAATGGTTGTAGAATAGCGCATATAAATAAATAATATCTCATTATTTCACAAGTGAAAGACAGTCATGTTTTACTAAGAAAATGCTATTGAGACTGCTAGAGATCCATGTGAATGTCTGTTCATTAATAATTGGGTATGTAACACTGTAGCACTTTTGTCTTTTATAGTATTAGTAACTTTGTGCCAGAAACATGTTTATTGATTAGAGAACAGGCATGTTCTCATTTATATTACACATTATTTCAGTTTCATATCAGACTTGGAGAGTTGAATTTCAGTTTGATACCACAGATAGTGGTAATGTGATATTTTATTTTACTTACTGAAGTTTATGTGGTTTATTTGTCTTTAGAGTTCATTATAATATATTTACATACCAAGTGGTTATCCAACCCAGGTGGGCCAGCGCAGTTAAAAATTTCACGAAGGTTTACTTAGTATTAGAAGGGACCAAATAATCAAAACATTCTGAGGCCAACCTGACCACAGATAACTGTACCTAGTATCTTGTGTGTACACTACATGTGTTATTTAGATCATAACACATCAAAACAATCATTATATAGGCTAAACAGCTTGTAATTAGGTCAAAAAAGGGCAAAAGGAAAAAATTTGCAAGCACCAGAAAACACCGGAAAAAACGTGTTTTCAGGAGCTGCGACCCCCCCCACCCCCGGCATTGTGTCGGAATATTTTTGCACGACCCCCCCCCCCCCTGATGAAACCGAGTTATTTCTGAAAAGAATGGATCTAAGATTTCATTTGATTCAACAATCTCAGGATTATTTGTGAAATATAGATCTATGAGAGAAGAAGAACTTTCTGTAAAGTATGTAGCTTGTTTAATTATTTGCGTTAAACCAAAGCACTATTTAAGGGTACTCAATCCGATTCGATAGTCCAATTCCACAATTCCAATAACAACAACAATATTTTTTAGAAATTGCGCTTTAATTACCGGAATCGATTAATTGCCCAAAAATAATGCTATAACCACAGTCAACTATAAGTAGCATATAATCGCACGAAACGTCTTATTTATCAATATGTTGTTCGAAGAAATTTAGCCTTAATATCAACAGAAAGCCTCTTGATTTTAGAGTTATCCATCTGCATCTGCAATTTGGTCCGAGACCGTCTGCTGGTCGGCTGTTTTCTGGGCCACTGATAATTCTCGATGGTGAAAAATAATAGATTTCAAAATCGATATCTAGTAACTCTGATATGTGGGTTCCTCGACTCGAATCACATACGTTTACTCCTTTTATGTGGGATATTAGAACGATCACCCAACACCAAGTCAACATCTGTGTATATTTTCCACATGTACTTATTGTTGTATTTGATGGTCAATAAAACGTGCCAAGGGATATATCATGTACGGAGAAAGAACGAGAATCAACATCCAAACAATTTCGTATCACAAACAATGTCACGAGACCGTCTGCTGGTCGGCTGTTTTCTGGGCCACTAAAAAAGCTCGATTGTGAAAAATAATAGATTAAAAAAAATTGATATCTCCGATATGTGGGTTCCTCGATATATATTTATCCCTTTTATGTGGGATATTAGAACTATCGCCCAACGTCAAGTATATATTTTCCACATGTACTTATTGTTGTATTTGATGGTCAATAAAACGTGCCAAGGGATATATCATGTACGGAGAAAGAACGAGAATCAACATCCAAACAATTTCGTATCATGAAAAGTGTCATGGACGTGTTTATTGTGTTGCTTAATTTATTATCATTATTTGTACAAAATGAGGCTATTAATTTATATGAGCACTATCCCAGCATTCCCTGGCATATAGTACAGTTATTATTATAAACATATATCAGAATCACCGAGTATTGTTTTGTTTACAGTAGCCCAATTTTATTTTGAAATAAAAAATTGTACACAAATTCCACCACAAATGGCGATGCACACCGTACATAAAGGGGTTTTTGCTCAAATGGCTGCTATTTTTAATCTATCCATATAAAACAGGTATATGTTCTAATAGTACATGTCTGATGCATGTCCAATCTAAATTGATGCATTAGCATTAGAAATATATAATGGCTAGATTTTAGCAAAACAAAACCCGGGTGTTTTCACCAAAATGGTTGCCTTAGCAACGGTGTACATTTTCAAACTTCGGATCATATCCAAAATGACTTATAATCATGTGATTTTACCATGAAATTCACGATTTATGTCCTATATCCGCGCCACTAATGTGTGGTCATTGTTTATTGGGAAGAGCAATTTGTCATTTTAGGGGTGGGTTAAGCCCGGTCACATGTTACGTAAAATCTTTCACTCAAGTAATGATCATCCTCTGGATGATATATGGCGCAAAAATAAAGGTTACTGTGCAATGTGTGTTACTACGTATAACTTGCAATGTGTGTTACTACGTATAACTTGCAATGTGTGTTACGACGTATAACTTGCAATGTGTGTTACTACGTATAACTTGCAATGTGTGTTATAATGGCATTGCTCTGGATTACACTTGGCATGAAAAGTCATGTGACTTTAAGTCACCAAAGCTACACGTTTTGAGATATGGGCCCAACTTGTGGCAGAACGTACAAACAATAATATGGTGGTAGAGACAAGCGAGATGTCCACAGTGCGACCACCGATATGTTGCATTGGCTTCAATCAAAACATAATCTTTCCGGACAGACACATTCTATTCCCATATACTCACGCATGTGATTTCGCTAATTTATTTCAGTTAATTAAATAGGTCATTTTCATAAGATATATGCTACTTTCTGAATTCGTTGTCTGAAACCATTGTCTAATTTCACTCGAGAAGTTAATATGACGACACACATTCTAAAGGCCCAATACTCAACTTCGACGTGCAGTAAATATTTTATTTGGAAATTGTATTTCGCCCAATCACACGCATGTGATATTGCTAATCAGGTTTTTTTTAAATGACAACTGGCATTTGGGCACCTCTATGTATGCATTCACATTTCTAAATTCTATATTAGATTATCACCGACCTCACTAACACTTGCAGCTTGAAAATGTCAGAACCTGGCCGCATGCGTGTGACAAGGCGTAAACACTGTAAGATTAATATTGTGACTAGTATAACATTTGCATGCATATTTATATAACTTGTATATATTTGGTTTAAACAATATTTAATTTGAACTAATACAGAACATAATTACATACAATAAATACAAAACATATAAATTTTTTTAGTGTTCAAAAGAGCATTGGGCAACAAGCTTGGGGGCTTTTGTTAAGTCCTATCCTCAGGAAATAAATGTTACCCCAATAGATATATACCATTGGGGTATAGCAGACGGGTTTGGTTCTGTGTGGTCCGAATAATAAAGTTTAGGTGAAGGGATAGGAAAGAGAAAGGGAGTGCAGGCGGTGGTTGAAAATGGATCGGTGAACTTACTATTAACAGTAGGATAAGATATATCACGGAGAAATAAGTGAGGATTGTATCGTTTTAAATTGGTCACCATTTATTGTCACAAGCCAGTGAAAGTATATATTTGTCATTTGTATATATGCTCTCCTAAATTGAAGAGGTTAACAATAAACTTATTCTATACTACAATGCCTGAATACCGTTCTCATTGTATAAGATCTCATCAGAAGACATTTCGTAATGCCACACGTTTGACATAAAACTTCTAAACGGGTGGACGGTGTACGTATGCGGGACGGTGTACGTATGCGCGGAGGGTCGCGTGGCTTTCGTTGGTATATAATGGCAACACGTTACAAGTTACAAGTACGTGTGGTGAACCTGGTTATAAAAAGTGATATAATACAGGAGCGATGTTTCGGACATTATAATTTTTGATATTATTGTCTTTCTACAGTTTACAAGTCAGGATCTTACCTGTACACCCGCTATCCTGGAGGAGGGGGTTGGGTTATATACCTATCCCCGCTCGCGAACGAGGCGGACAGCGCGGCCCGATGTGTCGCTAGAGATGGGATTCTGCTGCCAGTATATACATCAGGTGTATACGACCACTTCAATGATGTGGACGCCAGGCACCCCGGTAAGGCATAATGACTGGACACACACCCCTTATTTCTTCCATGGGGGGGGGGGGGGGGGGGGGGGGATCGGAACCCCCTATTTGCTACACGGATGCAAATATAGGAATACCTAAATAAATTAACTTATATATAGACGTAAATTGACATTTAAAATTGTGCATTTTTGTCTGTGAATCAAACTGATAAGTTAGTAGGGGACTTCACTATACGCTCAACAGTACGTTTAGATAAACATCGATATCACCCAGAAGGGGATATAGAAGAATATACTTTCACACTAGCTCGCGCGTGCGACCGATTCACATGCGTGTACACATACTGTTTCTAGTTTGTACTGTTGAAGACTTACAAAGTGAAAGAACTCATTGTGATATTCTAATTTATATTATACTAGCAGGGTGACCCGACTTCGTCCGGGCTATTTCCCCTCTGCTTTCATCCGGTGAAAGGCGCGATATAGCAGGGTGACCCGACTTCGTATGGGCTAAGTAACATCGAAATCCGTCGAGAGGCTCGATTTTTTTTACCTTGAATTGACCATTTTGAAGGTCAAGATCAGGTCGGGGTCACGATTTGACCCGTCCAAAACACCCCCCGGACAAAAGTACCCCTAGGTATCAAATTTCGTCGAAATCCCGTCGAAAGGCCCGATTTGACCTTGAATTGACCATTTTGAAGGTCAAGGTCAGGTTGGGGTCACGATTTGACCCGTCCAAAACACTCCCCGGACAAAAGTAGCCCTATTTATCAAATTTTGTCGAAATCCGTCCGGCAGTTTTCCCGGTCATTGCTAACAAACAAACAAACAAACAAAAGTCCCAAAATATACATGTATAGTAGATGCACTGATATTACAGTTATAATTAAAATTTATTTTGTGTTGAAATTCGACATATTTATGGGGAAAATAAAGGGAAGAATACGGGAACTATATTTTTATATTCTGCGGTTGGTGAAGTAGCATTGCGTGATCAACCATCGATCAACTGATGGCTTCAAAATGATGCATCGATTGAAGACTATTGTGAGATCATTTAAAGTCGTAAATGGTGTATTCCTTTGGAAATGCGTATAATAAAAAGAATATTTAGTGTTTTTTGAGTGGATACCGAAAAATATGTCATTCGTGACCGAGACAAATGCTCGCGAAAATAAACATTTGTCTCGCTCACTCATAACATATCCTCTATCTATCTTCGCTCGAAGAATGGGGCTGCATGATTATTAATCTCGCCATGATTTGGGAGTGTGTCGGAAGGAATCAGTTTTAATATATAGTTTGTATTACGAGTTGATGCATTGAAAGTTCAGACGTTTCTCGGATTGCGTTGAAATTGAATAAATAATATCCATGTTCATCTGCACGTGCCTGTAGCTTTTGACATATATTTCTATGATAATGTGAATTATATAAATATCCGATTCGTAATTTAACCCTTTACCCAACAGAACGGCCCTGTGCCAATGCATTCTCTTATATATACGAGTCGACCATAGGTCGCCTCGCATATATAAGAGAATGCATTGGCCTTACAATTTTAATAATTTTTTCTTGTATTCTTTAACAATTTTATAATTTCACCCATACAGAGCCCCAGACAAACATGAGCAGACGACACTCTTCTATATGCTTCTATATATGTGTGGGGCTCCTTGCAGGGTAATGGATGTTTTTTTTATTTTATGTCCTAAAAATTGTAAGAAACATTTATTTAAAAAAAATGATAAAAAATTGTTAGGCCAATGCATTCTCTTATATATGCGAGGCGACCTATGGTCGACTCGCATATATAAGAGAATGCATTGGCACAGGGTATTTTAGGCTGTTGAAGCTTTATTTGGCCGTTTTGTTTGGTAAAGGGTTAAATAAGTCTGTAAATGAAAGAAATTCTACTCTTTAGATGAGAAAGATACGATATTGGTGTGAAAACATACATGACGTCATGGTCACGTGAACAAACATACAATATCCGAGTCATGGTCACGTGAACAAAGTACACAACATTACAGTATATACAGCAGACCTATGAAAACATACAATATCCGAGTCATGGTCACGTGAACAAAGGAATACAACATTACAGTATATACAACAGACCTCTGAAAACATACAATATCCGAGTCATGGTCACGTGAACACATGAACACAACATTACAGTATATACAGCAGACCTCTGAAAACATACAATATCCGAGTCATGGTCACGTGAACAAAGGAATACAACATTACAGTATATACAGCAGACCTCTGAAAACATACAATATCCGAGTCATGGTCACGTGAACACAGGAACACAACATTACAGTATATACAGCAGACCTCTGAAAACATACAATATCCGAGTCATGGTCACGTGAACAAAGGAACACAACATTACAGTATATACAGCAGACCTCTGAAAACATACAATATCCGAGTCATGGTCACGTGAACAAAGGAATACAACATTACAGTATATACAGCAGACCTCTGCAACAAATAACATGCCCCCATAAATGGTGCAAAACTAAAATGACTGCTGTGCATGTGTTGACTATTATTTTTCCATATTTTGTTTCAGGCGCCTTTCGCATTGGACCTGTAAACACCGAATTCTACGTCGGATTGAAGAACATAGGCGGTGTTTGGACCAATGTCGACGGAAGCACAGCAACATATCTCCCGTGGCATGCAGGGGAGCCGAATAATGGTAATGATGTATGTGGTGTCATGTTCTGGTATGAGCCGCTCGTATCAAATGACTTCTCAATTGGCGACTCGAGTTGTGTCGACCTCAAACGTCACGTCTGTTTCTTTAACGAGTGATCAAAGGAACTCAAAGTGTCAACTTTGTTCAATTCCGGTCGCCATTTTGGTCGCCATCTTTTGTGGGAGCCTGTGAGGCACCATATGTCCCCAGGATTAAGGTAGCACTGTCACATATACATTTTCTATACATTGAATATATAGCAAACAGACATAGTACTGAGATAGGCGGTCATATTGGACGCCATCTTATTTAGATGGCAATATGTGTCTTATATACCAACATTAGCGAATTTGTGATTTCAAACCGGGGTCGGTTATTTCTACGCGGAGTGGGGTGATTTGCAAGCAAGTGGAATTAAAGTGACATGAAACACTCTGAATGGTGGGGTGATCAAATCGAAATTGAGAATAATCTTGTTCAAGGTAGTTATTTTTTACGAATATTAATCCAAATTGAAAAAACACACACCGTCATTTTCATATATTAATTAAATGCAATGACTTTCGATAGCGAAATCAATTACATTATCGCCAAAAGTTGCCTCCCGAATCGAGATGTCCATATTTACAATTGATCGTAGTTCAGACGATGTTTTCTATGGAGTGGTATGGTCGATTTCTTTGAATTTTTCGGCGACGTTAGTAGAATGCTAAATTCCCCAGGTTGCCATATCGCATAAGTATTAACTTATCAAATTCACGCACCCGAACAAGTCCATAATATGTCTTTGACAATCTTCGCTGTGTTCCCCCAACCCACTGTTACCAAGAAGAACACGAAGAAATATAACGAGTTTGTGTTTAGTTTCATTATAATTAACCATGCAATGACGAAATTCCACATGTTGTAACCATAGTTTGTGAACATTAACTGTAACAGGACAGTCAATACTATCAACAAACGCCGCGATTTGTCAAGATATAACTTTTTTCCACAACGAAAGATAACTTTAAAATGTAGACACGTTGAATTTGATCAGTTGCGAGGTGCTCCATATATATTTCCTCATAAGAAATGTCTTCATTACAGTCGCCCTAAATCATTATACCCCCAAATCAAAATTTAATGGCTGTTCGTTATGTTTCTTGTCACAAAAACAAGCTTTACTTGTAACACTAATGATAAACATTTTTACATATTGGAAATTGAATATATAATATTTGTTGATATATCCTCATGTTGTCATTGTTGATTGCTGTTATTTATTATTTGATCGGATGAATTTCAATAACATTTTGCAATATCTACCAAAGCACACAGTCAACATAAACACATTAGTTTGCAAAAATAAAAGACGATAATTGGGTTTTACATAGAGATGTATCAATCAATCCTGTGGGTTTGACTAAGAATTTGAGGACACCTGGTTATCATATCTCCACGAAGATACAGATGTTTTAAAGAAATGTCCATGTGCTCCTCTGTTCTTTGTGCTACATACTGGCTAATTATTCTCAGATAAAAAGAAATGTTGCTATGCAACTATATCAGCTACATGTGTCGGACACAGAGCGAGATATTGAGTTGTTTATGTTAGGCGACGAGTTTGTTCTAAAACATGAAAGATATCCTATATATTGTCATATGTCAGTATTGGAGGACCCTGAAAAGTCATGCGCCACTGACTCCGGTTTTTTTTTATCTCAGAAGAAATTATATTTGACGGCACACTGTGACCACTATTGTTGAACAGGCCTTCTATACATTTCCATATCTCTTGTAACATTTGTTTGTGGAAACTATATTGAATGGGGCAGACTCAATTGTGTAATACTATTGACATGAGCTATTCTAATATTTTTTTTAAGTTACCACTGTTAGAACGCCTTGCCATGGAACCATTTCGATTGTATCCCATGAAGTTATATATAGAACACATACAATGTCTGTATTACAGACAGATATATATTTTCAAATATATCCAGGCACTAAATGTGACGTTTTTTAAACGCACGATTTGATTCCTCGTATTATGAGAAGAACGTATACGAATTTTATGTTAATTGGCACTAAACATATTTCTATCAGTTTTGTTGACCCGCCAGTCCCTATTTCAGACTCAAGCGGCGCCACATTTGACATCATAACACCACAAACTTAGACTCATTATGGAGATGAATATATATATATAACATTGTTGAAAATTGGCGAGTATACATGTACATTTGTATAAAGTTTTGGGCCCCCACATCTCACGCACAAACGGCACCAATTTGGCGTATTTAAACCATACGATAAGATTCTTCGTATCACGAGACTAATATGCATCAGTCTGGTGCAAATAGCCGATAAACATATTATTTATCCATGTTTGTGTCTCTCTCACCCTCTCGAATGGCATCTTCAAACCACACAATTAGACTCCTGATATCATGGAGATAAATATTTATAAGTTTGGTGCTAATCGGCGACTAAACAACTTCAGTGAACACCCCCACCATCTCTCACACAAAGAGCACCAATATAGCGTCTTTAAATCACATGATTTGATTCCTCGTATCATGGTCAAGAATGTGTATCGATTTGGTGGAAATTGGCGCTAACATTATTGTGTATCAATTCTGGCGCCCATCTCCTTTTCAGTGCACTCCTGACTCTAATGAAGCCACTTTTCACAGTTCTAAGCCTTACCATTAGACTCATACCATGTGGATGATTTTGTATAAGTTTGGCAGCAATCGTTGACTAAACCAATTCTTATCAAATTTAGTGCCTACCCCCATTGTCACATCCAAACGACGGCAATTTGGTGTCTTTAAATCATACAATTAGATTCCTTGTATCATGGAGAATAATGTGTATTAATTTGGGGGATATCGGCGCTAAAATTATTTGTTATCAATGTTGGAACCCATCTCCCTGTCAGAGACTCAAATGACGCAACTTTTGACAACTTTAAGCCACCCCATTAGACTCCTCATACCGTGTGGATGTTTTTGTATAAGTTTTTGTATAAAATTAGCGAGTAAACAAATGCGTATCAAATTTGGGGCCCCATATCTCTCACCCGAACGACACCAAGTTGGCGTATCTAAACCACACGATTAGATTTCTCGTATCACGGAGAATATGTATCAATCTGGTGGAAATCAGCGCTAAATATATTGTTCATCTTGTTTGTGTTCCTCCCACCCTCTATGCATCCTGACTCGAATGGTCTCACTTGTGACAGCTTGTGGCATTCTTAAACCATACATTTAGACTCTTGATATCATGGAGATGGTTGGTGCCCCTCTGCCTTTCAGTCCAACCCTGACTCGAATGACGCCACTTTTGACATATTTAAGCCACACCATTAGACTCTTCATACCATGGGGATGATATTGTATAAGTGTGGTGGCAATCGGCGACTAAACCCATTCTTTTCAAACTGGGTGCCCCTCCCATAATCTTTCATCCAAACGACACCAGTTCGGAGTTTTAAATCGCACAATTAGATTCATTGTACCATGGAGAAGAATATATATCGATTTGCTGGAAATCGGCGCTAAAATTAGTTTTATCAATTTTGGCTCCCCTCTCCCCTTCCGTGCATCCCTGCCGCGAATGGCGCAACGTTTGACATATTTAAACAACACAATTATATTCCTCATATCATAGGAATGATTATATAAAAGTTTCGTGGCAATCGGCGGCAAACATGTTTTATACCCCTCCCCCTTTACGGCCACTGACAACGGCGTCACTTTAGAAAATTCTAACCCGCACTATTATCTTTCTACTAAAAAGTTACCCCTAGTAGACCCCTTTCGTGCCATCCAGATTGTCCCTCGGCGCTAAACTTAGTTGATCAATTTTGGTGCCCGTCTCCCCTTCCGTGCATCCCTGGCTCCAACGGCGCCACTCTTAACACATTTAAACCACACCATCAGATTCCTTATATCATGGGGATGATTATATATACGTTTCGTGGCAATCGGCGACAAAATATTTGTCTGCCCCTCCCCCTTTTCTGCCCCTGACAACAACGGCGTCACTTGGCTCCCCTCTCCCCTTCCGTGCATCACTGCCGCGAATGGCGCAACGTTTGACATATTTAAACAACACAATTATATTCCTCATATCATAGGAATGATTATATAAAAGTTTCGTGGCAATCGGCGGCAAACATGTTTTATACCCCTCCCCCTTTACGGCCCCTGACAACGGCGTCACTTTAGACAATTCTAACCCGCACTATTATCTTTCTACTAAAAAGTTACTCCTAATGGACCCCTTTGGGCCATCTAGATGGTCCCCTGTGGATTTCTATAGAACACAGACAGACAGACATTCGCAAATATAGATATAGATATGTATATTATGTATACGATAGTAGCGAGGTTCTTGTATATTCGTGTATATGTATATTCTGTATACTCTTCGAATGACTATTTCGAATAATTATTTGATTGTCGCCTTTGCTATACCATTGTTAACATTGTCAAAGGAAGGAGAGCGGATTTCAAGACCAACGTATCAGATCTCGTTAGCGCTGGCACGACCTAACCTTTTAACATGGTCCCCGTGTAAGCGCTGGCACGACCTAACCTTTTAACAGCCCCCACCCCCTGTTAGCGCTGGCACGATTTAACCTTTTAACATGGTCCCCGTGTTAGCGCTGGCACGACCTAACCTTTTAACAGGGTCCCCGTGTTAGCGCTGGCACGACCTAACCTTTTAACAGGGTCCCCGTGTTAGCGCTGGCACGACCTAACCTTTTAACAGGGTCCCCCTGTTCGGGCTGGCACAACCTAACCTTTTAACAGGGGCCCGTGTTAGCGCTGGCACGACCTAACCTTTTAACAGGGTCCCCGTGTTAGCGCTGGCACGACCTAACATTTTAACAGGGTCCCCGTGTTAGCGTTGGCACGACCTAACCTTTTAACAGCTCCCCCACCCCCTGTTAGCGCTGGCACGATTTAACATTTTAACAGCCCCCCCCCCCCTGTTAGCGCTGGCACGACCTAACCTTTTAACAGGGTCCCCATGTTAGCTAAATTGACAAGCTTCGCCATCAAGCGAAGTGCTCCCACAAAGTTACTATCAATGATGGTTAATTTCAGTAAAATTCTCCACGTTTACACTCGAAAGCACAAATATGTCTCCGCATTTTAAATACTTCGATATGGATCGTTTATATTCTGCAATTATTTTTACACACGGGGTGGAATTCTTATGTTTTATTGCGTTTTAAAACTGTGAGGTGGGGAAATACTAACACTCTGTATTACTCTTATATATAATTATGTGAATGGTACTTCACATCGTGCTCCAAATAGGATTTTATTTTCAATCTGAGACATACATGTAGAAGCCATATATATAATTGATGTTAATGTCATTTGCTCTAATGTAATTATTTATAATGTATTTATAATGTATTTATGATGTGTTTATAATGTATTTATAATGTATTTACAATGTGTTTACAATGTGTTTATAATGTATTTATAATGTTATATTTTATCACATAATTTGCCCCCGAATCCGGCCTCATATATCTTAGAAAGACACGCGTCTATTATCACCACGCGCAGTAACGTCAGAGTTCAGCGCAATGATGTCGATGTCAATGCCGGAACTTTATTATTATGTTAATTAGAAATAATTATGATATTCGACCTAACGTGTTGGGTTATTTAGTGTTGATTGTGAGACAGACATGGGTGATAATTGTGGTTGAACAATGTTGTCAACATGAAAAGACACTATTAAACTGGAACTATATTTTTTCTTGAAGGTGTCTTTACTTCCACTTTGGTTTCGATTTATAGGAAATAAATATTAATTTGTTTAATTTCAGCCGTTTCGAAATCGTTTTTCCTTTCTAAAATGTAATTATGTGATAAAATCGATCTCATATTCGTCGCAATTCAATACGAAATTTATTATTTAACCTTATCCACTAAATTCGAGTTAAGCTCGTTAAATCCCGGATCGAATCGAATTTAGTGCACTGTTAATACATATCGTATACAATTGCGACTCATTAGAGAGATCCTTTATTTGTGTGTTTTTGACTATCGGTTTATGGCACACGTGCGAAGCAAGCCTAAGTTTAGTGTCATTGGCAGAATGAGGTCCACAGAGGGTGAATTTAGTGACGCTATCCCACATAGCGGTCTAGCATAACTAAATTCATCCCCTGGGGGACCTCATTCTGCACAGGCCTCATCTTCTCTGTAAAGTTTCTTTATTATCAAATTTCTATAGAAACTTATGGATTCTAATTATTTTTTAGTTTAGTTTCTCTATATCCCCAAATTGGCAGACGACACACTCCATAATCAAGGTTCTCATGGGGGTACATCACGATATTCACCATTTGGGAACTTCAATCTAAGTCTATGTCTCCCATGGCAGATGAGGCCATGCAGAATGATGTCCCAAAGAGGGTGAATTTGGTGATGCTAGCCCGATGTGCACATTAAACTCAGGAGATCCTCTATTTATTATCTGCTATTGCTAGACGATGTACGTTTGATGTAAATTTTTTCATGTTTAGATTTGATAATAAAAATTGAAAAAATATATAAAAACAGTTCATATAATAATATTACAGCTGGACGTCCATATCCATGTACAAGGTCGCGATCCTACGTCATATAATAATATTACAGCTGGCGGTCCATATCCATGTACAAGGCCGCGATCCTACGTCATATAATAATATTACAGCTGGCCGTCCATATCCATGTACAAGGTCGCGATCCTACGTCATCCATATCCATGTACAAGGTCGCGATCCTACGTCATCCATATCCATGTACAAGGTCGCGATCCTACGTCATCCATATCCATGTACAAGGTCGCGATCCTACGTCATCCATATCCATGTACAAGGTCGCGATCCTACGTCATCCATATCCATGTACAAGGTCGCGATCCTACGTCAACATATAATAATATTACAGCTGGCCGTCCATATCCATGTACAAGGTCGCGACCCTATGTCATCCATATCCATGTACAAGGTCGCGATCCTACGTCATCCATATCCATTTACAAGGTCGCGAACCTACGTCATCCATATCCATGTACAAGGTCGCGAACCTACGTCATCCATATCCATGTACAAGGTCGCGATCCTACGTCATCCATATCCATTTACAAGGTCGCGAACCTACGTCATCCATATCCATGTACAAGGTCGCGACCCTACGTCATCCATATCCATGTACAAGGTCGCGATCCTACGTCATCCATATCCATGTACAAGGTCGCGACCCTACGTCAACATATAATAATACTACAGCTGGCCGTCCATATCCATGTACAAGGTCGCGACCCTATGTCATCCATATCCATGTACAAGGTCGCGATCCTACGTCATCCATATCCAATTACAAGGTCGCGAACCTACGTCATCCATATCCATGTACAAGGTCGCGAACCTACGTCATCCATATCCATGTACAAGGTCGCGATCCTACGTCATCCATATCCATTTACAAGGTCGCGAACCTACGTCATCCATATCCATGTACAAGGTCGCGAACCTACGTCATCCATATCCATGTACAAGGTCGCGAACCTACGTCATCCATATCCGTGTACAAGGTCGCGAACCTACGTCATCCATATCCATGTACAAGGTCGCGATCCTACGTCATCCATATCCATGTACAAGGTCGCGAACCTACGTCATCCATATCCATGTACAAGGCCGCGATCCTACGTCATCCATATCCATGTACAAGGTCGCGAACCTACGTCATCCATATCCATGTACAAGGTCGCGAACCTACGTCATCCATATCCATGTACAAGGTCGCGATCCTACGTCATCCATATCCATTTACGAGGTCGCGAACCTACGTCATCCATATCCATGTACAAGGTCGCGATCCTACGTCATCCATATCCATTTACAAGGTCGCGATCCTACGTCATCCATATCCATGTACAAGGTCGCGAACCTACGTCATCCATATCCATGTACAAGGTCGCGATCCTACGTCATCCATATCCATGTACAAGGTCGCGACCCTACGTCATCCATATCCATGTACAAAGTCGCGAACCTACGTCATCCATATCCATGTACAAGGTCGCGATCCTACGTCAACATATAATAATATTACAGCTGGCCGTCCATATCCATGTACAAGGCAGAGAACCTACGTCAACATATAATAATATTACAGCTGGCCGTCCATATCCATGTACAAGGTCGCGACCCTACGTCATCCATATCCATGTACAAAGTCGCGAACCTACGTCATCCATATCCATGTACAAGGTCGCGATCCTACGTCATCCATATCCATGTACAAGGTCGCGACCCTACGTCATCCATATCCATGTACAAGGTCGCGATCCTACGTCATCCATATCCATGTACAAGGCCGCGATCCTACGTCATCCATATCCATGTACAAGGTCGCGATCCTACGTCATCCATATCCATGTACAAGGTCGCGAACCTACGTCATCCATATCCATGTACAAGGTCGCGATCCTACGTCATCCATATCCATGTACAAGGTCGCGAACCTACGTCATCCATATCCATGTACAAAGTCGCGATCCTACGTCATCCATATCCATGTACAAGGTCGCGAACCTACGTCATCCATATCCATGTACAAGGTCGCGATCCTACGTCATCCATATCCATGTACAAGGTCGCGAACCTACGTCATCCATATCCATGTACAAAGTCGCGATCCTACGTCATCCATATCCATGTACAAGGTCGCGATCCTACGTCATCCATATCCATGTACAAAGTCGCGATCCTACGTCATCCATATCCATGTACAAGGTCGCGAACCTACGTCATCCATATCCATGTACAAGGTCGCGATCCTACGTCATCCATATCCATGTACAAGGTCGCGAACCTACGTCATCCATATCCATGTACAAAGTCGCGATCCTACTTCATCCATATCCATGTACAAGGTCGCGATCCTACGTCATCCATATCCATGTACAAGGTCGCGACCCTACGTCATCCATATCCATGTACAAGGTCGCGATCCTACGTCATCCATATCCATGTACAAGGTCGCGAACCTACGTCATCCATATCCATGTACAAGGTCGCGATCCTACGTCATCCATATCCATGTACAAGGTCGCGACCCTACGTCATCCATATCCATGTACAAAGTCGCGAACCTACGTCATCCATATCCATGTACAAGGTCGCGATCCTACGTCATCCATATCCATGTACAAGGTCGCGACCCTACGTCATCCATATCCATGTACAAGGTCGCGATCCTACGTCATCCATATCCATGTACAAGGTCGCGACCCTACGTCATCCATATCCATGTACAAGGTCGCGATCCTACGTCATCCATATCCATGTACAAGGTCGCGACCCTACGTCATCCATATCCATGTACAAGGTCGCGATCCTACGTCATCCATATCCATGTACAAGGTCGCGATCCTACGTCATCCATATCCATGTACAAGGTCGCGATCCTACGTCATCCATATCCATATACAAGGTCGCGAACCTACGTCATCCATATCCATGTACAAGGTCGCGATCCTACGTCCTCCATATCCATGTACAAGGTCGCGAACCTACGTCATCCATATCCATGTACAAGGTCGCGATCCTACGTCATCCATATTCCATGTACAAGGTCGCGAACCTACGTCATCCATATCCATGTACAAGGTCGCGATCCTACGTCATCCATATTCCATGTACAAGGTCGCGAACCTACGTCATCCATATCCATGTACAAGGTCGCGATCCTACGTCCTCCATATCCATGTACAAGGTCGCGACCCTACGTCATCCATATCCATGTACAAGGTCGCGATCCTACGTCATCCATATTCCATGTACAAGGTCGCGATCCTACGTCAACATATAATAATATTACAGCTGGCCGTCCATATCCATGTACAAGGTCGCGATCCTACGTCCTCCATATCCATGTACAAGGTCGCGACCCTACGTCATCCATATCCATGTACAAGGTCGCGATCCTACGTCATCCATATCCATGTACAATGTCGCGATCCTACGTCATCCATATCCATGTACAAGGTCGCGATCCTACGTCAACATATAATAATATTACAGCTGGCCGTCCATATCCATGTACAAGGTCGCGATCCTACGTCATCCATATTCCATGTACAAGGTCGCGAACCTACGTCAACATATAATAATATTACAGCTGGCCGTCCATATCCATGTACAAGGTCGCGATCCTACGTCCTCCATATCCATGTACAAGGTCGCGATCCTACGTCATCCATATCCATGTACAAGGTCGCGATCCTACGTCCTCCATATCCATGTACAAGGTCGCGATCCTACGTCATCCATATCCATGTACAAGGTCGCGACCCTACGTCATCCATATCCATGTACAAGGTCGCGATCCTACGTCAACATATAATAATATTACAACTGGCAGTCCATATCCATGTAAAAGGTCGCGATCCTACGTCAACATATAATAATATTACAGCTGGCGGTCCATATCCATGTACAAGGTCGCGATCCTACGTCATCCATATCCATGTACAAGGTCGCGACCCTACGTCATCCATATCCATGTACAAGGTCGCGACCCTACGTCATCCATATCCATGTACAAGGTCGCGACCCTACGTCATCCATATCCATGTACAAGGTCGCGATCCTACGTCAACATATAATAATATTACAGCCGGCCGTCCTTATCCAGGTACAAGGTCGCGACCCTACGTCATCCATATCCATGTACAAGGTCGCGATCCTACGTCATCCATATCCATGTACAAGGTCGCGAGCCTACGTCATCCATATCCATGTACAAAGTCGCGATCCTACGTCATCCATATCCATGTACAAGGTCGCGATCCTACGTCATCCATATTCCATGTACAAGGTCGCGATCCTACGTCAACATGTAATAATATTACAGCTGGCCGTCCATATCCATGTAAAAGGTCGCGATCCTACGTCAACATATAATAATATTACAGCTGGCGGTCCATATCCATGTACAAGGTCGCGACCCTACGTCAACATATAATAATATTACAGCTGGCGGTCCATATCCATGTACAATGTCGCGATCCTACGTCATCCATATCCATGTACAAGGTCGCGATCCTACGTCATCCATATCCATGTACAAGGTCGCGATCCTACGTCATCCATATCCATGTACAAGGTCGCGACCCTACGTCAACATATAATAATATTACAGCTGGCCGTCCATATCCATGTAAAAGTACGCGATCCTACGTCAACATATAATAATATTACAGGTGGCGGTCCATATCCATGTACAAGGTCGCGATCCTACGTCATCCATATCCATTTACATGGTCGCGATCCTACGTCATCCATATCCATGTACAAGGTCGCGAACCTACGTCATCCATATCCATGTACAAGGTCGCGACCCTACGTCAACATATAATAATATTACAGCTGGCCGTCCATATACATGTACAAGGTCGCGATCCTACGTCATCCATATCCATGTACAAGGTCGCGACCCTACGTCAACATATAATAATATTACAGCTGGCGGTCCATATCCATGTACAAGGTCGCGACCCTACGTCAACATATAATAATATTACAGCTGGCGGTCCATATCCATGTACAAGGTCGCGACCCTACGTCAACATATAATAATATTACAGCTGGCGGTCCATATCCATGTACAAGGTCGCGACCCTACGTCAACATATAATAATATTACAGCTGGCGGTCCATATCCATGTACAAGGTCGCGACCCTACGTCAACATATAATAATATTACAGCTGGCGGTCCATATCCATGTACAAGGTCGCGACCCTACGTCATCCATATAATAATATTACAGCTGGCGGTCCATATCCATGTACAAGGTCGCGATCCTACGTCAACATATAATAATATTACAGCTGGCCGTCCATATCCATGTACAAGGTCGCGATCCTACGTCATCCATATCCATGTACAAGGTCGCGATCCTACGTCAACATATAATAATATTACAGCTGGCGGTCCATATCCATGTACAAGGTCGCGATCCTACGTCAACATATAATAATATTACAGCTGGCCGTCCATATCCATGTACAAGGCAGAGAACCTACGTCAACATATAATAATATTACAGCTGGCCGTCCATATCCATGTACAAGGTCGCGACCCTACGTCAACATATAATAATATTACAGCTGGCCGTCCATATCCATGTACAAGGTCGCGATCCTACGTCAACATATAATAATATTACAGCTGGCCGTCCATATCCATGTACAAGGTCGCGACCCTACGTCAACATATAATAATATTACAGCTGGCCGTCCATATCCATGTACAAGGCCGCGATCCTACGTCAACATATAATAATATTACAGCTGGCCGTCCATGTCCATTTACAAGGCCGAGAACCTACGTCAACATATAATAATATTACAGCTGGCCGTCCATATCCATGTACAAGGCCGAGAACCTACGTCAACATATAATAATATTACAGCTGGCGGTCCTTATCCATTTACAAGGCCGAGAACCTACGTCAACATTTGCTTGAAAATGGCGGCATGATATCACGGCTGACAATTTCAACATTCGTTTAATTTTGTTCTATAGTTTCCAAAGAAATTAGCAAACTAATTAGACTACCTTACTCGTATTTAAATTCGCGCAGTACTATTTTTCGCGCACCCAATGGTGCGCGAATTTAAAACTGAGCGAAAAATAGTACGGCACCAAGTTTAATCTCAACCACAGTCCATATGAAATACATGCAAGCCATCTCAACCACAGTCCATATGAAATACATGCAAGATGGCTATGTTGCTGAATTTACATATATTATGAACGGTGAATAGACAAATACGCCTATACATATATGCATATATTTGCATTCGGCCAACCGCTATCAAAACCATTAACAATGCCAAGCGACAAATCATGGTAACATTAACATTGTTGAAATGATTGTATAAGAAATACTAATATTCCAGGTCGCCAGAAAATTATGATGCATGTAGTTACCATGGATTATTGTCAACACGATATAAATCCGCCACGATTGTGTTTAATATACACATACAGCACTATCTCCAGCAATGACTAAGAACCGAAACTTCATCAGCTTCAAGATATACGAAAATATCACGGAACTTTTACGAAAATATTTTTATCAGTTTTGAATTCGCGAATTTAAAGTGCGCGAATTCAAAACTGAGCGAAAAATAGTACTGCGCGAATTTAAATACGAGTAAGGTAATGAGTTATCCCAGCAACTCATTATAGGAATCACTGAACTAAATGGTTTCCCATAGGCGACAGTGTTAACGTTTCGGCCAAATTCACTGAATTGAAGCCTGCAGGCCATATCAGTGATGTTTACCCGGCTAGATTGACACCATTTGATCACGAAAATGCAAGAAAAATCATAGGTCATGTGTTTACTTTTTAAAATAAATCCCCAAGTCTACGACAGGGGTATCTCATAGCCAAATTTGATCTGGAAAAACCCAGGACTACAGCAGCTAGTTAAATAAATTTCCCGCTCACAAAAATCCATTCCCCCATTCATTCACCAGTTTAAATTATTTAAATATTATGTACAAATCAAATAAACGCGATGTCATCCTTTAATAACGTGTCGCATGTATCAAGTGAAGGTCATTCTTCAGTTACCTTCACCTTTAGCATTCAACGGTGTACTCGCTCCCCGACTCCAGAACACATTTAGCTCCCTGATTCCATGACGGATGCGACACAAGCTGGATATCGAACAGATTCATTTAAAGGTACTTCATCCGATTCGAAATTGACAAGCTTCGTCATCAAGCAAAGTGCTCCCTCTGCGTTACTATCAATAATGATTAATTTCAGTAAAATTCTCCCCGTTTACACTCGAAAGCACAAATAATTTTAAATACTTTGATACGGATTGTTTATATTCTGCAATCATTTTTACACACGGGATGGATTCTTATGTTTTATTGCGTTTTAAAACTGTGAGGTGGGGAAATACTAACACTCTGTATTACTCTTATATATAATTATGTGAATGATACTTCACATCGTGCTCCAAATAGGATTTTATTTTCAATCCGAGACATACATGTAGAAGCCATATATATTGATCTGCTTCCATGTTGACAAACACGCTAACAGTCTGTTAATTAATAAATTGTGTATGAACTTCGAAATTACTTATACATGGCTATACATTGAACGACAGTTTTGCATATATGTTTTGATAAATCCAAAGCGATCACTATTAATAAATCATCAACAAGTTAGTTCATATTGATATATGCTACAACGCGGACCCCGGTGTGTATAGTTTGGCTCAATGGATCAGGTATTGTTAGCGCTGTAACGACCTAACCTTTTAACAGGGTTCCTCTGTTAGCGAAATTTGACAAGCTTCGCCATCCAGCGAAGTGCTCCCTATGCGTTACTACCAATAAGGCCAAAAAAAATACCTTTATTTTCGGTAACCCGCCCACTCGCCAGACCGCCCGCCGTAAACTTTTTATTTGCAAAATTAATTTTTCACAACTTTCAGTCTGAAAATTACCAATCTCATTCTCCCAACTTGATTTTATTATTCCAGTTTCTATTAGTTTAATTTGCTGACTTTAATTCAATGAGTCGTTAGCCCAATTTACTTGCAAAATCGCGCTCACAAAACACACCAAACTAGGGTTAGTTGGCTAACTGACATCCAAAAACGGGATGCCTCGAAAATAGGCAACTTTAACCGAAAATAAAACGAAGTCAATTAGATTTATAGGCCATGCATGGGCATGGGGTATGTTTGTTAACCAAATTGATATTTGTAGGATGTTGTTTAATATAAATTAAATGACTTTGAACATATATGACAAGTGATTGTTTCATAGAAATTCTCAATAAATCTGCAGTTAAATTTTCTGATAGTTATATACCGGTAGGCTCTAAAACATGTAACCCCAGTATGATATGCAAACATTGATGATGTGGGAAGATGAAGGAAGATGGGGATTTTTTTTTACCAGGTTGAATACTATGCTTTAAAACATTGTGTTATTATGGTATATAGCTACTTAACTCTACATATATATTATACTAGCAGGTTAGCCCGCCACTGGCGGCAATCGTCAGAAACATGACAATCTTTAATTGTTTTAATTAATTTTATAAATTAATTTTTTAATTACATTTTTTGTTTTTCAATTTGACACGATTTTTTTTGTTTTCAATGAGTTAATTGTGCCTTTTTAATTTACTGGCTTTTTTAACAAATTTTTTAATTTAATTTTATGTTTTTCAATGAGTTAATTGTGCCTTTTTAATTTTTTTATTTAATTTGACCCGATTTGACCTTGAAAAAAAAAAGAAGATCATTTTCGAGGTCAAGGTAAGTCGGGTTCACAATTTAACCCGTCCATGACACTTCCCGTAGGTAGCAAGTTTGAGCTCAATCGGTTCGAGTCTATAAATTAGGACACACACATATATATGACACTTCCCGTAGGTAGCAAGTTTGAGCTCAATCTGTTCGAGTCTATAAAGGACACACACATATATTGTGGGTACCCGTTTCAAGGTGAAGATCACATCGGGCGGAAAAACTGACCCGATGAAAATGGCCCCGTTCCTAGGAAGCCATAAGTACGTAAGAATCACACAGACGCGAGTTCCAGATAACGTAAACAAAACCGTATGCGAAAGGCGAAGGGAATAAAGAGCGTTAACCGGTTAACGAACCCAAATATGGAAGATCTTTATCAACGCCACTGCGGATACGAACGCTCTTTAACTATCAACGCGATTACCCCCGCAGTGCCGTTTTTGTGACTGAGACTGGAGAACGGTTGATCTGAGATTCTCCAAAACGCCGCGACGACCATTACCGTTGTTTTTACCCTTAGATGGGAAGTTTGGTATCGATCGGTGCAGCCGTTTTCGATTCTATAAAGTACAAATATATATATATATAGTCACATATATACGGAAGTCTCAAAATATATAGGAGATCAAGAAGAAATCATTTATAAGTCCTGACTATAATTTGTATATAATATTTTCTATTACACTACTAGAATAAAGTCCATATCAGAGGTATATAGATGTACTGACTAAGTATGACCTGGGATATATACACACCATGTATCAGATTTATAGAGGTACGCACTGACTTTAATAGTGTCAACTGGTATATATACTGTTGTCTTATTCATTAGTTCATTAAGATTTAAACATCTTATTTTTTAAATTCATCTGATATATAGTGTCATTATGTCAAATCGAAAATTTCACAATTTACCCGCTATGGTATTTATTTTTCCCAATTGCATGGGCCCCGGACCCTTTCCCAAAATACCCAATGGTTCTGATATCGGCGAAGCAGACACTTGTTTCCAATGTGGGGAAGGTGGTGGTGTTGTCAAAGCTTCATTAAGACTCACTCCAATATGCGAGATGTGTACAAATTTAAGAGCGGTCTGAATCCTGTTATTGCCAAGCCATATGGCAAAAACTAATAGAAATTGAAATAAAAGATTATAAGTTCGATAAAATATTCGAGATTATGATGCAAGTTGTGTTCTGTATTTATTCTACACCGTTCAGTCAGATAAGTTCAATCCATGAAAGTCACCTTCGTTGTTACTATAGCTACATTTAGTGTGATTTAAAGGCACGTGAGGCCTTAGTTGTCGAAAATATTCATATTTGTTCCAATCACCGTAAACAGAAAAACATTAAAACGCATACAGTTTCGTTCATATATACCATGACCATCGAGTAAATAGCAAGTTATCATAAAGACCTACTATATTTTACCTAAGCAAGAGCCTGGTTGTGTATAGAAGACAGCACAATGCTACTGTGTAATCACACACAAATGGCATAAACGCTCTTTATTAGTTCCATATCAGGAATTCACCAACAAAGAACGCTCTTTATGTTTACCATCATAATATAAACAAACACCAGAAAAGTAACTTTTATGCTTTTGTTTACATAACAATGGTCAAACATATGACAATAACATACTGTTTATGCGATATTTCTTATTTGTATACGGAAAAAGTCTGTCTACATTTTGATGTTCTTTCTGTTTGTGGTGGTTTTTGACGGGTGGAAATATTTTCACAGCATACCCACCGCCAAGGCCAACCGTACCTTTTAAGTCTGACAAATAACCAGTAATTATGGGAGATCACCGGAAGCAGATGGTCGACGTCATGTAAGTCATTTTTCGTGGCGACAACGTCAATAGACAGAACACAACGCGCATCTTAATCGAGACTCTTTTATCGAATGAGTTGCGGATGGCGCAAGGATATATTTCGCGAGAGCGTAGCTCGAGTGAAATATAACTTTGCGCCGTCCGCAACGAGTTCGATAAAAGATTCGAGATTATGATGCAAGTTGTGTTCTGTATTTATTCTACACCGTTCAGACAGATAAGTTCAATCCATGAATGTCACCTTCATTGTAACTATAGCTACCTTTATTGTGATTTAAGTCTGACAAATAACCAGTAATTATTGGGGGATCACCGGAAGCAGGTGGTCGACGTAATGTACGTCATCTTTCTTGGCGACAACGTCAACAAGAATAGTTCCGGCTTGTATTCCACTAGAGGTATACACTAATATGTATTCAATGGCTGTGATTCCGTTGAATACATGTGACTCACGTCAATGGGTGTGGAATAAACAAGAATAGTTCCCGCTTGTATTCCACTAGAGGTATACACTAATATGTATTCAATGGCTGGGATGCCGTTGAATACATGTGACTCACGTCAATGGGTGTGGAATAAACAAGAATAGTTCCCGCTTGTATTCCACTAGAAGTATACACTAATATGTATTAAATGGCTTTGATTCAGATGAATACATGTGACTCACGTCAATGGGTGTGGAATAAACAAGAATAGTTCCGGCTTGTATTCCACTAGAGGTATACACTAATATGTATTCAATGGCTAGGATGCCGTTGAATACATGTGCCTCGCGTCAATGGGTGTGGAATAAATAGTATACCTGTATAAAAAATACATTTAGGGCTATTAATAGTTTGTAAGTTATGGAAATTAAAAAAAAAGTTTACCCCTCCTACCCTATTTTTTTGCCCTCCGTTACTGGAAACAAAGGTATTTTTGTTTAGGCCTAATGGCTAATTTCAGTAAAATTCTCCCCGTTTACATTCGAAAGCACTAATATGCGACATTGGGGGTGTCTCACCCGCCCCCCAACTTTGGTCAAAATTTCAGCAGTTGGAAATTTAATACCTGAACAACATTAGTTGGAAATTTCACACCTACAATAGGTTGAAAATGTTCTTGTAGTTTGATTTTCAAACAATTTATTGGGGTTATTGTTTTTAGACCAATATTTGCATCTTTTCCTGCTTTGGTCAAAATTTTTGACTGAAATGGCCATCAGCTGGAAATTTTCCAACATTAGGGGTTGGAAATTTCCAACACTTGGAAAGCTTGTGTCCTGGTCCCTCCCCCATGGCCAGTCAAAAACTGCTAGTTAATTTAATAAAACAATATTGTCCCACATTTGATGCAAAATTGTCATTGGAATTGTCATCAGTTGGAAATTTTCCAATCTAAGTGGAGGCATCAGGTTTAAAATTTCCAACATTAGGAAGGCTTGAGGCTAGTCTAGATGCTAGGATTTTGCGATTTTCTGGTTCAGATTTCAAAATTTTCGCACACCGGATCGACCGATGTCGACGGTCCCTCCCCCGTGGCCAATAAACTACCAGTTAGTTTAAGAAAACAATATTTTAGTACATTTGGTCAAAATTGTGGACTGAAATGGTATTCAGTTGGAGAATTTTCCAACCTAAGGTAGAGTATGAGGTTTGAAATTTCCAACACTAGGAAAGGTTGACGCCAGTCTAGATACAAGGATTTGGCGATTTTCTTGTTTAGTTTCCAAAATGTTCTCTTGCCCGTAGCCTCGTGCATTGGTCTGGAGTTAGATCACTAGATGTTAGGATTTATGCAATTTTCAGGTTTAAATATCTGAATGTTCTCATACCGGGTTTATGAATATATAGGCTATTAGGCCTGAGCACTGACTTGCAAGCGAATGCAAAAACTTGTATTTGATCGGATTCAAGGGGGGGGGAGTTGGAATTCTCCAAGGTGGACACACCCCAACGGAGACCCTCTATCCACGTCCCTGCAAATATGTCTCCGTATTTTAAATACTCGATAGGGATCGTTTATATTCTGCAATCAATTTTTACGCACAAGCCGGATTTTTATGTTTTATTACACTCCTAGATGCGCATTTTCCATCGAAAATGCCGTTAGTTAAAAATTGTAATGTCACTAGTGAATTGTGTCATTTCTCGTGATGTCATTAACGTTTACGTCGCTAAGGCCCGTTCCAAACGACGGATTTTTGTCGACTCGAATCTAATTGTATTAAATCCGTCGGTGATGCGTCTGCGATCGATTTTGTTACAGACGGACGCATCTTTGTCGCGTCGAATCTAATACATCGGTCGAATTATTTAAAGGTGGATTCCCGGTTACCGTCAAAAATTGGTCACGCGTAGATATAGAGGCCTATATATACCGGTATATGTTATACATATATATACTAAAATACAGTATAAATTATGTATATATATATATATGCGCGACTGCAGCGCGAATATATGTGCTCATGTATATGAGAATGGATATAGTACATGCAGGTATATAATATACTATAATAGGCGCTACAAATAAATGTTATATCGTACAACCAATTGCCATCTATATATGTGTATACCATGCATGTAAATACCGGTATACAAGAATTATTATAAATCAGAGACTACCACCCCCTATACCACTTATAATAAGAATTACCGGAATATATTAATTATTATAAATCATAGGCTACCACTCTGCCCCTTATAATAAGTAATACCGGAATATATGAATTATTATAAATAAGATGTTACCACCCATATACCCCTCATAACAAGTAATGCCGGTATATATGAATTATTATTAATCAGTTGTACCACCCCTACCCCTTATAATAAGTAATACCGGTATATATTAATTATTATACATCAGAGACTCTACCCCTATCCCTTACAATAAGGAATATCGGTATATATTAATTATTATAAATCAGTTGCTACAACCCATATCCCTTATACCGGTATATATGAATTATTATAAATCATTGATAATATATCCATTATAAGATGTGAGTCAGTGACATGCCATGTTCGTTGAGAAATCAAACTGCCATAATAATTAAAATTTTCACAATGTTACCTATAAGCAATTCTTATAGATATATCTTTCTTCATGACAAAGAGAGCGTGCGACAAATGACGTCATGTGGGTATTTCCGCAGATAAGGGGAACTCCCTCATTATTACCCATTATCATATCATTATCATAGCATTTGCATTCGTTATTCGGAAACTTTCGGCTCTTCTCGTCACATGTATTAGATTCGAGTCGACAAAAATCCGTCGTTTGAAACCAAGACGGATTTCAGACGCATCACCGACGAAGATTCGTATGAATTGGACGGAGATTCGTCTGTGATGCGTCTGACACGGATCTAATTGTTTCAAACGTCGCATTTTAGACGCATTTAATAAAATTGTGGGTCTGGTATTAGATTCGAGTCGACAAAAATCCGTCGTTTGGAACGGGCCTACTGATCTAGACTGAATTTTCGATGGTTGATCTGACTCCACATCGGGACTTTAATTTTAATGCATTAATTTTGGATTGAAAGCACAGGGACCTGTAACGCGCTCCGCTGTCCGCCCCCTTTTGCGCTGCCCAGATACGCCGCTTCTGTATACGCGCCTGCTTCACGTTAATGGTATATAATAGTCTATATTATATATATACCATTAACGTGAAGCAGGCGCGTATATAGAAGCGGCGTATATGGGCAGCGCAAAAGGGGGCGGACAGCGGAGCGCGTTACAGGCCCCTGTGTTTGAAAGTTTGTCCTGCTTTCAACTCGGTCTCTGATTCTTGATAATATATCATCTGGTTGAGTATATTGAAATTATTTGCACACAATTTCCACCAAATTACATTTTCACTGCCTGCAGCAACAGACAGCTATAGTTTGCACGAGGATGCTTTGATGTGATTTCTTAAGTTGTCTGTGGTTGCTGGTAGAAGATGTGTTCCAATATTCGGTTATACAACATAAGAACGTGTCTGTTATTTCGTCGACTTGACAACATTTTGCTCGCCATAATATCACCCACATATACGCACTCTTGTTAGGATGCGATATTGTCATCGTCATCGTCAATATTAATTTTTTGCCCAAGTTGTTGCAAAGTTTCCATCGCATTTTACTGCTTTTCACTATTAAGTCAAAAGGCTTCATTTTATATTTGTTTGTGACATGGTAGCCTGTCAAAGCGTAAATTAGAGGCAAGGTTTCGTGTACCTTTTGTACAATACTGTCCGCTATGTCGTTCTAGGAAATGACACTTGATCTATTTTTGTTTCAGTATGAAGAATCATCCTAGCTCATATTCGTCGAGAAACACAACATGCTAGTATTTCGACATTTACGTCAGAGAATCAAAACGACAACTAGCTTCCGACTGAGGCGTGCTGCATTTGACTGCATGTACAACATATCCGTGTCCGCTTCCTCGTGGTAACATATTAGCACCAGCTCAGGAACTAACTCCAAGCGAACGGCTCCATTCATGGGCCGTATCGCGTGACATTCGGCCTCATTGCACTCGACCAATCGCGAACAATAGAAACCTGTCAATAAGTCTTTTTGTCATCATTAAGAAATTCAGAAATTGATTGGTTACCAATTCCGCTCCAAGATTTATCACATGAAGCCATCAGAGATTTATAAACTGCCAACACCAGCCCAACTAGATCCTCATCTCACGCAAACTGGGCCCGAAACTGATCCATATGCTTCAGATGACTCAGATTCAGACACATGTGCCACTTGTTCTTCACCTGCACCTAATTCCACAAACAATAACGGTAGCACTCAATCAGACACTACCACTGGTGAAATTGAAAGCCCTGACCCATCCCCACCTACCAGGCGTTCTGAACGCACAAGTCAACCACCGCGGTGGCTCTCATCAGGTAATTGGATATTAGATGACGATTGAATCGCTCCTGACATATTAGCTTTCAATCATGTATTATTTCCTCTTCACAATACTTGTATTTTCAATATCATCTTAATTTTCAAAAAAAGGGAGAAAGTAGACTGCGCCATACAATAGAGTTATCCCTCTTGTATTACTTTTCTATTTTCTATTTCGTTTCACCTGGTTGGTGAAGTTATTCCCTTTTATATATTAATCTTGTGTTCCTTATAAAAAGTGATATAATTAACATCGGCTCGTACTTGCTCCATGACGAATAAATATGTACCATTGTTTGTAACGCCTGAGTCATGTACACAAGATATGCGACATATTGCCTGAATACCCCGATTGCATTCTCGGGTTGCAGGAAAAAGGTAGCCGTTTGTCTTATTCCGAACAAGAAGTGCAATGTATCATACTATTGTTGTGAAATGGACCACATAAAATAATGCTCTGGATGTGTACTGATGTTTATGCTGCAAAACCGGAAGTGAAGCGTTTTCTGGCACTTGGAATTCAAACTTGAAGCTGATAGAGACGTTCTCATCGATTTAAGCTGTCCAAGTCATCACAAACTAGGTAATTATACGTTATATAGTTAAAATAACCATATACTTACCTTCCCGAAGTGTTACAAACACTTCATTGGTGTCAGAAGCAAAGAAGCAAGCCGAGATAGTGATTTTTCTGTCTTTAAATTTTGTTTAAGACAGATTTAAACGCTAGTCATTTTTGTGGCAATCGGTATTACTGAATGCCTTAGTATATCAATGTAGTATCGCCTTTCATCACCGGCATTACTGGAGATGAAATTATAAAAATTCTGCCATTCCTGAAAAGAATCGTAAAAAAATAAAATAATTTCAACACCAACTATTTTCCGCCTATTTTTTTTCGTCACAACTACCATAATTAATCGGTATTCCCGAATAAGTGGTACGCTATAAGTAACGAAAGAAAACAAGTGTTAGTGAAGATGTCTACTTTGAATATAAATGAAGCAACGCTCGACGAGTTGCAACAACTGAAGGATATCGGACCGGTTCGAGCAAAAGCTATTGTGAAGAGGAGGAAAGAGAAGAATGGTAAATTGAACTGGGAAGAAATAAAGGGCATAACTGAGATACCATTGCCTATATGGGAATCTTTGATAAAAAGGAAGATTATTTCTTTTGAGTCAGACAAGACGGGCGAAATAAAAATTTCAGACCTGATGGGTGAAATTCGCGAAATGAAGAATGAAAGACAGGAACACCTGGATAAGCTAGGGGTTCTGTACACTAATATTCAGGACAGCCGTGATCGATTGGACCACACAATAGCTGAACTGGATGAGGCAAAGGAAAGCAACCACATACTGAGAGAAGAATTGAAGAATATTAGAAAAGACAGAGAGAGTGAATCAGAATACCGAAGAAAAAAAGAAGCCGACTTAAGGCATGACATAGAGATACAACAAAGGCTGAATGACCAACTGACTGGATCAATGTTTAGAGTAAAACATCCAATCATCAGTGATCAAGATGACAATCGTTCTCAAACGCACGACCAAGCACGAAGTCATTTTTCAGGATCGCTTGTGGACTCACTTGCACCAGGGGCAATCTATGGGAATGCTGAGCCAAATGCCCGTAGTACACCAAGGGACAAAAACCCGAAAGACCGATCAGAAAGGAGTTTGAATGCTACGGGATCACATTACAAAGGTCCATTACCTCCGAAAATGTCATACTTCGACGGCAAACATGATTGGAGGAGCTTCCATACTCAGTTTGACTTCATCGGCGATAAATATGGCTGGTCGTTAGAGGAGCGCCTAGATAGATTTGTCGAATCCCTACGTGACAAGGCTTTAAAGTTTTACTGCACATGTCCTCCTTCAGTACAACATGATTATGGAAAGTTGATGGAAAAGTTTGGACAAAGATTTGGTCGTAAGGAGCTACCACACACAATCAGGCGACAGCTACAGGATGTACGTCAAAACGTGGATGAATCAATTGATGAATTTGCTGAAAGGGTACAGGATCTGGCATATGAAGGCTATGCTAATGCCACTCCCGAAATGATAGAGACAGTTTCTATTGATGCATTCTTCAAAGGCCTACAAGACAAACGTGCAGCCTACTCAGCAATGGAACGAAATCCTATGACACTTGACACCGCGATACAATGAGTGAACAGTTTAATGCTGAACTACAGGATGCTGGTTGGTCAGAGGAAAACAGATGTGAGGAAAGTCACTTTTTTTGAAAGTGATTTTGAAGATGACACCCATTCCCTGATCCGCCCGATCAACAGCGAACCATCGAACACAAGTGATATTCAGCAGGAATTGAGCTCATTGACGGGAGGAATGAAGGCGATGTCAGATAACTTTTCTCAGAAATTTGACAAATTAATTTCTATTTTATCCGAGAAACCTAGGGGCAGAAGTTACACAACACCTCCTCCAAGTCCTAGGAAGTTTGTCTGTTTCACCTGCGGTGAAGAGGGCCATTTCAGTAAAAATTGTGTGAAGCGGACTACAGGGCCAAAATCTCCACAAAAAAAACCCCATATGAAGTCTTTAAACTTCAGCGGGTTGGATTAGAAGACCGCAACCCAACCCAGTACACAACCAAACACGTCGGTCAAATGCACGAGGAGCTATGTAAGTCACAACACTATCTGGAATGTGATGATGCCAAAGACGAAGCTGAAGCCATAGCTGTAGGAAAACATCCAATTATGGGACCAGCCGTGAATGAAATACAACTTTACTCACAGAAACAGGAACCTATGAACCTTGTGTTGGAGGTGACTGTCAATGGAACTTCTGTTGGTGCTATTGTGGACACGGCTGCTCAAGTCACAGTGATGAGTGAACAGTTTATGTCTAAGGTGGCGCAGCCAATAGAGCTCAAAGAACATCTCATATTGAGGGGAGCTGGAAAATCCAACCGAATTAGAGCGAGGCAGGCTTACGGAGTGAAGTTCAAAACAGGAAAGACTGAGACCACCATGACTATCGTGGTTGCAGAAATCCGCGACGCAGTTATCCTAGGCATCGATTTTCCAAGACAGAACTGTGCTATCATTGACTTCCCAAATTCATCCATTAATCTCAATGGAGAGCAACTACATGCTACAATTGTGAGGAACCCGGTGGGAAGGAAAGAGATTTGTGAGGTAACTATAGCAACAAAATGTAGTATACCGCCACAATCATCTACAACAATACCAGTCGAAATGACGACAAATCTTGGACCTAATGCGATGATGCAGCCATTGAATAATGGAAGTGTCTGGTTACCTAGGATGCTCATCAAAGGTGACGAACAGAAACAGCATGTTCTGATAACAAATTGGGGCAGAGACACTGTTACTATTGGAAAAGGTGATGTTCTTGGCTATGCCGAAGAGGTAGATCTGGATCCAGCTAATGGATGTCAAGACCCAATATCACCAAAGCCGTTCAGTGTGATGGGTGTAAAGTCTCAATCTATGGACATAGACATTCCAAATCATCTTCAGCATCTGTATGATGCATCGATCAACCATCTTAAAACTTTTGAAGCAGCAGCATTGAAGATGTTGCTGAATGATTTCCAGGACATATTTGCAAGGGACGAGATGGATCTTGGGTCGTTTGATATCATTCAACATCGAATTGATACTGGAGACCACCCGCCTGTCAGACACAATCTTAGGAGGACACCAATAGGTTTCGAACAGGAAGAGAAGAAACACCTAGATATGATGCTGGATAGAGGTGTCATTAGGCCATCCTCTTCTGCCTGGGCTGCCTCGCCTGTATTGGTTAGGAAACGAGATGGATCCTTGAGGCGATGTCAGATAACTTTTCTCAGAAATTTGACAAATTAATTTCTATTTTATCCGAGAAACCTAGGGGCAGAAGTTACACAACACCTCCTCCAAGTCCTAGGAAGTTTGTCTGTTTCACCTGCGGTGAAGAGGGCCATTTCAGTAAAAATTGTGTGAAGCGGACTACAGGGCCAAAATCTCCACAAAAAAAACCCCATATGAAGTCTTTAAACTTCAGCGGGTTGGATTAGAAGACCGCAACCCAACCCAGTACACAACCAAACACGTCGGTCAAATGCACGAGGAGCTATGTAAGTCACAACACTATCTGGAATGTGATGATGCCAAAGACGAAGCTGAAGCCATAGCTGTAGGAAAACATCCAATTATGGGACCAGCCGTGAATGAAATACAACTTTACTCACAGAAACAGGAACCTATGAACCTTGTGTTGGAGGTGACTGTCAATGGAACTTCTGTTGGTGCTATTGTGGACACGGCTGCTCAAGTCACAGTGATGAGTGAACAGTTTATGTCTAAGGTGGCGCAGCCAATAGAGCTCAAAGAACATCTCATATTGAGGGGAGCTGGAAAATCCAACCGAATTAGAGCGAGGCAGGCTTACGGAGTGAAGTTCAAAACAGGAAAGACTGAGACCACCATGACTATCGTGGTTGCAGAAATCCGCGACGCAGTTATCCTAGGCATCGATTTTCCAAGACAGAACTGTGCTATCATTGACTTCCCAAATTCATCCATTAATCTCAATGGAGAGCAACTACATGCTACAATTGTGAGGAACCCGGTGGGAAGGAAAGAGATTTGTGAGGTAACTATAGCAACAAAATGTAGTATACCGCCACAATCATCTACAACAATACCAGTCGAAATGACGACAAATCTTGGACCTAATGCGATGATGCAGCCATTGAATAATGGAAGTGTCTGGTTACCTAGGATGCTCATCAAAGGTGACGAACAGAAACAGCATGTTCTGATAACAAATTGGGGCAGAGACACTGTTACTATTGGAAAAGGTGATGTTCTTGGCTATGCCGAAGAGGTAGATCTGGATCCAGCTAATGGATGTCAAGACCCAATATCACCAAAGCCGTTCAGTGTGATGGGTGTAAAGTCTCAATCTATGGACATAGACATTCCAAATCATCTTCAGCATCTGTATGATGCATCGATCAACCATCTTAAAACTTTTGAAGCAGCAGCATTGAAGATGTTGCTGAATGATTTCCAGGACATATTTGCAAGGGACGAGATGGATCTTGGGTCGTTTGATATCATTCAACATCGAATTGATACTGGAGACCACCCGCCTGTCAGACACAAACTTAGGAGGACACCAATAGGTTTCGAACAGGAAGAGAAGAAACACCTAGATATGATGCTGGATAGAGGTGTCATTAGGCCATCCTCTTCTGCCTGGGCTGCCTCGCCTGTATTGGTTAGGAAACGAGATGGATCCTTGAGGTACTGTATCGATTATAGGGGCTTGAATGCGAAAACAAGGAAAGATGCATTTCCCATTCCCAATATCGAGGAGTGCTTGGATTCCTTACATAACAACTTCTTCATGAGCACAGTCGATTTATGCAGTGGATACTGGCAGGCCTTCATAACAAAGTATGGGCTGTTCGAGTATGCACGATTAGCTTTCGGCCTTTGCAATGCTCCAGTGACCTTCCAGCGTATCATTCAGTTTGTCCTCCAGGGTTTGACCTGGAAAGAATGCCTGGCGTACATCGATGACGTCATCGTGCTCGGCAGGGACTTTGACTCACATTTAGAGAATCTGAGACAGGTATTCCAAAGGTTCAGAGACCATAATCTGAAGTTGAAGCCACAGAAATGCTATCTGTTTCAGAAAGAAGTGAGTTTCTTGGGGAAGACCATCAATTCAGATGGAGTGTCCATATCTCAAGATAAGATCGAAGTGGTGAACAACTGGCCCTGCCCAACCACTAAGAAGGAGCTGCAGTCTTTTTTAGGATTTGCAAATTACCATCGAGATTTTGTGAGGAATTTTGCAGCGATTGCTGCACCTTTACATGAGCTAACTGGGAAATCACAGACATTTGACTGGACAGCAGTGCATCAGGGAGCATATGAGGAGCTTAAGAGACAATTAGGGAGCTCGGTATCTCTGAACTTCCCTAACCCAGATGGAAAATTTGTGCTGGACACTGATGCATCGGACGTATCTGTGGCTGCGGCACTGTCTCAGATCCAAGATGGCCAGGAAAAGGTAATCAGTTATGCTAGTCGTGTTTTGACTGGATACCAGCGACGGTACTGCACGACAAGGAAAGAATTGTTGGCCATTATAACCTTTGTTAGACAATTTCGGACTTATCTACTGGGGAGGCAATTCTTGATTCGTACAGATCACCACAGTCTAACGTGGCTAATGAGATTCAAGAATATACAAGGGCAGCTGGCGCGATGGATCGAAGAACTGGCCCAGTATGACATGATGATTGTACACAGACCTGGCAAGGAACACTTAAATGCTGATCCTTTGTCCAGAATTCCGGACACTATACCAAGCTGTAATTGCTATTTTGCAGGATGTAACCTGGAAAATCTACCATGTGGAGGATGCAAATTTTGCGAGAGAGCGCACACTCATTGGGCCCGTTTTGAAGCAGATGTGGATGATGTGGTACCACTAGCACTGAGAAGTCTCGAGAAATTTGCAAGTTGTGAGATGTACAACCGAGAGTTAGATGTGAGTTCAGTTGCAGACATCCCTGATCGAGAAGACAGCTTGGCCAATTGGTTGGAAAGTGTGCCCAGAGAGACTCTGAAATCCAGACAGCATGATGATCATGACCTGAAGACTGTATGGGATATGCTGAAGGGTGAGAAAATAGACGTCAATCTTGCCAGCCGAGCAATTAAACACTGGAGCTTATGCTTGCCCCAATTGCAGGATTTAGATGGAATCATATTCTACAAATGGGTTGAAGAAGGTGGCTCCCGTCAATTGCTGGTAGTCCCACGAAACATGGTCCCCGAAATATTGAATCACTGCCATAGCACTAGGTCCGGAGGGCATTTCGGTATTCAAAAGACAGTGGCACGGGTGAAGCAACACTTCATATGGTACAAAGTATCTCAGGACTGTGAAGACTTTGTGAAAGCCTGCAAGATGTGTAACCTGAACAAAAAGGCAAACAGGAAGTCCAAAGCCAATCTCGGCCAGTACCATGTGGGGTACCCTCTGGAGAGGATCCACATCGATATATTGGGACCACTAACTGAAACCACTCAAGGCAACAAGTATGTGCTGATGATTGTAGACCCATTCTCAAAATGGTTGGAGTGTTTTCCTATCCCCAATCAGAACGCAGAAACTATCTCCAGGACTTTGGTCGACAACTTCATATCTCGTTTCGGATGTCCGCTCCAAATCCATAGTGACCAGGGCCGGAATTTTGATGGCAATCTATTTAAGCAATTGTGTGAACTTCTTGAAATTGCCAAGACAAGGACCACTCTCTACCACCCATGTTCAAACGGACAGGTTGAGAGGTACAATAGGGTGCTACTTCAGGCCATCCGATGCTCACTTGAAGGGAAACAGAATGAGTGGGACATACATATACCCCAATTAGCAGGAGCGATTAGAGCAACAGTCAACAGACAGACTGGGTATACTGCAAATTACTTGATGCTTGGCAGGGAAGTTTTGCAACCAGTCAACATCCTACTTGGCACATCTGTTATGACCTCAGAGAAGGAGACCCCAGCCCAATACATCATGGACTTGAGGGATTCTATGGCGAAAGCCCACTATCTGGCACGAGAGTCACTGAAAGAATCACAGAGGAGGCAAAAACGCGACTATGATGTCAAGCTCAACAACAGTTACTTCTGGGTTGGTGATATTGTGTATCTGTTGAACTCAGCCACAAAAGTGGGTCAGAGCTCCAAACTACAGCCCCCTGGAAAGGTCCGTATTTGGTTACGAAGATGTTGTCTCCAGTGCTGGTCAGAATAAAGGATAGGAAGTCCGAAAGGGTTGTTCACCATGATCGGTTGAAGATATGCAGTGATGGGGTGGTGCCCATTTGGCTGAAGAGACTACGCCACAAGTATGTGTTTGAGCAGGATGAAGAGACACCAAAATTTACGAAGCCCGAGGTACCTTGTCATGATGATTCACCCACTTCCCCAAATGGTCCAGATAATGTACCATCAAGCAGTGGACATCACCCTGGTGATGCCCCGGTAATACCAGAGTTTCCTTTCGTCAGTGTACCTAGGCCAGATCCTATACAACTTGATTATGATGAGGTGGACGAAACACCGGTATCCCCGGAGTTTACACTTGGCAGTGGTATGCAGACAACCAAGGCTATTAAGCACTCAGATGAGTTGGGTACCATATATCCAGAAGAATCAGACACAAGGACAGCTGTTGAAGATGGTAATCATACCGATATTATCCCCGAGCCGGTATCACCGGATCTGGGTCCAATACAACTATCTGGCAGTCAGTGCAATGCCGCCGGGATCACGGATAATGATCGATTAGCTATCCCTACACCGGTATCTCCGGAGCTGGGTTGTATGCCACATTTTAGTAATGTCACCAGAAACAGATCCATCAAACGACCTCAACATCTGGATGCCTATGAATTGTATTAGACTTAGTTAGATGGTGATGCGATTTGTAAATAAATGTATATTAATCATAAATGTTTGTCTTTTTCTTATCAGTAGACATGGACGAAGCTCTTTTCATCCCTGACTATGATGATACTTCTTCTGATAAACTGGATCGGGACGAAGCTTTTGTCATCTCTGGTTATGACGATATTTCTTCAGATGATAAATTGGGCATGGACAAAGCCCTGTTCACCCCGGTTTATGATGATATATCATCTGATGATAAAGAAAATGAACCAACCTATGAAGAAGGTCCTACTTCATCCTCCAAGGGAGTGCGGTGTCCGGTTTGCCTAAACAAATATGTACACTTGAAGCGACATGTGATATCGGCTCACCTTCCCTGGTTCTTTGCTCCTCAAACTGCCTGCTGGATATGTAACAAACAATACGTCCAGCTGAATCTTCTCCAGCAGCATGTATTAAGAGCGCATCCAACAACATATCCTGCTTGTGACACATTTAATGACGACCAAATAATGCCATGGAGTAGAAGGATGCTAGGCTGGTTCTTTAAACTTAGGAGTATGGTTTCTAAGGATCCAATCGTAAAGGTCCGGAAACAGGAATCTATCGACGCTGAATTGAGTCTCATTCTTGTAAGAATAGCTACAGAAGAGTTTGCAGCAATGTTCGGTGTTGACAAAATTCCTGGATCTATGTTCCATTGGCGCACGGCAGTGTCCATGCTATCGGACCTTTCTGTAGAAGGAAAAGCATTGGCAAAGGTAGGAGAATGGTCTCTTCTCAACATCACCAATTTCGTTCCAGCACATCCTCTGGTGGACGGCCACTTCCATTTGGACATGTTGATGGTGAGGCATGGGGTTACCCAGCTAGGCAGCCTTCAACATTCTAGTGACAATGACCTTCGTCTAGCCGTTGCAAACTTTTGCTGGCCCCGTCATTGGGACAAAGCAGGTCGAAATCCGGAGGAGAATGTTGTATCCACTATTGGCCTGCACCCATGAGTTGTCGGATTCGAAAATGGAAGGAAAATGGATAGATTTCTTTGTGATTTGGAAGAGAGAATTGACAATGGTGCATTCGTGGCGATCGGTGAATGTGGCTTGGACTACAGTGGTGAACCGGGTCCAAAGGAAATTGCGTCACAGAAGCATATCTTCGAGAGGCAACTGAGAATGGCTGATACTCGGAACCTACCAGTTGTGATTCATTGCAGAGGAGCTGGTTTGGTTTGGGATGATTGTGAGAACATAATGAAATCCAATCTTTACAGGCATCATGAAATATACTTTCATTGCTTTACTGGATCTGTTGAGATGTATACTAGGCTCTCCAGTCATTTTCACCATATTTTCTTTGGACTCTCACCGCTGGTCACCAGAAGGAGTGATGCCCTGGTCTCACTAGTGAGAACAATGAATGTCAATCACATGATCACAGAAACTGATTCACCATATCTGAAGCCACAGGGAACCGAGGAATACAGCACCCCATTTTCTGTGAGACATGTAGTCAACGAGGTAGCCAACATTAAGAATCTTCCTGCATCTATAGTATGTGCCATATCTCTTAAAAATGTACATGCTTTTTTCCGGCGGGAGTAAAATCGTCAGAGGAATCTATGTTTTTAACTTGCACTGGTGGAGGACTTATGTTTTTAGATGAACTGTTTTTGCACCTGACACTTTCATGTGTACCTGAACATGAAATAGCTGATAATCGACATAGCAGACTCACATGGATCAACTCAACACAGGAGTGACATTTTGTACCCGGTATCTCTGGGTTGCAAAATGTCGATAGACATCAGAATAATGACAGGATGATCCTCTGAATTGAGTATATATGGCCAAGGATCAGTTCCATCCTCAGATTATGGCAAGAATTGTGACCACATGTTCTTATGTTTGGTAGGTATTCGTGTGCACATGTCCCGATGTCGCGGGGACATGGTGAATCCTTGTACGTGTGTCCCGGTATCTCTGGGATCATTTGCTAGTTTCTGGGAGATGCTTCCAAACAAAAACAATAAAACGGAGGGAAGTGTTGTGAAATGGACCACATAAAATAATGCTCTGGATGTGTACTGATGTTTATGCTGCAAAACCGGAAGTGAAGCGTTTTCTGGCACTTGGAATTCAAACTTGAAGCTGATAGAGACGTTCTCATCGATTTAAGCTGGCAAGTCATCACAAACTAGGTAATTATACGTTATATAGTTAAAATAACCATATACTTACCTTCCCGAAGTGTTACAAACACTTCACTATCATACTTTAACAATATACTAATATCGATTATGACCAAGGCTAATTGCATCCTGTATGTGCTTTAATTACGATACACGATTATGTTGTAAAAGGAGAACAATAACACCAAACGCAGACTCCGTAAGCAACGCGTTCTTCTGGCAATTACTGGTTACAAACACCTAATTATTTTCCATATGCGACAGTGTTAATTAAAAGTCCCGCCGGCTATGGGTTAAGCCTATTTGAACTTCAAGTGGTCAATTTTCCCTTAGAACGTCATCCGCTGCACCAGTATGTGACAACAAACGCGCCCTTTTCGGTATTTTTTTCAAACGATAATCTTGCATTTCCACAACTACCCCATTTACTGCACAAATATCAGCAGCATAAAAATACCAAGACCCCTTCCGTAACTTCTGGACACCACCAGACTCTTCCTGGACATCTAAACATACACGATTGCCATATTTACGTAGGCTATGATTTTCTGTTCCCGATTAGGGATATTTCCCTCAATGATAATCAACCAATCAGCAGCCAGATTTTTTTTATGCTGACTCGAGTTTCCCTACACAAATTCAAGAAGCGTAACTCTATATAATTAGTTGCTTGTAACCTACTTTGCACAATACACTCACACCAATTCTGGCACGTCCTTACAGTCCTATGCTATTTGGGCTCCATATATATAGCAAAACCTTGTATGACTATATATAACCCTAGCCATGTTATAGTGCACGAAATACATGTATATGTTTATATGGTTACATCGCTAGTCATGCATGCAGTGTCCCTAAAGCATGGTCCAATACATACATGCTCTTTCGTGCGTCATTTAATTTGACACAGAGCGGGAACAGTCAGCATCAGATGAACGTGAAATTAGAACGAAACTATATATAACCAATAATGATGAAAGATTCAGGCGTAATCATGATCATCCAGTCCACTCTCATTGCCCTTTTCATGCCCGTCGGGTTCACAGAATAGATCAACGCCATGATAGTATTATAATTTCATATTGTTAATAAATCCAAATAATTTCAGTTGACTTTGGCGTCATGTGGAGGGGTTTTAATTTGCCCTAAAATGTATCCCTCCCGAATAAAACTGAACGCTTTGCTGGGGTGAACGTTGGCTAAGTTGGTCAGGACCATTTTTTTTATTTTTCTGGCCCACCCCGTCGCTCGATGCCACTCTGGCCCATAAGCCAGAGTGGCATCTCCAGGATTTTTTTTATTTTTCTGGCCCACCCCGTCGCTCGATGCCACTCTGGCCCATGGGCCAGAGTGGCATCGTGCGACGGGGTGGGCCAGAAAATTCAAAAAAATCCTGGAGATGCCACTCTGGCCCATGGGCCAGAGTGGCATCGAGCGACGGGGTGGGCCAGAGTGGCAGCCAATACTACTCATGATGCATTAGACTGTCATTAACCATCCACGCTGGGTCGAAATGACATGAACCTTTGGAATGTATATCTTATGTCACGAATTCAAGTTCCCTATCAGTTCATAAAACACCACTATGAAGAGGAACACACACATGGCATGCGATACCATGGAAGTATATCTGATTACATGGTATCAGACCTCTAGTTGTTAATTAGTTTTGACAGTTAATCATCCCTTTGTCTGTTTGGTTATGGACGAATGTAGTCCTTGTAACAATTCATATTAATGGCGACATCATATAGCAATTATTTATGATGTTAGCGTTATATTACCAGCGAGTATAAAACAATAGGTTAATCAACCGAATGCGAATTTATGGCTCGTTGATTTCAGCAGTAATAAAAGACGAAATAATATGTATGCTTTATGACATTAAACGTAGTTTCCAGGGCTTATTCTCACTTTGCCGACGAGCTTGCAGAAATAGCCTGGTCGCTGGGGCTATTTTGTTTACAAAATGTGTAATTACTAAACCGGAACAAATACTCCAGACTATATATATTTTACTCTAGCTATACCGGTATGTTTTGGTTTGACAAAACTATAGTGACCTTTGAACTTCCCATAATTCTCTTCGATAGTGATCTTTGAACTTCCCATAATTCTCTTCGATAGCCCATAATACTAACGTCTGGTATAAAAGCTTTTCGCGCCCATTTGTATTTACTCGAATTCGAATCTCTCGACATACCACTTCGATCATTTTCCCACTCACCCTATCCCTTTTCTTACTTAAATAGAATTAATATTTAACGCGTTTAGCGTACAATTATGGTTATTTCTTGAGATCTTGATTCTTTTATGATTACTAAATTTTGCATAAATTATATATTTTATTTATGTGCCGGCAGATGTCGCAGAAATCATCATTATTTCATGTGTAAAAGGTAGAGTGCAAGCATGAGTATGGGAGAAAGGTGAGAGATAGGTTCATTATTGTTCACATGTTTAATTTATGGGAGATCAGATCTCAATAAATAATATTATGGCAATTTCGCCTTTTGTCATAATTTCCATATTTGGTGGTTCCAGTTTAATAATGGTGAAGGGAATAAGTAATTAGACTCGATTTTGAGGTGAACCTATAGAATAAATTGTTGACAAGCTGTTTTTTGTGTCACTTTGTCGGGCATAATCTGGGGAACAACTATAAAATGGTGAATTCTAATCCGTTATGATAAGTCATATCTCGAGGATTTGACAATTCCGGTATCAAAAAAGTGTTCAGTCGGAAGCGAACAATTGAAGTGTTTTTTCTGTTGAGTTGATTTACTAAATCTTACGATATCGAATAAATATATACCCAAAAGCCACCAACTAGTTTCTTAATATATCAAACTAGCCGATGAGCCCGACGTTGTCCGGGCTATTCAAAAACCAAATTTCAAGTCGATAGCTCTACCCAGCCCTACGTTGTCCGGGCCATTCAATTTCAAATAGATAGCTCTACCCGTTTCCGAGATCTGGTCTGCGCATGCGCGAAGCTGGCGTCGCACGGCCTCGGCGACGCGATAACATTCGTATCCGGGGCAAGTTACACTCACATACCAAATTTCAAGTCGATAGCTCCACCCGTTTCCGATATCTCGTATGCGCATGCGCGAAGCAGCGTCGCACGGGCTCGGCGACCCGATCAAATTCGTATCCGGGGCAAGATACATTCACATACCAAATTTCAAGTCGATAGCTCCACCCGTTTCTGAGATCTCGTCTGCGCATGCGCGAAGCTGGCGTCGCACGGGCTCGGCGACCCGATAAAATTTGTATCCGGGGCAAGATACATTCACATAGCAAATTTCAAGTCGATAGCTCCACCCGTTTCCGAGATCTCGTCTGCGCATGCGCGAAGCGGGCGCCACACGGGCTCGCCAATACGACAACGTCGACCGCCTGGTTAAACTACACACACGTACCAAGTTTCGTCCCGATCGGTCGAGAATCGTAGATTTGTATTAATGACAGACAAACATACAGACAAACAGACAGACAGACAGAGGTCTTCAAAATATATATGAGGCTAGCCAATGAGCCCGTCGTTGTCCGGGCTATTCAAAAACCAAATTTCAAGTCGATAGCTTCACCCGTTTCCGAGATCTCGTCTGCGCATGCGCGAAGCTGGCGTCGCACGGGCTCGGCGACCCGATACAATTCGTCTCCGGGGCAAGATACATTCACATACCAAATTTCAAGTCGATAGCTCCACCCGTTTCCGAGATCTGGTCTGCGCATGTCCGGGCTATTCAAAAACCAAATTTCAAGTCGATAGCTCCACCCGTTTCCGAGATCTCGTCTGCGCATGCGCGAAGCTGGCGTCGCACGGGCTCGGCGACCCGATAAAATTCGTATCCGGGGCAAGATACATTCACATACCAAATTTAAAGTCGATAGCTCCACCCGTTTCCGAGATCTCGTCTGCGCATGCGCGAAGCTGGCGTCGCACGGGCTCGGCGACCCGATACAATTCGTCTCCGGGGCAAGATACATTCACATACCAAATTTCAAGTCGATAGCTCCACCCGTTTCCGAGATCTGGTCTGCGCATGTCCGGGCTATTCAAAAACCAAATTTCAAGTCGATAGCTCCACCCGTTTCCGAGATCTCGTCTGCGCATGCGCGAAGCTGGCGTCGCACGGGCTCGGCGACCCGATAAAATTCGTATCCGGGGCAAGATACATTCACATACCAAATTTAAAGTCGATAGCTCCACCCGTTTCCGAGATCTCGTCTGCGCATGCGCGAAGCTGGCTTCGCACGGACTCGGCGACCCGATTCAATTCGTCTCCGGGGCAAGATACATTCACATACCAAATTTCAAGTCGATAGCTCCACCCGTTTCCGAGATCTCGTCTGCGCATGCGCGAAGCGGGCGCCGCACGGGCTCGCCAATACGACAAAACGTCGACCGCCTGGTCAAACTACACACACGTTACAAGTTTCGTCCCGATCGGTCGAGAATCGTAGATTTGTATTAATGACAGACAAACATACAGACAAACAGACAAACAGACAGACAGACAGACAGAGGTCTTCAAAATATATATGAGATGAGTGTCCCAAACCACCTAACGAGTGCACCAAACCATATACATAGTTACAGAACCCATCTAGTAGACAAAAACCAACATGTGAGTATCCCAATCCATACGACGCCCCCCCCCCCCCATATCCAAATATTGTCCCAAAACCTTGGAAGGGGTGTCCCAATCCACCGTACTGGTTTCACAAACCACCCAGACAGAACCTGATGTAGACTGAAGTAGGTAGTACCTCAAACGATACTCAACTGGTGTCATAACCCACACATGCATCTGGTATTCCAACCCACCAAATAAGTGTCACAAACCACCAAATGGATGTCTCAATCGACCTGATAGGGACCCAATCAATTCAACGAATGTTTCCAAACCACACCGGTAATGCTCCAGACTTTGCGACCGATGTTCGAAACCACACAGGTGTGTCCCAAACCATCAAAGGAGTGTCCAATACTATCAAATGAGTGATCATAACTATCAAATTTGTAAAACAAACTATACAATGATCACACATCGAGTGTGTAAAACCACTCAACCAGTGCCCCAAACCACACAATGGGTGTACCAGGGTAACAAAACCACCCATCGGGTGTCCGAAACCACACGTGGCATGCATCCAATATGTACCCCATGCCTATCCCATCATATCTAATACCGTCCCATCCAGTTCTGCAATTTCAAAAGGTTTCGTCCCATCGACAAAAAAAGTTGTTTTAATCTTGATTATGGTCATTAAAATGCTACAGTGATGTCGAAAAGATGTTAATCTAACATTTTATGCAAATTTATCACCGTGGGACAGGGAAATGTGAATGCATGGGGTGATTTGGTGTTTGTTTACATTTTCGTTCTGCAATTTCCTAAGATTGTTCTGCGCTTTACCGCTTCCGTCTCATCAGCGAACAAATATGTTTTAATCTTGATTATGGTCAATAAAATGGGATCACCAATAAAATGCTGCACTGATGACCATATAGAGCCATTTTGGTGCTGCTACATGCTGTATCATTGATAAACAGCAAGTTTAGGGGTTCATCTTAGCTGTTCTGCGTTTTCTAATACTGTCCCATCCTATCTAATACCGTCCCATCCCGTTCTGCAATTTCCAAGGGTTCCGTCCCATCGACATAAAAAGTTGTTTTAATCTTGATTATGGTCAATAAAATGCTACAGTGATGTCGAAAAGATGTTAATCTAACATTTTATGCAAAAATATCACCGTGGGACAGGGAAATATGAATGTATGGAGTGATTTGGTGTTTACATTTTCGTTCTGCGTTTGACCGTAATCGCCTATTTCCGACGTGTCTATTTTTAGCCGATAATATGAGCTTTGTGTTGGCGAATGAGAATATTAAATTGTTGCTCCCTGTACGCCATGTTAATACCGACTATATATAACCATTTTGATGCCGCTACACGCTGTATTATTGATAAACAGTCGGTTTTCTAATACCGTCCCAATACCGTTCCACACCGTCCCAATACCGTCCCAATACCCTCCCATACCGTCCCGTCCCATCGTCCCATTCTGCGTTTTAGTCACTCCCAAATAATGGACACCATATCCTCTACTTACAGCTTGTTAGAGGGATCGTTAAAACAATACAGCTCTTAATTAAGTATGTCGTCAATCGGGCAATCTACATGGCTATCTATAACATTGACCAGTAGTTCCCTTAGGAACTGTTCATATAATAAGTCGTTTGTTGAACTTATTACCTGAACAATTCCCAGAATAGACTGACTTTTGATATAGAATGGGAGAAAGAATAATTACATGAACCGTTATTGATAAAGTTATGGTTCTTATAAGAATCAATAATGAGCCCATGCCAATTTTTCATCTTTGTTATCATAGCTTCTGTTTGACTGATCTTTAGTTTTAACATTAAACATCATGCGTGCGTGTGATGGTGTGTAACGTGCGGTTTGGAGGGGGATCAGTATGCACCATGTGTGCATGCGTGCGTGTGATGGTGTGTAATGTGTGGTTTGAAGGGGGATCAACATACATCATGTGTGCGTGCGTGTGAGTTGGAGGGGGATCAATATGCATTTTCCATTCATTCCTTATTATACGCCCGTTTGAAAAACTACTGAACTAAATGTCATGTGATGCCTTTCTTATTTTAAAGGCTAAAATCTCCCTTCAAATCCAAAGAGAGAACGGCTGTCCGCGTACTATTCAATGCAAGTCATTCTTTCAACATTCCCAGGGGGTGATGACCGATTGACCGTCACTGTAGGAGTCCATTAGCTATATATTGTTATATGTATTCTGTAGACTGGGGCCCGGTCTGTATATATTGTTCTTTTGTGTGCGATGTTTCGATCGAAGATTTCAAGGCACCATCCTATACCAAGTATACGTCCTTATTTGGTATCGAAATCGACGTATTATTGTCTCCAATATTATAGCAACCATTATAAACATGATTGTCGCTGTAGGCGAACAGTCATACTGTCGTGAGAGAGTCAGTTGAAATTTCGTTCCGACAATGTTAATATATTCGTTTAGACCGTTTGAATCGTTTATAATTTCGTTTATTTTTCCATTATAATGTGAACCGAAGCGGAGTGAACCGAGTCTAGTGGAGTGAGCCGGGTCTAGCGGAGTGAACCAATTCGCGAAACTGTTCTCTGACTGCGAAAAATGTTAATGCATTTGTCCAGCGTGTCGGTATTACTGCTACTATTAATTAAACTAGGAAAATGTTTCCGCATGGAAAAAGTAATTGGTATGAACGGTATGACCCGACCAGGTGCATTCGAAACGAAATCCTACGACCATCCGATCAATGAATTAGTATGCGCCCGAGAGTGCAAAGAGAAAGGGTGTGTATCATTCATCTACTCGGACTCTACACACCAGTGTTATTTCTACGACTGGCCTCTGAGTGCTGACAGTCCAGCCAATGTCAAGAGCGACAATGAAGTGTGCTACGTTGCCTTTGACGACGGTGAGTAGAATAGTTTTTGTTCAGTTTTGCTGCATTCTTGGAGTTGAAATATGCTGGTAGATATATACAATAATACTCGTGTTCAAGAACATTTATACCAAGCTTGCCATAGACTCGATAATCATTGTCGAGATGGGCATGGCCGAAATTTCATTGGCCGAATTTAAAGGCCAACTAGATAATGTCACGAATCTCTAATTTGGCTAATGACTTATAGATCATATTCCACCAGTACAAAACCTTGGAAGTTGGAACTTTTTGAAGTTTTGACAGGGAACCTTATAAAGTGGAAAAAATAACATGGGGAATATATTTCTTAATTATTATCTGTTCTTTAATAATGTACTTCACTGTAGGTGAAGGTCCCAACTCTAAATTACATGCTTTTCTGTGACTTGTGTGAACCGTTATCACAACAAACATTCAATTAATTACCCAGGATAAATTCCATAATTGCAAGAATCAAAATCGCTCACAAAGTCACTTAAATCGCGAATTTTTTAGATGGGACCTTCACCTACAGTGAAGTACATTATTAAGAAACAGATAATAACAAAGAAGTATATTCCCTGTGTTATTTATTTTATTTTATAAGGTTAAAACTTCAAAAAGTTCCCAGGTTTTGTACTGGTGGAATGTGCATGATCTCTACGGGCTTTATATCCAGAGTAGAGTTTCATGGCTTGATCTAAAGGCCAACATGCACTTGAGCAATCGAGCTTAACAATTAATCTTGTGGCTTGTTTCCTCAGAGTTATCGGATTCGCTCACCAAACATGATTGAAATTTTGCCAACTCGCAGCAAGCCCATTTGCTCAAGTGTGCGAGGTACGTAAGTAAAATCGCTTAGCCACGAGTTGTGGAAATTTGGCAGGGCAATGTGTAAAATATATATAGCTGCTGTGTTATGTTTGCGATTGGCTGGTGATAACATAGACCATTTGATAGCGACCTGGAAATAGTTAAAGGTACTGAATCCGATCAGACGATCCCCATACCAACAAGATACAACAACAACAACAACAACAACAACAACAACAACAACACCATTTCATCAAAATACGCTTTAGTTATCAGAATCGATTTATTGCAAAAAATAATGCTAAACCATTGTCAACTATGGTATCAAATTTTCCAAAAATTGTTATTAATCAACATTTTGTTCAACAAAATATGACCGTAGTATCATTATTAAAGTATAACGAAATTAGACCGTGTTACCACTTCATCCGCAATTTTGTCCGAACACTCCGCTTGACCACGTGTTTCTGGGCCACATATTATTACACATCTCGAGAAATAACAAACTTCCAAAATCGATATCTGATCACTCTGAGCTTTGATGGGTGGGTTCCTCGACTCGAATCAAATATTGTTTACCCCCGAAGCCAAAGAAATAGTAATTTAGGAGCGTCTGATCGGATTGAGTACCTTTAAAGTCGAAGATTACTAAGCCGGATTGCTCAAGTGTACGAGAGTGGCTAAAATACACGTTTTTGAGGAATTTTTTAAAGCGTTTTAAACGCTGTTTTCGCGTGAATTCTGTTGGAATAGCACTAGCCAATTACTTATACGGATTTGCGTACATTAATCGACGATATTGGCAGTTATGTCCCTGATCTGTTGGTTAATAGGGGACGTGGTCACAATGAAAATATCGCCTCTTTGCGCAGATTTCTTGTCGATTTTGGCCTTTTCTCTTTTTAAACACCTGTACCAAGTTTTGTATTCGAAACATATTTAATGATTATAATTTATCACACTTATAGTCGAGCTTGGCGGTTTTGAACATAGTATACTGAGAATGCTTGACTTTTGTCTTTTAGTCACCTCTCTCAAAAATCACCAAGCACATATCACACGATTCAAGATTAACAGAACAAATAAAAGATCTGTTTCGTCCAAAAAGTCTAAATATAACCGTTGCTTTAACACTGCTATCACGTGCTCGCTCGTGAGATACACCATTGAGATATTTCGTACATCTCTTATCAAAAGTTCCCCTTATAATCTGAAGTAATTCTTTCTCGCATAATTCGAGAGCTTGTTCTATAGTACTAGCTATTCAATTTTCCACAAATTGTAAATTTCATTCGATATTGTCCATGTAGGCCAGAGGGGGGGGGGGGGGGGGGTCGGAATTTTTTTTACAGGGTACAAGGACCGGGTGGGTGGGTGTCCCCGAGCCCGGAATGCAGATTTTTTCTGATGTCATGCAATCGTTTTCCAAAATCATTTCTAAGACAAATTACAGCTTCAAAGTGAATTGAAACAATCAGACCCATATGGTAGTGCATGCTATAGACTGACACAAGTGAGGGGGGGGGCTCTATATTTTATTTTTTTTGTCCACAATTTCTCTCTTTAACAGTTGAAACCATGGGGTGGGTCCGGTTTTGGTCTAAGAAAAAAAATTGCAATGAAAACAAAATCCATTCACATCTTTTCTCATAGTTTATCATGGCTTTTAAAACTTATTATACATAGAGAATACCTGCGTGTTTTGAGTGAATACTGGAAGTATCTCATGAGTGGTCACAGTGAGATACTGGAATCATCACGAGTGATGATTCCAGTATCGAAGTCAAAATCGAACTGATTCCGATTCACATCGGCAATACAATTTCTGCACAACAAACAGAGAGACCACGTGGTTCAATAAAATACTGCCGATAACTCAGAATACACATGCTTCAAATGTCCGTAATATATCAGATAACTTTATTTCAAATATACCAACTTACTTGCTTGTGTAGTATTAGCAATGTGGCCAGCTGTCAAAAAGCCGAAAAACCGTGGGCCTCATTTGTTTATATTAATGATATCAGTCAAGATATTGAATACACGATAAATACAGTGACCACGTGGTCGAAGTACATGGTCGATGTCGATACATGACTACAGTGACTTAAGTCACATAATAACGTGTTGTTCGCCTGATTGGAGCATCTCCTGCTGGGATACTACTCGCCTCGACATTTTGTAGGAGAGCTACTCGCCACACGCCTAGAATGATTTTAAGGGAGCTCCTCACTTCTCACCAGTGATTTCCCACATTGAGAGGACTGGAACTGTGTTTATTTAATGAAATTGATGGTGCTTTTACTTTACATATGCACATAGTTAAACCTATTGCTAATAAGGGACACAACTATCTGTTAAAGTGGGTATTTTACCTTTATAACCATAAATATTTGGGTTTTTAAAGGTTTTGTCACTGGTTTTGTGTGCATATTTTTCAGACATGTGCTTTGTTTGTTTATTTTTTGTGGGTGTACTTGATCAGCGTGCTCTCAGTTCCGGTGCAGACACAATGAGAGACCCTTACCCTGCCAACAACACATCAATTTTGGGGGTGGGTGTCCCCGACCTGGGTGGAAAAAAACTTACGCTCCCGGGGTGGTGGGTCCCCAAAACTGAAAAACACAAAATTTCCACCTTGTATCCGTATTTTTTTTCCTGTGTAGGCGGCCATTTTTGGGACACACATTCTACCGGTATGGTTTATGACTAACCATTGCTTGTGTGTACTTATACTGTGAATGGCTTTAAATTCGTTGGTATCAATTTTCGTGGTTCAGCCATTTATTAGTCCAGGCACATTAGGTTTCACTACGGCAAAAAATAGGGGAAAGCTGAATTTTTCAGGGATTACTAATAAGATGTTTATGGAAAATATGGCAAAAGTCCCCTAGAATCCGAGTTGAGCTTTTTGAGATATCATGATTTTTCGTAACGGTGCAAATTCTGACGAAATTCCATCAGACCATACGCGAATGCAGTCATATGTAGGCTAATTTGCGGACTCAATCTTCACACATACCCGTCCATCGTGGAGCAGGTGTCGCTAGAAATGTGTAATTGATACTAGAGCTTACTATCAGTCGATATTCCATAATTGTGATGACATTTATTGCCGAAGAGAGCATATAAATCGCATGATTCAACATTTTCCTAATAACAGAGAGCGAGTAAAGGTATTCAGACGACAATAAGCTCAAATATGAACCATTAGAACAAGTGGTTAATTCAGAAAAGGAAAGTGATAAGATATATCAAACTATCACCATCCTTAAGATTTTATAGCCGGAAACTTAACACTACCCCCTAAATTGTACGCCATGGCTTCGAGTGTCTAAAAGGCCAAACTACCACATAATAGTCCTGGTGTTTGGCATAACAATTGTGCAAATGGTGATAACGTTATGAAACCTGGCACATAGGTTCCCTATATAAGGTTAATCATTTTCAGATGTGTAGACATCGCGGCAGGTCCTTCCTTAACAACGGTTGCTAGGCAACTGTCCGGCATCGAAGAAATACAAATATGACTGATATTATGGCAGTTTTAACAATTTAAACTATATCATGCAGAATTTTTATGGTGAAAATAAAATTAGGTGTTGTTAGAGTGGATCTGGCTGGAAAATTACCATATTTCTTACTTACTGGGGTGGTAACGGTTGCTAGGGACATACCCGAAATAGAAAAATGCCGAACTGACTGATATTATGGTAGTTTTAAACAAATTAATACAAACTACGTCATTAGCATTTTATGGTGAAACAACTTTAATAGTTGTTGTTGTTAGTGTGGGTTCGACTTAAACAATTACTATATATTTCTGGTAACGGTTGCTAGGGACATACCCGAAATCGAAAAATTCACACATGACTGATATTATGGTAGTTTAAACAAACTAAACTACGCCATGTAACATGCATATATTGAAAACAATTATTATAATTGTTGTATGTGTGAACATGACAGTAAAGTTGCTGCATTCGTTACCCAATGGGTGTTGTAATGGTTGCTATGGACATATCCACCTTTGAAAACATACCATATGTATGAGTTTCTGGTAATTTAATTGATAATACTGTTTCATAATATGGTAATCGTTTCGGGCAATTTACATGATATAATTGTTTCATAATATGCCACATTATGCTTATATTGACAATAATGCATCACTAAAGGTTGTTGTATTGTGTACTGATGCATTCTCATGTGATTCCAATGTGGCAGATTGGTATTGATATTTCAATGTTGCTAGGTAACCACCTACCATTGACAAATCTACTTAAAACTGACTATTCAGTTATTTTTATCAAAATGACATACCTGTGTGGAGTTTATGATTGTATCTTCCATCAATCGATTGTTGGAATACATTTTAATGAGACATGTAATAAATATTGACCCACATTTATGTCGATACCACCTGACCCCCCCCCCATGGAATCCGACATTCACACTACATTTGACAATGGAATCCATGCAGAACACTATAGCATGGTGTGGTAGCATCCCCACCAGTTGCTATACGGTAGGAACTAACTGTGTGTCCTTCCTATCCACGCCATAACTACATATATGTCAATACATTTGCACGGGTCATTTACATGTCTATAGGAGCTCGTACATGAGCATGGCCTATATATTTCAGACTGCGATACCATGAACTACCTTTAGGAACCGGTGCCCATTTCCTATTTGCATGGGCCCATTATCAACCCATAGTTACCATGGTTCATGACCTATCTATATGGAAATGCATCAAATGACGTGTCTTAACTACTGTGTCCATGTCATAGAAAGGGGTATGGACCGATGATATACTATTTAGGGCTGGTTCTATGGATTTGCTGTAGAGACCTGGGTACATGTCATGAGTTCATAAATATAGGCACCTGTGTAATTGCGCTACATGTGGTGTCCACATGGGTCCAAGGCGTATGCGTGGCTGTGATTATAACCTAGATAGTGATGTAACATGTACATCCATGGGATGGGTTCATGTCTTACATATAAATGCCTGGTAATAAGGTCATAACTGTTGGATAAGTTCATAACTAAATCAGCCTGGATACATGGGCTGTCCATAGTGGCCGTCTCAATTTCCTACTTGTATGAGCCTGGGTCCATAGCCATAGTGGTGCACACGGCCAATCTATAGGGACCTCCATCCTATAGGGTGTTGCATGGCATGCATATCGAGACGTGGATCCACGCACAGGCATTTTGGTCCACGACTTACCCGTATGGCCTGGAGTCCATATGTCTCCTATATATGTGGATCAGTCCATTGCCTACCAGCATATATGTGAATCTATGAACTGACTAATAACGTCGGTTCTGTAGCTTATATTTAGGGACCTGTATCCAATGCATACATACTTATAGTCACCTGGGTATTAGCACTACTTAAACGTGCCTGGGTCTTTGGTGTAGATATATCACGTATACTGGGTGGGTCCATATCCTACATATAGGCATCTGCTTATGCCTGGATACAATGCTATATGGCATACATTTATCGGCCTTGGTCCATGGTCTACACATATGGACATGTGTCCATGGCCAACATACAGTGCCATGTGTGTGGGCTATTTATAGGCGCCTCCACCCTTAACCTTCATATATGTGGCATCGGTCCAATATCTATGTTACTGACTATGTATAGGTTGATCTGTCACAAAACTGTCCCATATGTTCATACCATATATATGGTCCTGAATCCATGGTGTACTAATGTATTGGGCATCGGACTTGGTCTGTTGTATCTGAGTACATGGGCACTTGCGTATTCGAACCATGCAACCGTGTCATGGTCCTTGAAAATGCAGCTTAGGTATCATACATGTATAATGGGCTGGGTCCATCGCCATATACATAGTATACTATTGTATTTCTATAACACGGCATCGCTCCATTGCGGCCTTGGTGACCCGGTATAACCCGTCTAACATCGTGGTTAAATGGTGTATGCCTAGTCTGTAGATGCCTGGATCCAAGGCCAATCTATAAGGGCTTATATGAAGTGGTCTGGTTCATAGACTATACATATCCTAGTCTATATGTATGGCCATGTGTCCTATGACTATGTATATGAGCCTGGGTCCCAACTATTGTAGGCTAGGTCCATGGCTAACATATTGGTGGCTGCTATGTTCTTCATATATAGTAGAGTGGGTCCGTGACTTACATTATACATCTAGCTGTGTTGGTCTATGGCTTATATAACTATTATGGTCATGCCTCATATAAAATATAAGCAACGACTTTTCAACTCTCACTTTGAATTCCCGATATCTGAACTGGTGGAGCATAACGGATAATTGTACCCATATGGAAACTAAATTTATAGCACATTCTGGTTAGGCTCACATTAACACCATAAAAAACGAGTTTAGTTAAAACTACCATAATATCAGTGCATTTTTGGTATTTCGGGTATGACCCTGGCAACAGACACCACTCATATAAGTAAAAATTATATGGTACTGTTTTCAGCCAGCTTAACACTAACAACAAGTATTATCATTGTTTTCAACATAAAAGTGCTATTTGGTGTAGTTTAGTTTGTTAAAGCAACCATAATATCAGTCATATGTGCATTTTTATATTTTGGGTGTGTCCCTAGCAACCGTTACCACCTGTAGGTAAAAAATATGGCAGTTTGTCAGTCAGGTCAAAACTGACAAATAAGTTTTTCACCATAATTCGATGCCGGGTAGTTGCCTAGCAACCGTTGCTAAGAAGAGTCTGTTGCGAATGTCGCCACATGTGAAAACGAGCAGTAGCATGACGCGAACATTGCGTTAAAAATCTGAAGTGGGGTACCCCACTAGACACGATATTTAATATTTAGCGCTGAGTTAGTCGACCCGCGCGCAATTTATCAGTTGTCTTTTAAAATATCCATGGGAGTGTTGATGTCACGTTTTGGGTTATTAGTTGTCCACGGCCGGTTTATATTAACCCCTTAATAACAATACATTGTATACATTGCGATTTTCAATTAGTATAGCCACGACTGCCGAGACGCCCCACGGACCCGTATGCAGGTATTTTGTATATCTTGTAGTTGCTTGAAGTTGACCAAGTGTGTCCTGTGCGAATCGACTTTCTGTGTCGTTCACGGCAGATTTTATTAACCCCTTGAATGCACATGTTGATTACAGCTATATAGTGACGCGCGTTTGTCCAAGTCTGCCTACTGGCCAAGCAGTTCCTCGTCACGGTGTCAGTGGCCGGGAATGATTTTTTTTTAATTTCGTCCGGGTTGCGGGACGCTAACAGGGTATTCTGTGAAAATGTACTGGTTTCATTAACCCCTTCAATACCGATATTAGCTATAAGGTGTGGTACGTCCAATATAGTCATATATGCCCATAACGTAACTGATACTATTACGCTAACGCAGGGGGTGGACCCCCCGGGGAGATATACAATGGTCAGACCGGAAGCTATACCCCACAATTGGGGGATCGTATCCCATGCGTTAACGTCGCCAAATGGCCGAGAACCCCATGCATCCGTCCACCCAATTCTGATAGTTTTCAACTGATCACCACTATACGTGTAGCCTAAATAAAACCATACGAATGGGGAATATATACCCCTACCTATGTTATAACAATTATCAAACTATACTGTCGAATAAATTGCACAAGTTGGTACGGGTTGTCATATATAATGATATATATATGCTAATATTTTTATTTTATGTCGTGAACCCATGAGTTCCCGCTAATCGGAAATTCTACCTAGATCTATCAATTTGGGGTGCATATTCTTAAAGGGGCACAAATCATTTAGCATATTGCTATAAACGATAAGAAACGTAAATTCGCCTCAAAATAACACTCCACGTCCCGTGACATTGGATGCCACCATTGTGTTACTTTCACCCAGAAAACAGCTATAAAGAATATTTTGCGTCTAAGCTTTTTATTCCCCAATTTGTTTGCAAAAATCATAGCTAGCGTGTTCACTTTTCCAAAAACGGTGCACAATTTATGTGATATAAATGTTAAGAATAATTGTTTTTATAATATGATTCAAAGCATTGAGTTTTCGAGTTGTTTTTTCACTGAAATTCTAATGGAATTCTCGTTCGGCGCTTTCGCGTCATCCAGGGACGTCGTGTGGGGCGACGCTTATAGATTCGCCCATTTTTCTTAAAGTGTCACTACGCGATGTGACTCGTCTACTGCAAAGTCTATGCACTGATAGATCAGGTCACGCGCTAGCATCTCGACCAATCAAATGCCCGCATTTCAACCAAAACGAAAGTAGTTGTAATTATATATGGAGAAAGGCGACAATTATCGTCAAAAATGTGTTAAGTACGTAAGCATTCCGTATGCACCATTATCACGCTTTCTGGAACTGATTGTGTTGGTATGATTGATGCATCTTATATGGTTAAAGTGAATACATCTCTGAGCAGAATTGATTGCCCCTCAAAACAAAGTATATAGACATCAAGCGTGATCTCACCAAGTCATTTTGTATCAGAAACTCGGAAACTATTACATATCTATTTGAAATATCATAATTATGGTGTTAGAATTTGTATTATTTGTTACAAACAAAATTATGCGATATTTGATGCTCATGTATTTCATGTTATTTGTCAATTAAAACTTAACTTCATGATCATTGAAGATACTCGTTGCCGGAGCGGCAACGCCGCGGTATAGTCTCTGATCGTACCGGCTATTTTCTGATTGGTTGACAATGCAATATTTACCGGCTCTCATTATTATGCTGTCGTGCTTGTATATATAGATCAGAAGGGCATACGCGGAATATATAATTATGGCATCATTTTCGGTAAAACAGGCCGTGCAAATATAGTCTGAGACTGCACACTGGTCTTATAAATTAACGAAACTTCATTCATTTGGCCAAGTGACCGTCAGTCATTTGGTGAATTGCCTAAATTGTTAAATCATTTGGCCAAATGGCTGAATTTTAGAGACCTGAATTTGACAGATTGCCTGCGGAATTATAATTTCTGGCAAACAGTCCAATAACTTCAAATGAAGATGATACATATGACTAAAGCTCATTGTTTTATTGAACACAACACCGCAGCCAAGTAACCAGTTAACAATAATATACTGTACTTTGTGCATATTGAGGAGACGTTTGATGTTAAAGAACGTGCTCAATTATCCACAATGCCACTGGCCACGGCGGTCGTGATCGAATGTTAAAGACATATTATGGACTTGTTCAGGTGTGTTAAACTGTTAAGTTAGTATTGAGGCACTATGTCAACTGGAGGAATGTAGCATTCTACTACATCGCCGAAAATCTAAAACAAATCTACCGTACCACTCCATAGAGAACATCTTCTCAACTACGCCCAATTGTAAATATTTACTTCTCGATTCGGGACGCAACTATCGGCGATAAAATAACGAAAATGATTTAGCCATCGAGAGTCACTAAATTTAATTAATATATGATATTGACGGTTATTAGTCAGTTTGGATTTAATATTTGTAAGAAATAACTTATTTGAGCAATATTATCATCCATTTCTATTTGATCACCCTACCGGAGTGTTTCACATCACTTACAGAAGAATTACAGAAGAAATGGTCAAACATGACCAGAGTCGCAGTGGAACTGTTCAAGACAGTGTGCGTTGATTAGCGGAAACGTGTTAGGCCTGCCACCAAAGGTGTGGTGGTCAGGCCAATCTTATCTAAAGATTATTTTTATCTCGTGGCCAAGTTGACCTTATCGACATGCAGTTGCTACCACATTGTTCTTGTAAGTGGATAATGGTGTATCAGGACCATCTAGTAACATTCTGCATAGTCCGTCCGTTGACATCGAAAAGATCTTGTGATGTTGCGTATCAACTTGGATATATTTCTTCTGTTCGGCGCGCCACACATTTTGCAGCGTGACAATGGTTCAGAAGTCACTGCTAATATAATGTCTGAATTAAAGCAGTTTTTGTCAGAGCTTGTGGTATATACTGCATGGGATATCTCACCATCCACAGAGTCAATGATCTATTGAGCGTGCAAGCTATGAATTGAAAGACATTCTTGTTGCATGGATGAGTGATAACGATACCTCGGACTGGACTATGGTGTGTGAAATATATGAGAGTTCTAGCTAGAACGCAGGCATTAAACAATCACCATAATGTAACATTGTTTGGAGGTGAAGCCAGGATTGGTTTCACATTTTCATCGCTACCCCATGCTGTGATCCAAAAGTGTCGGCGACAATGTGACGGTGCCCATTCCATCTGTCGAGAGAGGACGCGGAGATCAATGAAACATTTTCGGTGCTATAAGCTGTGGAAAACGGATAATATACGATCGGCTACCATTCTGTACATGTAATTGCGGTGGATCTAAGAGATGCAAGATCAAGCGATTTCTTCGCTATAAAAGATGTGTTCTGTAACAGTAGATGTCACTCGTGTGCGAATTATTGAAACAAATTTATTAGTTACCGCATATCATTGTGTATTCTGTGTTACTGTATGTTAAATACCTATAATTTCATAAAAAATGTATATCTTAATCCTTAATATATGTGTATTAAATAGGCATTTGGCACTAAAATTCAGTCAGACGTTTTAGTCATTGGGTTAAAATGACTGGTTCAATGTGACTAATTACTGCCCGGGCAAGCCCGGACACGCCCGGCCAAACCCGGGCAAGCCCGGCGGGCCCGGGCAGCCCTCAAACAGTGTAATGTGATGGCTTATATATATATATATACCTTTATTTCCTCCGCAACGGAGAGTTTAACATTATACATCATACACAAGTTTAGAGTTTCAACATATTGGTGACAAAAATAAACATCAATTTATCACATGGTTTTATACACAAAATATGCGCAATACAAATTCAATGAGATATGTGCATTGCAACGGTTGGCCTCGTGTATTTATAATTTCGCGGAACACTTCACCTGGATAAAGTATCTGTCTGATGGAGAAAGACGGAGTTGTCTGCGATATAGCTTTATTTGCGTTATAGAGTTGTTGAGTTATTATCACGTTTAGTTAGATGCCACTCCGACTAAATACAAATTATTCATGTATATCTTGTTTTCTGTCTCCGATCAGAGCGGTTCGTGAGCTGTTTATATGTGATCCATTTAGTCCACAGATTCTAGCCGCATCAGATCCGAATATATGTTCCACAGCTTGAATGCATTGCGAGCAAGAAACAAGGCGAATTGCTTAATATCATTTACGAAGTCGCGAATGGATGGCGGGATACATGCAAGAAATATCATCAACTGATCTATGGGGTTCAAGTTGTCAATATATAAGAAACATGGTATACCGAAATCCTCTATGACGTTGAACCATATTTCAATTCTTGTTTCGGCTAAGGCGGGACACAAGAGAATTGCATGCTCGATTTCGTTTTCAAAAAGTTTATGACATATCTGACACTTCCCGTGTACTGGGGACAAGGCCCGGGCCAGGATTTTGGCTATTTCTAGAAATTCAAGCTTATGTTGAGGATAGCTTCTACATGCTAGCCATAGAGGTGAAATTGACAGTGAACTATGATTATTTGCGAATGGGACTAGGGAATGTTCATTTCGTAATCTTGTCTGCCATGACTGCTCGTTTGATTGTTTGATTTTTGTTACTATGAGGGATTTCCATGTCTCCTTGGATGGGAAGTGTCCTTCTTCTAGAAATGATGTTAGATAGGGTGTGAGGTTATAGTTGTCAAGAATTCTCATGATTTCTGAAATAAACGATGCATTACAATTAGGTTGTTGAATGTGACTCTTAAGACGGAACATGAAAATCGTTTTCGATGTCTTTTCATGTGCCGTCCTGCAAAGACATCCAAGCAGACTAAGTTTTCTCTTGTCAATAACTGCTGATAGAGAGGATAGTCCTAGCAAGCCTTGTACCACATCTGTGCGCGCCCTATAAGGGAGTCCTTGAATTTGTTTTAAGCAAAATCTGTGAACTTTTTCCAGTGTGTTTTCATTTGTCAAAGAGATGCCGCAAAGGAATTCAGACCCATATAGGCCTTTGGGTAAAACTACAGTGTTGTACAAAGTATTTGAACTGAGGGGCGTTATGCCACCGGCATACATACCAGCGTTACTTAACATGAGATACGTAGAGCGTATTTTGTGGCATATGTGATCAGTTAGATGGTTGCCCATGTTAATGTTTTGTAATGGGATTCCAAGGTGTGTGACCTGATCTGATTCCGACACGTGTTCATTATTTATAATCCATACAACTGTTTCTCGGGATTTTTGTAAGGAAGATGGTTCATTAAAGATGACTACTTTGCATTTATCCTGGTTGTATTTGAATCTCCATTTCTGACTGTATGAACTGCATAGGTCACACAAAGTTTGGAGGCCAGAAGAGGTTAGAGACAAGAGAGTCATATCATCGGCTTGGGTTGGAGATGCGCAACACGCAGAGCCCACTCGCAAACCATGGTGACTGTTTTCAAGTTGGAAAATTAGCTCATCGATGAAGATCATGTAAAATAAGGGGGAGAGTATACTTCCTTGACGCGTTCCCTGTTGTATATCGACGTATCGCGAAATCGAACCATTGAATTGAACAGAGCATTTTATTCCACTTAACAAAGAACTGATAATATGCCATATTTTACCAGTGAATCCACGTTGATAGAGTTTGAGCAGGAGACCGTGAATCCAAACTGTGTCAAATGCTTTACGTACATCTAAAAAACAAGCAAACAGTGGGCTGTGATTTTCGGCCGTGAAGGCGATACTTTCATGAATTATGAAGGACGACGTGAGGCAGCTAACACCTTTTTGAAATCCATGCTGTAGTGGATGTACTTTGATGAGATCTGTTGAAAAGGTTTCAAGACGGTTCAAAATAATTTTTTCAAATTTTTTATATAGAACAGGGAGCAATGTAATAGCACGATAATTATCGAATTGTTTTTTGGATTTATTGCCTCCTTTGAAAAGCGGTACCATAAGGCCGAGTTTGGCTCGTGCTGGGACATGGTTGAGTTCAACCATTTTGGACATTAATGTTGCAACTGTGCTCTGCAGGCGCTCTCCACCATAAATTATATGTTCATAACTTAAGGTGTCTAATCCAGGAGCCTTGCCTTTCTTGGCATTGTGCAGTACATATTGTACTTCATCAATAGATACATTGAAACATAAATCTGCATCAAGATCGCTATATCCGTGCGACGAGCGTATGTTCTCTATTTCAGCGTTAACATATGAAAAGTGTTTTTCGTCAAAATCGTTAGATTTTAATGGGGAATAGAGGTTCTCATAATAAGATGACCATGCTTCAATTACCACCCGTGGGTCTCTAAGCGTGGAACCGCTTACTTCAAATAAACAGTGTGATGCGGTTTGCCGTTGAACTTTCCTTTTGTTGAAAGCCCTAAAAAAGCTGTTTATGTCAAGTTCGGCCATTTTGTCTAGCTTGTCATCCATTTCTTTGAGATAAAGCTCATTCGATTTGCGGAATTGTGCACGAAAGAGACACTTTGCGTCTTTATATGATCGATATGCAATGTGTGATTCCTCCCTTGGTCTCCCGGCAGAGATCCACACTTGACGCGCTGATGTCATATTATGATGCAGTTCTTTTAAGATATCATTCCAAAAAGGTCTGAGGTGGCGATTGAACCTCCTAGACGGTATGACTTGTTGGGTGGCATTTCTTATGACTGACACAATTTCATCATAGTAGCTGTCAAGCTGATCTACGGTTTGAATGCATCTATCATGTAAGTTGAAATTTATAAATGATTGGTAGGCGTTGATCAATTCAGGGGATGCACTAAAGTGTTTCCAATTGATTCTTTTGGTTGCAAAAGGTATTTTATTGGGGCATGAAATTGTGTCGTAACAAATTTGTGCAAAAAGTGGGCGATGATTTGACACATTATTTTCTGAGTCATCTACGACCTCGAAGCGACCTATTTTGTGAAGTTCTGCTGTGGGTATGATGATGTGGTCGATTATAGTTCCTGGGCCCCCATCGGCGGGAATAAACGTTGACAAGAAGCCTTTGCATAATGGCGAGGAATGGATAGTCGTGAGTTTGCACTTTCTCAGAAATCGCGACAATGTTTTATTCCTTCCACCTCATTTCCCCGGGTTCCCATTGAAATCACCCATCAGAACGATATGACCTAGTGAACTGAATGTGGAGAAGATATCGTTCAGTTTCTGGATGTATTCCTGGTAAAATTTGACGGTATAATTTGTGGAAGGTAGGTATACTTGGAAGATGTATAAAAACACGCCAGATTCTAATTGCATTTGTATTCCACAGAATCTGTCGTCATTAAGTTCAAGAACTGTTATACGTTCGCTCAGTGTCTTTTTCCACATGAGACATATACCACCTTTGTATCTCCCCCTCTGCATCGGGAGGCGTTGTGAGGAATCACAGACTGCGTTGTACTCGTACGAAGAGCTGACAGTATCGAGAAAGTGGACATTATGTGCATGTAACCAGTGCTCAGATATTCCACATATATCGATGTCGAATTCACTGAGCAGCTTGTTCAAATATAAGCTACTGGATAACATGCCAGTGCAATTCCAAGTAAGTAAATTTAGCATCATATGCATGTATAGTGTTGTCAAAAAGACATAAATAAGACCAACAGTGCGTGCACACTACAATCACCCTAATCACACTAATAACCTATGACATGTGTTGATGTTGTCTAGATATAAAGATCTCATATGGTACCCAATCAGTGCAAATTGTAGATTTGGGCCAGAAGTTAGGCCCTTTGCTGAATTCGGCGTCGTTAGATTGGACATTGATCCGAGCTGTTCGCGTTCCGTCTTTCCTCAGTTTTAAAAGTCGTACCATTGAAAATTTTACTTTGTTGTCAAACAGAAAATTCGCGATTTCCTCTGCTGGAATGTTTGCCAAGAATAGCCTGGATGTTTTTATGGGGTGTTGGTTGCGCGAGCGGTAAATGTCCGGATCGTCGTCATGTCTATCTGTGGTATGCTGTGATCGGCGCCTTCGGTAACTCTCTCGCGGCGATTGCGATTCGTGATAATTAGAGTTATTCCTCTTTTGTTGCGGTGAATCCTCTTCACTAGATATGTCACTGTACATGTTTGTATGCGGGGAAGAATGCGAATTTGTTTGCGCTTTGCTCTCGTTTTGTCGGAAGCTGTTTCTCATCTCTTCGCGCAATTCATCGAGAACAGTGTATATACTTTCATATTCATCATGATCACAGGCGACATTGACATGAGAATCATCACGACCATCTCCATTATCACTGTATGGGTTTTTGAGGTTAAGACAAATGTTGTCTGCCTGTTCCTTAAGTGCATAGTCCAGATCGTCTCTAAATCCATCAAGATTTTCACACAAGCAACGTCCAAAGTCGATTATTGTCGTTTTTAATTCGTCGAAGTGTTGAGTGTCACGTGAATTCGTTGTGTTGTCCAATTTGTTTACCCTGTATTTCAGTGTCCCAATCGAACCGCTGTTACGATTTACTCCGCGAACAATTCCATGTGCTTTATCGACTGCATCCTCAATGTCACTTTCCAGTATTTTAATTTTCGCTCTCACGCTCGATACTCCGTCACACTTATCATCAATGCATCGCTGTATTTTAATGTCATTATCATCAAATTTCTGAGAGTTTTCAGTCACGATTCCATTCACATCATTGAGAGTGGCCTTTATTTCCTCGATGTCTGAAGTGATCACTCGCAGAACAGTTTGGTAGGATTCTCGCATATCCATGTTCTTCTCAATGTTAGTCACGCGGTCATCGAGTTTGGTTATCGACTCATGAAGCGCTGGAAGTCTCTCCAATATCTTATTATTGGATTCCTGATTCTGTTTAAGAAGACACAAGACTTCGTTCTTAAAGGCACATGAATCATCTGGCACACCGAGTGGGGGAGAGGTTTCCGGACATATGTTGGCACTATCATTTTGAGAAGTGAAGCTTGGCTGCAATAATGTTTGTGTCATATTGCGGCTTGAGCTGATCAGGTCAGTTAACACAGTGCATCCATCGACAAGGAACATCATCATAGTGTAAATATCCTCTGCTAGTTTATCTGCTAAGGAAAGACCCCCTTTAGTACTGGTGTCACGGCGCCTTTTAAGTGTGCTCTGAGGACCATATTTGTAAGAGTTTTCTGCTTTTACTTCAACGAATATGGCATTTCTCATTTGGAGGAGGATGGAGTCTTTCACAACGTCATCACTAGTTGCTGAGAGTTTTATATATTTTATAATGATATCCTTCGGATCAGAGCTCAAAAACTGCAGTATAGCTGTGATAGCAAGGGATGAAGCTGCAGTTTGTTCGTAGTGTCCGGTGTTCATTACGAGATCCCTGAGTTGATCAAGAGCGGTTTGTAGGTCTAACATGTCATGTATGTCACCTTTCTGTAAGTCGTTTGGGATTTGATAAGATGTTAGACTCTGATTAATGAACATATTATCAGGCATGCTACAATCATGGTTATTGGATTCCGTTAACTCCATAAGTGTTGCACCAGTGACAGAGTCGACAAACACTTCGCCTTGTGAAGAACTGTTATTCTCGAGCGCGAACAGGCGTGTAACGGGAGAAGAATTATGATTAATCTCAGGTGAGCTGTCCAGCCAGTGAAAAGCTCCTGGTATCATGTCAATGGGTTACTCTGGAGTTGTGTAATGTTTATTGTTCTGTTCGCTCAACCGTGAAATTTTCCCACGGCCAAGATTCCGCTACTACCCGTAGTATCGGTGAGTAGAGTTCACATGGACAGTGGGCAAGGACGAAAACATGGCGAACACAATACAATAAGAGTCACTTTGAATAGGCAATTTGGCAATTGTTCAATACACAAAAAACATACTTTGGTAGATATGATCGTTCCATCGCGGGACATGATCGTGACCCCGATGACATCCGTTGCACTTTTGTAAAGCAGGATAGACGATATCTAGCTGATATTTGGAGAAAAACTTGATAATATTCGCATAAACATTTTCTGAACTTGTAAACATTATAACCGGAAGTCCAAAATAAGCATAGATTATGAAAATTTACTTTCTGTGTCATCCACCTGTGGGTTTATTAACCCTTTAAATGCCGATATTGACTAAAATAATACGGGAGAGTCCGGGCTCACAGGGACCCGATCAGATTATATATTGATGATTAATGGTAGCGAGGCACTTACTAAAGGTATACTGTGAAGATTGACTTGCCATCTCGTTCATGACCGGACCAGACGAACACAGGAGGGCCCGGACCAGACGAACACAGGACGGCCCGGACCAGACGAACACAGGAGGGCCCGGACAAGCCTTATGCTTGGACTATTTGGAACTAACTTTGGTATTTATTAATTTAATCCGTCTTAAATGTATAACATTGAGGTGTGTTTAGAAAAAAAATACTCAAGATGGCTTGCAAAAGTCCACAAAATTTGAAAGAAAAGTTGATATTTTCACATATATCCCGAAAATTATTCTATACTCTTCTGTAAAGGTAGCAAATTGTGATTCACTTTGTTATTAAACATGCTAACTAATCAACTGGCAACTAAATATTCTATTCTCGTTGTCCCTTTTAAGTGATGCAGAATGTAATTTTGCCGAAAACTTCTTATGGGATTCTGGTCATGTTTTTGAACGGAAATGAGCAGAACTCTGAAAACGGATTGAGAGGGGCATAATTATATGCCTACGCTGGCCCAATAACAGGTGTAACCATTATATGAAAGTGGGCGCCAGACCAGGTAACAGTAGGCCTTTTAGAAAGTCAAACAAGAAGATTAGTGAAAAGCTGCTTAATAACATCAAATTATGGGCCATTGGCATCAAGATTGATTGACTAATGTCACGAATGCCATTTCCATCATTGCAAGTATGTCAACAAACATATTAAACAGAGCCTAAATATGCTCATTAAAATCAGCGTCATGACTCGGAACTCGCTTCAACCTTCAAGAGTTATGGCATTCATTATATTGACAATTCAGCGAATAGTCGCTTGCATGCAGTTGAGGAAAGATGTATTCCAAAGTACCCCACTGACGTTCTATCAAATATGGCGAAATTTATTAGCTAGATCGCCAGTTGCCTAAATCAGTAATAACACTTACAGGATATATTTGTGTGTGCTCTACTATGGGTATAACTCCCCATTACTATTACATCGTTCTGCTAGAGATCAAAACACTTTCCAGTCTAGGTATTGTGAGATAACTACCCATTATAATCTCACAACTTGATTCAAACTATACGAATGTCCCAATATATAAAACCCCAAACTCAGATATTCGTGTTCGGTTCTCGAAACCTCACACGTCTTAATCTCAGCGAAGATATACACACAATGAAGATGGCTCCCAAATATGGTCAAGGGAAATGCCCATAACGAAGGAACCAATCCCGATGTGTATTGCCAAACGCCTCATCTAATATGCGTCCCAAATAGTATATAAGAGACAACCACATCCCATCACCTCATGCTTTCACTAGACTCATCTCCTCCCTAGATCATATCCAGGCATCATTCACACCAGGCATCACCCATTCGGGGACATCATTTCGCGGCGACTATTGATCATTATATTTGTACACACTGCATATCTTATTCACAACATAATAAAGACTTGTACCTACTATATCTATGTGTTCATTACCTCACATAGTATTAATGGTACCGTGAACAGTTCTACGTCTCACCACACAACTTGAAGTCTCGGCCACTAGACGATCACTACAGAGCAGAAACAATCTCAAACCGCTACTCAACCACGGGGATACAGCCTTACACTCCAGCCACGGATAGACAGCCTCACACACTAGACCACTGCACCGGTCAACCATAACTCAACCCTTCGGACACACAGGACCGCATACCAACCCTTCGGTCACACAGGACCGCATACCAACCATTCGGACACACAGGAACCCTTCGGACACACAGGACCGCATACCAACCCTTCGGACACACAGGACCGCATACCAAACCTTCGGACAAACAGGACCGCATACCAACCATTCGGACACACAGGAACCCTTCGGACACACAGGACCGCATACCAACCCTTCGGACACACAGGACCGCATACCAACCCTTCGGACACACAGGACCGCATACCAACCCTTCGGACACACAGGACCGCACACCAACCCTTCGGACACACAGGACCGCACACCAACCCTTCGGACACACAGGACCGCATACATACTCATCTGATATAGACGAATCAACCTTTTATTCTCATACAACCAGCTCACATCGTGTATCCAGCTAAAAACATTACTCACGCCTCTTGCAGACCAGATTCAGATCCACATAAACATTAACATCCGATTTGGACATCCTTCGGCTTCCAATAAACACGACAAGAACATTCTGTACATCATTCATCATCACAGACTTGTGCACATTATTCTTTTCGGAAATTGGTGAGTGACCATCTTTTCTTTCCCATTTGCTGTCAAATTGCACACCCCCTATTTTTAGCATTCTTTTACTCCTTTTTTTCACGTGGGTTATGGACACATCACCTGATTCTACTACACCTACACTACCTACCCATCCTACTACAATACATGCTTCATACGATCAGCCCATACCACCCACCTCTTACAAACAACATTCAGTTCTTAATTTTAAAACTTACTGTAGATACGCTTTACCCCACCAAGTAACTTTATCGCCACAACTCATTAAATATTGCAATCCCATTCGCATTGATATAACGCAAGATACAATCCGGTTATACGTGCGTTGTATGATTACAAATAACTACTCAGGACATACACTAGATTCTTGGAACGAGTGGCATACATTGCCGGCTCATTTTACGGATTATCCAAAACTTATTGTCAACTCTATAGTTGCGGCAATTCCCATAAAACATCCTAATAAATCACCTGAATCGTGTCAAATACACCTGAATCGCATAATACATCGCCACGGCACTTGGAAAAAAATACAACATATTTCGCACCCATACCATAGATCCCAAAACAGACACCGTTAATCCTTAATAACATAATGGAGTCACCACCTCCGCAGAGCAGCGATTATTTTCATCCAAGCCAAAATTATCAGCATCACCTTGAATTAAACAGGGAAATGGACCGATCAACCGCAAGATCCCCCCACACAGACATTACTAATGAAATGGGCAAAGATGCTCAAAACTTGCTATTGTCACGGCTTACCCATGAAATTAGCCATTTCACTAGTTCTATCCGCGACCAGACTGAAAGTTTAAAAACACAAACAACAATAACAGCACTGTTGGGGATGAATTCCATTATTGAACCCTTCGATGGCAAGCCTGACGATTTTCCCCAATGGGTCCATGCGGTGGAAAAATACTCCCGCGCGATTTCGGCACAAGATGAGACTATCATAAAAATTGCCGCTCAGACATGTAAATCTCAAGTTTCTGAATTTATTCAACGCTTCATAAATGAAAATAACACAGACGGAAAATTCACGTTCACCTGGACCGATCTGAAATCACAGTTACGCTCATTATTCAGTTCCATAACTGATTCTCCTCAAGCCCTTTCCTCATTACGAGCCATTAGGCAGAGACATACGGAAACAATTGCCATGTTTGCAGAACGCATATGTACTCTTGCTAAACACGCGTTTACTGATGAAATTAACACAAGAGCAGTGCAAACACAATTAGTAGCATTTTTTTCCGACGGTATTCGCGACTCTAGTATCAAATTCAGGCTTCTCAAAGACGACCCCGTAACGCTTGATAGAGCTACTGATATTGCCCTACGCGAAATGAACCTTCGGCAACGCTATCGCTTACGTTACGGTGAACATCATAATGATTATAACCAATTCCCACAGTTACAATCCCCTCAACCAATGGATATCGACAATAACCACCGGCACATTCCAAGAGGGCCATCACAATCCACTTACACCCCCCGCCAATCCAAAGACAGACACCGAATCAATGATCACCCCCACAGGCGCCAACCTTCAAATTCTCACCACCCCTACTCTGAACCAAGGGTCTCCCATCCCAACCGCATCCAAACCATGGATGCAAGATATACTACAACAGCTCAACGAACTCTCTTCTGTACATACTGCAGATTAAACAATCATACCACAGACCAATGCAGACGTCGGGCTCAAAATAATAACCAATTTTTAAACAGATAAGGACTCATTGCTACACAAATTTGACCCCAAGTAGACGCAAGCCAATGAGTCCTATTACACATCAGATTAGCACCATAGGCGGCCACAATCATAGATATGCTAAAGCTCATCGAACATACGAATCTCAAGAGCAAAGAGTCTGTGATTCACAGCTGCAGCACATTAATCATTACCCCACGCTACCATCAAAGTGCCAAAACCAACGATATATTAATTACCGCACGCGGCGCCCACTTAATCTCCCTCGCCACAGGCAGGTAACACATACCACCTTCTGCCATAACAGGTGTCCCTCTATGAAACCCAGATTTCATAATTCTTCCAATAAGTCTATCTCACCGCTTCTTGACTTAAACTTTCCTTCCCATTTTAAAACCCTGAATCGCCTTGAAAAGCCCAAGCACCAACACATTACTAATTCTTACTCATCATCCAAAAGAAAGTCAACATGCACCAATTCTCGCGAATCACATTCCAATACTGCAATTAACCCTATAATACCATCAGTCAAACCCATACAACACACTATACCAGTACTTAAATATCCAAGTGATATGACAGATGGTGCTCTAAACCAAACACCATGCTCAACTATCATTAAAATACACAAACAACGGATTAGATCACTATTAGACTCCGGGGCAACCACCAGTTGCTTGAAATACGACATTTATAGATCCATGCCAAATCGACCACCTTTAATTAAAGAACATGTGTTACTCACATCAGCCGATGGTACACCAATGAAAGTTTTTGGATCCACACATCTCACATTTAGAATCGGAAAACTCATTCTTACTCACAAATTTGTCATATGTGCAACCTTGTCACGTCCTTGCATTTTAGGGCGCGATTTTATGAAACAACACAGTATTAGACTTTACTTTGATCTAGAAAAATTCAGAATAAAGAATCAATTATACCCGATGTTAAGGGATGGTCACATTGCATCACTCATCCGATCAACAAATAACGTTTCATTATCACCCCAATCATGCGCCATCATAACAGGCAGACTCATAGGGCCAAATGATATGTTTAACACACCTATAATCCGAATAGGCAAAGGTAACATGTCCATTTTCGAACACGAACCAAATGTACATGTAACCGACACGCTAGCAGATGCAAATAATCCCAATATTTGCGTCATGATAGAAAACCAATCGGCGTCACATATGTCCATTAGGAAAGGTCGTGTGATAGCACAAGCATTTGGCACTCAAGAGCAAATGATATGCAGGGCATCCGATGAGCAAAACATTAACTCATCTCCGCCAATCAAACACAGTATAAACACCATAGGTGACCGGCAAGACATTAACCCTCCAGTCACTAAGACTCAACCTATATCTGTCGATGATATCGTGGCACCTCAACACCTTCAACAGCAAATATTGCAACTAGTATCACAATACCCTGATGTTTTAACAAATGACATAAACAAGATAGGATATTGTCCAAAAATTAAAATGAAAATCGACCTCAAACCAAATACTTTACCTATTTTTTGCAAAAAATATCCGACACCACTGAACAAACAACGAATTATGGCTGCTGAGATAAAAAAATTATTAGATGCAGACATTATTAGACCAACTGCCCATTCATCGTGGGGATTTCCCAGTCTCCTCATCCGCAAATCCACACCCAACCCCGACGGGACTCCAAATTACCGGTTGGTAATCGATCTGAGAAAACTCAATGATGTTTCCATTCCATTAAAATGGTCTATGCCTAGTTTTACAGAAATATCGTCCAAGTTACTCGGCTCAACTATTTTCAGTATCTTTGATTTATCAAATGCTTATCATGTTATTGGAGTCGTACCCGAAGATGTTCCCATATTAACTATGAATACGTCCGAAGGACAATACAGTTATCAAACAGCCCCGATGGGATATGTCTCGAGCTCAGGGTATTTTTTAAAACTCATGAACATGGCCCTACACGATTTACCATTTGTAGAAGGATTTGTCGATGACCTGATCTGTCATAGCTCCGATCCTCAAACGCATATACAGCAGCTCACAAAATTATTTGACAGACTCAGGGAATACGGCTTAATAGTTAAACTATCAAAATCTAAATTTTGCCAACCACAAGTCAAATTTTTAGGGCATATTATTTCCGACAAGGGCACATCCCCTGACCCTGAAAAAATTTCAATTATCAAGTCTCTACCACCTCCGAAATCAGTTAAAGAAGTCCGCAGATTACTGGGAATTCTTAATTTTTACAGGTCATATTCTCCTACTTTCGCATCTACGGCATTGCCTTTAATCAAACTCACAGCCAAATATGCTAAATTTGTGTGGGATGCGCCGTGCCAAACAGCGTTCGACACGCTTAAAGAAAGCGTAGCAACCGCCCCATCTTAGCTTACCCAAATCCCGACAAACTGTTCATTCTGACAGTAGATGCATCTATCCATAGTATCGGGGCGATACTATCACAATATGCTAATAGCCAAGATGATAAACACGTTGAACTACCAATCGCGTTCGCCAGTAAAAAACTTAACAAATCACAAAGGAATTATTCTGTCACGGAAAAAGAAGCATTCGCTATATATACGTTTGCAAGGCAATTTAAATTTTACTTACAGGGATCCCAAGTAGAGATTAAAACAGATCACTTACCCCTCATCCACATGTTTAAAAAACAGGATCTGATAAACACAAAAATTCAAAAATGGTTTTTGGAAATATCAGCATTGAACCCAAAAATTACTTATATTAAAGGCACGAACAATGTTACGGCCGATTTTTGCAGTCGGATAAACCCCGACAAACACCCGTGCATCATTTCTTGCACAGATAGCGACCCAAATCCACCCACCAATCCCCTTGTACAGGATGTTAATATACTTGACATGAAAGATATTCAGGAATTCTCAAAACGAAATAAACAACCAAAAAAGAAAACGGATTCTGAATCATCAGTTGATCTTGACGACAGCCCGGCCCTTCCTCCTATAACTAATATAAGAGATGAACAATCAGCAGACCACACAATCACCGAGATTATCAAACAAATGCAATCAACAAATATACCCGAAAAATTAGCAAAAACCTTTATTCTCAAAGATGGTATCCTACACTATATATCAATATATAATGACATACCTAAATTACGAATATATATAACGGACAAAATAGCGCAGGAAGTTATATCCCAATATCACAGTCTCGGCCATAGAGCGGTACAATCGCTATACGCGACCATACGAAACAGATATTACACACCTCAGTTGTTTGCAAAAATTGTCACATACATAAACAATTGTCACACATGCCGACAACGAAATGCTTATAATCCAAAAATCCCGCTTCAACCAGTCACTGCCCCATCAAGGCCAGGACAGCTCATAGCCATCGATCTTATGGGACCATTTTCCCCCAAAACACAGTCAGGAAATAGATTTATCTTAACTATTATTGATCAATTTTCATTACATACTTTAGCATACGCATTACCTAACAAAATGGTGGATACAATTTTAGAAAGATTGAATTCAGAGTATTTCACTTTATTTGGATCAGTTGAAGGTATTTTAACGGATAATGGGTCCGAGTTTGCAAACTCTACCTTTACTGAATTTTGTAAATATTACCATATCAATCACCGCCTCAGTTCGTTCTACTCACCCCAAAGCAACGGGAAGTCAGAACGCTCGCATAGAAGTCTAGCATCAATCATTTCAACAATCACCCAGGCAAATGTAGAAAATTGGGACCTATATCTAAATTATGCATCACAAGCAATGAACTTCCATTGTTCCAGTGTACATACACATTCACCATTTTTTCTAACTTTTTTTAGAGAACCACAGATAAGCATAGACCGAATTTTAACACACAGAGAAAAGTATTTAGGAGAGGATTTTTTAGCCACCACGCTTAAAATCAACACATTATTTTTAAAACTACAAAATCTCTTCTCGAAACAGCCTCTCGCAACCACAAACAGAACAAAGGTGGATCTATTCCAACCTTTAAAATAGGCCAATCCGTCTATTACAAAATCCACCAACCAAATCACAAATTTTCATTTAAATATGAGCCGTTTTGGCGTATCTTGAAACAGACAGGCCCCATATCTTACATATTAAGACATGACCTATCTGCTAAATTAACAAAATCACATGCTAAACACATCAAACCATCCCCCGTTGATTGGCCTACACCTCAAATTCCCAATCACTTAAAAAATAAACGACATAATCGATTTGCATTTCCACCGAGTGAAGCCAGTGTCGATAATAATAGCTCTCAATCCACATTGGAATCAGACGATGACCTCAAAACGACGGCAATTAAGCGCGCTCAACTTGAGCGCTCAAACACAGACGACAGCTCTTCAATACCATTGGCTGAATTAGCCAACAGACTCATGGCTTCAAAACATTTTAATAAAACAGACAGCCAATCACCCCCGGATTTTTCACCCAGCGACCAATCTAGGCCCCAAACACAGGAACCAAATGTCATAAAACACAAATTAATTACACAAAATTCTTATAGTACGACGCCAGACACAAAATCGGATCGCGCAGATAACAAACGCGGCCGGCATCGTAAATTATATACACCATACGCCAAACACACGCCTAAAGATTCATCGTTTTCTAATTCCTTCCAATATACATCACCCGACACCCGTTCGACGAATTGGTCAAACGAAAGTACGGAAACATATGATTTATATCAGATGACAACTGATATCGAACATTCATAATTATGTATCAAAATACTTCACAATCACTAATGATAGATAGTTTACATAACTTTTATTAGTATATATATCAAACAGGGCATCGTCCCGTTTCCCAAATCTCTAATTCAATTATCGCTAACAGGTGTACATTGAGTCATGATGCCGAAGTAAATTTAACCGACATGTAATATATATCTTTCGCTAATGACTGACACTCGGCGTCTTTGACTAAATTGTTTATTCACGAAACATACCAATCTGTCGATCATTCTAACAGGTGTACATTGAGTCATGATGCCGAAGTAAATTTAACCGACATGTAATATATATCTTTCGCTAATGACTGACACTCGGCGTCTTTGGATAATTGTTTATTCACGAAACATGCCAATATGTCGATCATTGTCTCTCACATCAATCTCCGAAATATGGCAAACTCCCGTTCATGACTCAGTTACATCTTCATTCCCTCCAATATACTTAACTCAATCATATATTCATTGGCATAGCCCACCTACGCCACAATACACTATATATATTATATAGTAGTTGATACAATAATCACGGCATATTTCCCTCAATACCACCCCCCCTCCTGCCAAACAACGCTCTTTATCATAAGAACGATTGGTACAGAAACCACGGCATATTATCCCTCAATGTAGACACCCCCACCCACCACCGCCACAAGACACTATAATTATATTATATAGTAGGTGATACAATAATCACGGCATATTTCCCTCAATACCACCCACCCCCTCCTGCCAAACAACGCTCTTTATCATAGAACGATTGGTACAGAAACCACGGCATATTATCCCTCAATGTAGACACCCCCACCCACCAACGCCACTATAATTATATTATATAGTAGGTGATACAATCATCACGACATATTTCCCTCAAGATCCCTTCTCCCAATACTGCCAAATAACGTTCTTTATCACAGAACGATTGGTACAGAAACCACGACATTTCCACCACCATCACTGATTTCCCAGCTCGCTTCTCACATACATTTACCGACATTATTTGAACCCACGAAACCCAGAAGCAAACGTATAACACTCTTTACTATAGAGCGTATATTATATCATTTCTCCCATATTCCATACGTTCCCATAAACTCTCCGAAATAACTAAAACCAAATTTATTCGAACGAACAAACAAACGCTCTTCATTATAAAACTTAGATAACCGAATCAATAACAGTATTGAACTCTGTAATAATTCTTGGCAGCGGTCTAATAATATATTTATCTCTTTACATTTCAACCAATCTTAGACTATAATTAAATAATCTTTGGCGATTTAGCACGTTTACAAAAGTTACTCTTTGTAGCTCAACCAATATTAACACCTTTGGGGCATTACCACGATTACAAAAAAAAAAAAAAAAAAAAAAAAAAAAAAATACATTTCTTTTCACTGAATTTATCAGCAAGATGTTATTTCTACAGGCTAACACGGTGAATAACCACAAAAACAATTCAATTCATGTTATTGTTGGCTAAACACCGTGCCAGCTTGCAGAATGCAAGCCAACTCTTGATCCAGGGACGCTCCAAATTCATCAGGGGCAGCATTCACAGCGACATCTTCTTACAACACTCTCCGATGTTGACTCCAGATGTCCACGATTCGCTGCCTTTCATCTATGATCTCCAGCCGGAGATTTATCACCGTCTGGCATCTTTCTAACTCAGACACGGTACTAAAGTACCGTGCCCAATCTATACTGGTCCCTCCAGCAAGGCACACAGCAACTATAACATCATGAAATGCCAGTATGTGGTCCACATACTGCATTGTCACCTCATATTGACTGGTTTCTAACACGGCAACCTCAGCCTCCAAGAATCGCAAGTAATCAGACATAATGAAAATTAAGTCAGAAATAACACTTGTCGATATTCCCAGACCTTATATACTCATCTCATATTGGCAGATAGCGTCCGTATCGAATCGAGACGCTGTGCCAAACCAAGTAAGCACTCTCGAAGATTCCCGAGGGACATGCTAGGCACTATCTATCTCTTCGATACATCTAAACATAATATCCAATGATAAATAAACACACTAAACATCATATAATAGTCAGATATAACTCAATGCTGGCAAGTCCAGTGTGCATCGGTGCACAATGCACACAGGGCAAAAACTTGCTTCCCTCAAACAACAAAAACAAAATAAATACAATAAAAATATGTTACACAAGTATCATATCAATAAATAGGAATATTTCAACATAAACCATAACATAAACAAACATTACCCAGCCAATTTATCTGCCTCATAAACATAAAACTATCCATAATTATTCATTAAACTCAAATAACCCAAATCAAGCGACCCACACAAACCAATAAGTATGACAAGATCACCGATATGTTAACCTTCCACTTCCACAACACATACACCAGACCCCTCCCCCACACACCACGTATCTAGTGAGATGTAAGTCGCAATATATCTCTCAACACGACCATATCTTATATGTACCACCACCCCCCCCAACTGCCCACAATACCCTAAATCACATATACATGTGCAGAGCTAAAATGAGCCTGAATAACATGTATGTGAAAATCACAATATATCTCCCAACATGACCATATCGTATATGTACCACCCCCCAACTGCCCACAATACCCTAATTCAAATATACATGTGCAGAGCTAAAATGAGCCTGAATAACATGTATGCGAAAATCACAATATATCTCCCAACACCACCATATCGTATATGTACCACCCCCCCCCCAACTGCCCACAATACCCTAAATCACATATACATGTGCAGAGCTAAAATGAGCCTGAATAACATGTATGTGCAAATCACAATATATCTCCCAACACGACGATATCGTATACATACCCCCCCCCCCCCCCCCCCCCCCACCGCCAAGATAACCAGAGCCGCGAGACAATGCGCGATCAAATATTATCATGACAATGCGCGATCAAATATTATCATTACAATATAGATAGAACTACTATTCCATGCGTCAATTGCACTCCCCTAATACTATACAATCAACAAATATTTCCGCCAATAATCATGTCAAATATAGCAATAAGAACCTATATATAGCAGTACACAATACGCATTTATTCATATGCCTTTTGATATCCATATTGACATGACTGTTGGTATACCTACACCCTATGACACATACATTTTATAAATAATACAGCAATACCACTTGTCGTTCACATTCAGATGTCCATGTGATGTTTTCAATGAAACCAATCTTCATTAGCACCATGTAGCCCACGTTAAATTATATAGGCACAAACAGCTATCAAAGATTGGGCCCATCTTTCTCCTTCACTCCTCCTGCCAAACCTCCTCAAATCTCGCTCATCAGCCGACCCAACTCAACTCCGTCTTACCAGTCAGTCTGTTCTTCCGACCACAGATCCATCAACCTTCTCCTCTCTTCCCTAAGCTGCTTCCTCAAATTTAAAATGAGATAACACCTCTCATTTTCTTCTAGCCACAACGTACACAGATAGCGATCGCTCTTGGATGATACCCCCGTACGGGCGTGCTCATTCCCCCGCTCAAATTGATCGACTATCTGATCATTCACGTAGGTCAGATAGATCGAATCAACGATCACCCCAAAATACCCTAAACCATTTGCCTTCGCATTTCTCAACTTACACTCTAACTCACTCAAAAGTTGACTCATAACTGCAAATATTGAAAGACAGGCCCGCAATAATTCACAGCCATAATGGCCAACGCATGTATAACGCTATACCACTAATTACCTTCGTCGACACGCCTAGCGCACGCAGCGCGGCTAATTGGTACACACACTGGCATCGTGTGACGTCATATTTCGTCGATTTCTGGGGGTAACAATTTTACACAGTAATGTGAGAATGACATTACAACTTACACCGGCCGAAAAATCTCATCGATTAAACAAACCAGTTAACCCATAAAAGCCATGCCCACGCGAATCTATCTTTATAATCAGATACCGGCTAACCCGCTAATACACACCTATATTTTTACTTATAGGGGTGCAAGCGATATGAAGCCTACAGAAAACTTCGTTAAAGCGACCCTCCTCATACTTATCATCGGCTTTCAAACTAGTGACGCTATGTTAACTCGACAGAACATGTTATTTTTGCATCACCGGCAAATTGCTGTCTCAAATGAAAATTGGGATCTCAGTTTTCTCATCGAACTCACACCATATTATACCTACATAGCAAGACTCGCTACCGACATAAGGATGGCCCAAAATAAACTCAATAGCATTTGTGCCACGTTTCATCAAAGCACATATCACCATAACAAACCTCCATTCAGGAACGAGACAAATAACATTAACTTTAATCTCATCAACATTTTGACAGATTTACAAACTGAATTAGCAGCGGCTCTCACGGAAACAAAACAAATCCAATATGAATATCATAATTATTATCAACTCCATAATACCAAAAGACTCAAACGAGCAATATTACCCGTAATAAGCGATATCGCCAAGTTTCTATTTGGCACCCCTTCGATGTCAGATATTACACATGTAGAAGATAACATACGAACCCTCTACCAAAACCAAAAAAAAATCCAACACGATACTCAAACCGCTTATTCTATCATGAATATAACACGCGTCATTTCAAACGAAAATCGCCAACGAGTCAACACATTATCAACAACAATATCCAATATTCAAGCCACACTTCGAAAAGAAACACATCGAACCCAAAAACATGTGCATACAATTGAAATATTCACAATCATCAACGCTAAGTTTCTAGTAATATTACATGAAATACAACAAGATGTTATCCAAGCAAAATTATATTTGCGACATCTTAAAGTTCAAATTGCCTCTCTAATTAACCACCGATTTACACCGGAGATCATAAGCCCAATACATTTAAAAAAGGCACTTGACAGTATAACGAAATTACTTCCAGCCCATTTGAAGTTACCATTCCCCATAGAATCGGGAATTGCAAAATATTACCAACATTTGAAGACACAAACCATACTCACAGACAGCAGACTAATCATTACCATAACAATTTATTTACGCGATATCAGAATGCAGTTTGACATATTCCGCGCTATACCATTTTTTTATCCATTAGACCCTCGAGACCCAAGACTCAGACACAACAATAAATATACAGTTGCCCGAATCGATATTACTCATAATTACCTGCTATTATCTCCCGACCGATCCAAATATACCACCATTGGTGACAATCACCCGTGTATTTTAAACAAATTACCATATTGTAAAATTCAAAAAATTTCAATTGCCGCATCACATAATCATAACTGCCTACTCAACATATTCACCAATGATACAAAAAATACCGCCACAAATTGCCCTATAGCCATTTACCCTCAGTATAATTTACCATCCGCTATTAAGCTGGCGGCATGTACATGGCTTATAACAACCACGAAAGCTCATACATTTACAGTAAACTGTCATCACAATCTCTTAAGAAAACGACCGTATAGAATCACAATTTTACCCCCCATCGCAACGATAACTTTACCACCAAGGTGCATAGCTACATCAGCCAGTATCAAACTAATTGCATTCACAACTTTGAACTCATCAAACATCACCATCAAGACACAAATAACCCAATTACAATCAACTATTGAATTACATAAATTGCCACAATGGAAGCCATTATTTTCCCAAATTCATAACTTGCCCCCTCAAGTATCGATTCCAAACAAGTTACCCCCCATAAAACAACTATCATTATATGATTTTCTGCAAACAGTCACTTCCCTGCAACCCATCAAACCAAAGAAAAAACAGGATTATTACCAAATCATCATTCCCGCGGTCATTACGTTCATATTAATTTTACTGATTGCCATCTCAAGTCGCAAATACATTATTCAGTGTATTACGAAAATTTCCCAATATCAGACTCAACGCAATCACAACACGCAACGAATTAAAATCGCAAAGCGACGAAATAAACTTAACCAAATGATAAAGGGAACTGATACGCAACTTCGTCACAGACTAACCCCACCAATACCCAAGGAAGCTACGAAAGATATTCATTTGTCTCCAGCTAAGCAACCTCAAATAGAAAGTACACAAGAAGATTTGACATTTCCCAAAAAACACCCGCGAGATGTTGACGATGAATCATCCACATTACGACCTATGAAAATAATAAAAACTCACGCGTCCATCCATAACCCACCACTTAATCTATATTGATAATTTTCCCAATAATACCATTTTGTTTTCCTATAAGGGGCACAAACCCACAGACTAATTCCAATATCGTTACTGCATGCATACCACGTCAGCTGCATATGCTAACGCCATTATGACACGTGCCAATCCCAAGAGTTAGACAACTGACCGCCGATTATCTTCAATAACATTGGTCATGGATCTCGCCAACTATCAACAAACGCATTAATCAAAGTCTCATATACCACACTCCAAACAATATTTCACCTCTGACACATGCTCTCAACAATTCCCGGTGCAATTGACGGCAGATGAGAAACATTTGGTCTCTCATTACCACAATACCGAATGTATACATATCGTCATGATTTTATTAACAACACAACATGCATTTAGATAATACATCACCAATGTTCATCATTTACAAAACATACCATGCACTATTACCGTATTGTTATATTCATTACTTCTCATACTTGTATCTCTATATTCTATTATCATACCTTATCCTACATATCAATATAGCACGCATTATGACTGCTTGCACGATAATTTTATATACCAACCCATATATGCTTTTCCCACCATTTATTTCATAATCTCATAATATTGCGTATCATCATTTTAAGACAACTTAATATTGCATATCATCATTTTAAGACAACTTTGTTCCACATGTATTAATCATAACTTCACCACAATCAATGTTATTATACTTCATTTCAGCCTCATCCACATTACATGATCACAATTACCCCAGTTAGGTCCATAATTTTGATGTTACATAAGATTTTCCGCTGCGCTAAAAATCTTACACGGGTGGGGGACATATGTGAGATAACTACCCATTATAATCTCACAACTTGATTCAAACTATACGAATGTCCCAATATATAAAACCCCAAACTCAGATATTCGTGTTCGGTTCTCGAAACCTCACACGTCTTAATCTCAGCGAAGATATACACACAATGAAGATGGCTCCCAAATATGGTCAAGGGAAATGCCCATAACGAAGGAACCAATCCCGATGTGTATTGCCAAACGCCTCATCTAATATGCGTCCCAAATAGTATATAAGAGACAACCACATCCCATCACCTCATGCTTTCACTAGACTCATCTCCTCCCTAGATCATATCCAGGCATCATTCACACCAGGCATCACCCATTCGGGGACATCATTTCGCGGCGACTATTGATCATTATATTTGTACACACTGCATATCTTATTCACAACATAATAAAGACTTGTACCTACTTTATCTATGTGTTCATTACCTCACAGTATACATGTATAAATTTCGACGCATTTCCCAATGGAAATTGATCTACCTACATTATAGTTTGGAATAATACGATACGATAAAATAATTCCGTGCTCTCCTGGTCCACATCGTCATTTAAGGGGTTAATGAACCCGGTCGTGAACGACATGTTTCATTGCTACAACGATCAGTTAACATGAACATTACAAAATAAAGTCAAATTCTCAACCAGTTCCAAACAGATGAAACTGATATAGAATATATTAGTGAATAAATGTCAAATTTTCCACTTCAATATATCTCGAAAAGTCATACTTACTGTATATGCCTAATTTTTAATTGCATATTCCATGGTAAGAGTAATTGCGACAGTTAGTAAATTATATAATTATGAAACACTCTTTAAATTCGGGAAATCCCTTACAAGAGGGGATAAAGTGTAATTTCAGCGTGGTTCCATACCTAATATCAATTAGTAAATGAATATGTACATATGTGCAAAATTTCATACTTTAGTCATAAAGTGAACAATTTTGTTACTAGTCTATTCCACTATTTATCCAATATCCGTATTTAAAGGGTTAATAAAACCGGCTGTGGATGGCACAGCAAATTAAACGTTCGCAACATATACTTAGTTTGTATCCCACTACCATAAGGCATCATATTATGTTGTCCATGGGCCCAAGGGGCTGTCCGGGCTCTCATGTGTTCTTCTGGTGCATATCGTCATTTAAGGGGTTAATGAAGCCGGCCGTGAACGAGATGGCGAGTCAATCTTCACAGTATACCTTTAGTAAGTGCCTCGCTACCATTAGTCATCGATGTGTAATCTGATTTGGTCCCTGTGTTCCTGGACTCTTCCGGATTCTTTTAATCAATATCGGCATTTAAAGGGTTAATTAACCCGCCGGTGGATGACACATCAAGGTAATTTTCATAACCTATGCTTATTTTGTATCCTACTACCATAAGCCATCACATTATACTGTCTGCGGGCCCATGGGGCTTGTCCGGGCGTGTAATTAGTCACACCCCATAATAATGGTTAACCGACTGTTGTTTGATTATCACGCGCACCGCAGAAGCGACGGATCATTCTGAATATTGATCGGCTAAGAGTGCATGGGACTTTATTTTGTCCACTATAGTAATAAATTTAAAGTCGTCAATGCTTCGCAAATTCTGGACAATTGTCAATCAGCGATTCGAAACGTTCGCTTCGTAGTTGTGTATACTAAATAAGGAAATGTTCTTCATCTTGTATGATATCATCACAACAAAACACGCACTTAAATTTCTCTCTTCGAATGTTACTTGGGGCTGAAGATGTCGCTCCTTCTATATATAAGTGAATGGTTACTGATTCTGAATCTGGTGAAAGCTATTCTGTCTTCGATGTGGTTAAAGTCTATATTAAATAAGGCGCCTTTGGATAAATTTGCCTCAGACTGCGTGTGATTTCCTCGGTAATCGACCTGTGACTAATTTTTAAAAGATTTCCGGACCCCTGCAGTATGTGTGGCAGAACGATCCGAGAACACAAAATGTTTAATTCTATAATGCGTTATTTTCACACGGAATTGTTTCAAGAGAATGGTGGTGGTTTGCTTCCTGTTAACACGTTAGTAGTAAAGCATTGGTGTACCCATAGATTCGATGTCGATGACAATATTGAAAGAAATATGAAGATTCAGAAAGGCAAATAAGACCTGTATAGTCTTGATACGAGCATTATATTCTGTGGATGAGTAAGACTTTTGCTAACAATAGGACGTGTTCTTTATGCAGGATCGTGAGAATGTACGGCGATTTAGACTTTTCTGTCAGACTTCCATTTATTTTCCAGCTGTAAAGGTGTATAATGTAACACTGGCACCTCATTTCTATTCACGGTAAACTACAAAGACGCGTCAACGGCATTGTCGAGACTTCTTTTCGCGTACGTCGACACTGATCCTTCAAAAGATTCACCGTCGTAAAACACAAAGAATATCGGATACAATTTAAGATCAAGAAATTTTATTTGGACATCTGTGAAATGTCTCTTTGTACATTATTTCAACATCTCCTTTTTTGTGGAACTATTATAACGCCGTCGGATGATTAAAGTTATCACCGAAGGTCGTCCAGTACAGGATTTCAACAATCTGATGACTACTGGCCTTTAAACCGGTTTAACCACAGGAAGAATAGTTATTCTTTATATGGCTGTTAGGCGGCCGCCGTTGTCTAATTCGATACGGCTATAGTGTATTGATAGTACTCATAGTTTGTTGATTCCGGCGTTGAGAGTACACTACCAATATGCTGTGTACTGTCATACCTATAGCTAGGGTATTGCCATCGCCACCTGTATACAGTCCAATTAGTGGCTTGTCTATATCCACGCCTACTTGTAACTGTGTTTCGCGTTCCCAAATGTTTTCAAACACATGCGAATTTCGGATGCCTGTGTAGATGAAATGTTCAGAAAAACATCCTATATATTGTATAGCATTGTGCATTACTACAAATGAAATATATACTGCTAACAATAATATGTAACTATATATATTATTAATGCTGCAGATAATAATAGTAGCTATATCATTTACGACACAATTTTTCCAGTTCCTCAAAACCAGTAAAACTTTACGACATCTGGAACTAGAAATATATTGGTAGAAAGGTTGGCTGTGTTTGAATGCCTATATCGGCGGATTTCTATAAATATTTATAAGGCAACCTTTTGCGTGTAGCAAGTTAAATATTTTAACAATTCGTGGATACCAAAGTTATTACGATCGGACGTCGGGAACATGACGTATTATATATATATTAATTGAAATAATCTCGATGGGTATAAACCCAAATAACCCCACTATATAGAGATATTTTGGAAGACAGTTTATTGTCGGAGTTTATCATTGCGCACTATATGACGGGCTGCGTTTAAGTGACTTTTGTGAGTTTTATATAAATATTTTTAGCGACAATTTTTCAGTCTCTGGCCGATTCATGGGTATGAAATTTATTACAACCGGACATCTGAAACTTTTCATATTAACCGATATAAACCAAAACTAGAAATATATTGGTCGAAAGTTTGGCTGTGTTTGAATGTCTGTTGTCGGATTTCTATAAATAATTTTAACGGCAACCTTTTGCTGGTTACAAGTTCAGTCTTTTACCAATTCATCGATACCAAAGTTATTACGATCGGACGTCGGAAACATGACGTACTAATTGAAATAATCTCAAGGGGTATAAACTCCAAATAACCCCACTAGAGATATTTCGGAAGACAGTTTATTGTCGGAGTTTATCATTGCGCACTATATGACGGGCTGCGTTTAAGTGACTTTTGTGGGTTTTCTATAAATAGTTTTGGCGACAAATGTTTGCATGTTGCAAGTTCAGTCTCTGGCCGGTTCATGGGTATGAAATTTACTACGATCGGACATCGGGGACTTTTTATATTAATCGATATAAACACAAACTTGGAATATATTTGTCGAAAGTTTGTCTGTGTTTGAATGTCTGTTGTCGGATTTCTATAAATATTTTTAACGGCAACCTTTTGCATGTTGGAAGTTCAGTCTTTTACCAATTCGTGGATACCAAATTGATTACGATTGGACGTCAGAAATATGTTGTAGTAATTGAAATAATATCGTTGCGCACTATATGATGGGCTGCGTTTAGGTGACTTTTGTGAGTTTCTATAAATATGTTTAGCGACAACTGTTTGCATGTTGCAAGTTCAGTCCCTGGCCGATTTATGGGTATCAAATTTATTACGATCGGAACTTGAGAATTCAGTGGGAACAAAATTTCCCAAAAATGTCCCAAACTATCGTCAAAAGACTCAAAACACTCTTTCATGTTTATCAAAACACGCTTTAATGTTTGTCAAAACATTACATCGGCTGAAAACATTCTTTGATGTCTGCGATAAATGATCTAGCATAAAGCATTTTATTAGCAGGGTGGGGAAATGTCCGGTGGGTAAATGTCCGGGTGGGGAAATGTCCGGTGGGTAAATGTCCGGGTGGGGAAATGTCCGCTTTTGAAAGTGGGTAAATGTCCGGTGGGGAAATGTCCGGTTACCGTATCGAGTTTTAACACAATGTTCGCGTCATGAGTGTATTAAAAAACATATGTGCCAAGTATATATCATGCTTTTATCACATTTTTCACAGTTGTGGTGTTTTCTACAACAACCGCTTGGACTAGCAGAAGAGCAAAATGTGACGAGAGCCAGTTTAGGGGTAGGGTTATGTTTTTACAAGTATTGGCCACTTATCATAAGTATAGTCGCTAATTCCGATTATTATATTGAAGGAGTGATGTATGTGCAGTTTTTAAAACAAATTGCTCGCGCATACGTAATGAGTAGCCCGAGAAATTTGATATCGACTACGACAGTTTGTCTGAAAAAATCGTAATTTTGTGGGGTCATTAAGTTATTTCTGTCCATATCTGCGAAATTCATTCAAATCCGCCCGTTCAGTTGATATATCTGGTTCGAGAATTGTGTATTGAACAATATTGAGTACATTTGGTATATGTTTTCGGCTGAAAAATTTATATAGCATCCAATTATTCCCATGATTGTGAAAAATATAAAAGTTTGTTTTTTTATATGGAACAAATGGTTTAACTCAGAAAGCTCAACTCCGATTTTAGGGGACTTTTCGTGTCGCATCCGCGATGTTATGGCCTAAATAAAAAAAAAAAATCAGCTTTCCCCTATTTATTTCCTTACTTTTCCCCTTTCACGCCTAATGTGCCTGGACTATTATGACTGGTTTGTGGGTTCGTAAATTCGTGGGTTCGCCGGTACTAACTATCGCTTCCAAACCCCCAAATCAAGTCCAACTAATAGAAGTGCATACACCTCGGCGATCCGTCGGAAATTGCGCATCCGCACTGCAGGCGTATAATTAATTAGCATGCCGTGTGTCCAAGCATTTGTTGACGACTATTGAGAATGTCAACAACGGGATTGTATTACATAAACCTACATAACCAAGGTGAAAGCCACTCTCTTCTCATAACATAACTCCCTAGGCTTTGAATGTGCATCGGGTCAATAGAGTTACATATACCTCCCGCATGACATTCTCAAAATGGCGACCGCGATAGTTTCAAGATATCATTATTTCGTGGGGGTTTGAATTTCGTGGTTATCAACAACCACGAAAATTGTGCCACCACGAATAAATGTACTTTTACAGTATTTTATTTTATTACTAATTTGGTACTAGTTGGTGCACCTACCACAGACAATTATCACTGTGATATATAAGTTTGGTTTGGATTCCATGCGTTTTATCAATCTATTTTGATACATTCTCACATGGCAATTCTTTAAGGTGTTTCAGTTTTGCAGTGGGATATTGGGAGGGGGGAAATACAATTAGTGCTTTGAATTGATGGGCCATACCTGTTTATCTTCAAAGACACTGTATGTGTAATTCGATTAGATATAAACATAAGGTGTCATACTTAACACATTTAATCTAATTCCTTACCTGTTTTAAATGATTTACCTACATGTCATGGATTCCATAACTTATTTTGATCCAGAATTTGATCACATTCTCATTGTTTTAACAAAATTTTGTCTGCATTCCTAGTGTGTTATAAAGAATACATCTCATTTTCATTGCAAAACATACGTTTCATCAGAACAAGTTGTGAAATAGATTTAGTCTCATTCTCATTGTGTTTTTAAAACTCATTCTCACTTGCCATGATCATTAAGGTATCTCAGGATTATAGGGTAAGGTTAAAAACATTAGTGTTTTGATTTGATATGGCCCACCTATTCAACAGCCACTTCCATGTGATGCTGTTTAAGTTTTGGTGTATGTGTGTATATGTTTTTGTTAAACATTAAACGTTTTTATGTTGAATATTAGGTGCTATATTTAACACTTACACGACTGCCTACGTTTCGTGGGTTTCATCACTTATTTTTTAAATTCAGAATACTTTCTCATCCTCATTTACATTCGTAAAATTTGACTTCATTCCCTAAAACTTATTTTGACATAGTGCTGAGTTGTCAGATCAAAATATATTTATCTCACTATTTCATGTATATGTTTATTTTGTTTAAACATATAACCTTTTGTCAAAAGTTTGAACACAATGTGCTATATTTGCCACAAATTTCATCAAAATCCTACTGTGATTCAAATGATTTTCTTACAATCATGGGTTTTCATCACTTATTTGAATCATTATTATAAATTTAAACATGTAACAAAGTTATCAAGCCTGAGTTATGTGTTTTCATTTACATTTCAAGTGCTGCCTGATAAAAAAAAAACACACACCTCAGAACTAAAGAAGTTCTTTGTCAGTTATTCACATGAAAGATGCTTATTTTCGTTTTCAAATAAATTTTAACAGTATTTGCTCTCTTTGATACTGTGGGTTTACTTCGTCTATTTTGCAATTTTAGTTTGTGAATATCGCTGGAAGATTCAACATGTTGTTTGATTTGCTTGCATGATCACAGTAAACATTTGACCTTCTGTTCACCTATGTCTAGTATTTTACACGTCTTGCTTAATTTTTGGATATATCTTTATCTATATATAAATATTTTCCAGAGATGAATAGCATATCAGTTGTTGTAAGATAAGAAATGTATGAATTGTTTGTCTGGATTATATTTACATTTATTACATGATCCTAACATTATTCTATTCAATAAACCCATTCTATAAATTGTGACATTAAACGTTCGTTTAATAACAGGAAATAGTGCCAGATGACCTTTGACTTCCGGTTCGTCGTCTGTTAACATTCCGTACGCTACGTCTCAAACTATTATGGCTTCCAATACTTTTCCAACAAACTATCATGAATGAAAAGTTTGAAAAGTTATGTCATTAAATTTATGCCATTACATGCGCCAAACAGTCTTTATTTATTTGGAACTATTTTTTTTACGTGTGCAAACAACGAATAGTTAAGTGAAACGTCATCGCATGCCGTATAGAAGCCGAGTTTAGTTTCACGTCCCATTTGTTGATTTAAATATGTTTTGTCGATCTTTTGGATCATGTAATAAATAGAATCTTCAACTCGTCCCCAGTTTATAGCGGAAATTACAAAACTCGTCCAATAAATTAGGTCTGTACCTCGCCAAAGGCTCGGTCCAGACCTAATTTACTGAACTCGTTTTGTAAATTTCGCTATAAATGGGGACTCGTTGTAGATCCTCTATTTATTCAATGGACTAAGCGATAATATATACACCGGTACATATGAAAATATATGAAGCAATGTCAACAATAGTAATTACAGTAGAAGGGAGATAACTCTATCTAAAACAGTGGCAAACTCTTGGAATAATGCAAATGTTCTATCCGATATTATCGATATATAATCGATGTGTTTATAACACTTCGCTTAGAAGATTCGTCACCGAGATATGTAACTGAAGATAACGTCGATGAAAATTTTGATTTTAACACAAGACACATCTTTTCACACTACTTACGCACACATTTCTTTATTCTGCTGTTACAACACACATGTATACTATCAAATCCAAATTGAACCCTTTGGCTATAAATTTCTCTTGGCCCTTTGCTAGCTATCCAAATTACTTTCTAAATTTGTAATAGCCCAACATCAGGTTACGATTATATTTTCTCCCATTTGTTAACGGTGTTGACGGTGTTTCTGCTGTGATTTTAATATAGTTACATTTTGGACCTTTTGCAGTACACCCCACCGCTGTTCTCAATGGGTATACACAGCCTATTTGTGATTGGGACCTTTAAAAACTTTCCGCCGTCAGGCTACCAATTACTTCTATATTTTAGTTGACACTACAGTAGAGATCTTGTATCATACTCCACAATATGTATTCAGGACATGTCATCGCCTGCATGCATACCAGTGGTTTTAAGAACATACCCTCAGTCGAGTGACATTCCTTGCAACCCTTGAATAATCTCACAAGATGTGTTTATAACACATTGTCTGCGGACACACGTAATATCACAGTAGCGATGGCATAGTTGTGTGACAATTTATTATTGTGCAGTTTGGTGACAATTAATTGGTCGTCATATTTCTGTGCCATATAGCTAGTAATGTTGACCGCTGAGTTTCCGCACAATGAGTCGAATTGACCAATTAACCCATTGCGTTTCACCAAGGTTGATATCTACTCATTACGTTTTGCTACATTGTATTCTCTACGATATGTATAATTTCACGATCAATCGTCCATAATTGTGTTTGACCGTGGCAATCCCTCATTCACTCACATATCATGCACGGTTTGTTGATATGATCACAATTCATGTTTATCCACTTATATTAATTTCATGCGTATCATAAGACAGTTCCCCAATTGGGTTTTATATTTTGCGACGTTTAGTTCTACGTATAATTCTGCTAATATTATCATGTGGGCCGATGAAGCTGTGTCGGAACTGTCATAGTAAATACATCTGCCAGAAAGTATTTGGAATAAACAAAGCGAACTATACAAGGACGAAAAACAAGAAAAGGCTGATTATAACGAACTTTGGATGACGCATTGTGCGAATATGCAGCGGGCGACATAGCTTGCTATGGCATATTAATTGTGACAACCAATTGTGACAACCATAAAAATTTGCCACACCTACTATGCCATCGCTACTGTGATACGCGTGTCCGCAGCCATTGTTGGGTTGTGTCGCAGTATTATAACATTCCCTGCCACTGGAACCAACAGTAAATTGTTTATTTAAATTATATTAGATATTTAACAGTGAACACTTGTTCTCCAAGTTGCATGCTTGTGCCAGATTAAACTAAAGTCCAATTAACAACGGGATAAGTTGAGGTTGTTGCCAGTACAGACTCTTGATTTAGTATTTCCATATTTAAAGATGCATAATCCGAATTAACGCTCACAAATTACTATTTCTTCGGATTCGGGGGAAAAAATATTTGATTCGAGTCGAAGAACCCACACACCTAAGCTCAGAGTGATCAGATATGGATTAAAAAAAAATTCTTATAACTCGAGATATGTAATTGTTTTTTCCGCCAAGGCCCTGTACTATATATTTCCAAAGCCGTGTTTGAACACGTGGACAGCGTTCCTCGGTAATTTCCTAGTCTTGTAAAGCGAGACTTGTGTTCTATAGTATTCTTGTATATACCTTGCATTGTATATTGGAATTTAACAATAGGTGATTACCCCTTTTCACACCATACATCGTTGTGAACTGACTTATAGAATATCCTCGGAGAGCCATTCTGTAACTTACGGGCTGATAAATTACCAACTTGGGGAGTTCCATAGTACAGAAATAACACGCATCGGGTAGAACATGGTGTTACAATTACAAGTATACGAGGCTGAATTAGTGGTTGTCACCGCAATGAAACGCGTGCGAATGTCGCTATGTCGGATTATCGCTTGGTGTATTGCGCGCTCATGCATTAACCCTTTGTCGCCGTGCGAAGTTTCACGGGGTCAATAAAATCGTAGTCATATTGGGATGAAGGATTCAAATTACGCATGGGCATAGATATATATATTTTGAGATGGGGTTCATAAACAGAGACAAATTGGCTTTGATAAATAAGGGTTTCCACATAAATTATGTTGTGACAGGGGCGATTCTCACAAAAATATTCAACAATATGGAATTTCATGCAGGGACGTGTCGATTGATGTTGGCGCATCGTCCCAAAGTTCGTGATGATTTATTTATGGAGTTAAATGGCAATTAGTTGAGAAGTTTCGATTCTTTGGAGTTGTTGGGTTGGGATTTCTAACAGTTGGAAATCTTGAGAAAAAAATTTATGGCTCCCATCTGGAGGTCATCATTGACATCTATATGAATTTTGGTGACAATTAGTTGAGGGATGTGGCCTGTAGGTTGTGCTAAAGAAAATTAAAGGCGAGCAGGTGTAACTTTAAAAAAAAAAAAATTTCACTGAATATATTAGGTATTGGAAGGGATAAGAAGCCCAGTAAATCATTAAAACAAGACTTAGTTTAGTTTAACCGAATGGGGTGAAAATATAGTTTTCCGGATTCGGAAATAATATCTGGTTCAGAGAGGACGTGCACCCGGGCAGCGGAGACCTTATACTTGAATGTTACTGCGATTCCATGGTAGAAAATGGCACTGAATTTGAAAATTAAGACTGTAGAATAGGTTGTAATCATTACACTGGCTAAAATTTCCAGCTAATGTAACTGCAAATTATACTTTATACCACTAGTATGATGTTTTCCTACATTCAGTGTAATTTTGGTTGTTAAATCTAAGTTTCTCATTAAACAAAAAGTTACACCGACCCTTGAAATATATATTTGCACCCTTTTAACTGGGAAATATTTTATCAGTCTGTTATCTCCGGCAATTCAGTTTCTTTTCAATTACATTGTACATGTATCGAAATCGTATGTATAAGACATCCAGTTAAAAGTTTCACTGCTCAATCTGACACCATATAATCACCATGTGTAGCTTTTTCTGTCGGTGGGGTTTATCTATTATAAAGAGCGTTTTTGCTTATGATATTTTGTACTCGTGTTCAGCGTAAAATGTTGTAAGCGTTTGTGTATTTTCGCGATGCTTGTGCCATTGGGATTATGGTGCTTGCAAGTAGTTTTCATGTTCCCCATTGCCTATCATAACATTGACTTTATACATCAACTAAACCACACGCCAAATGACTCAAATATATATAGGCACTAGAAGGTGACCCGACTTCGTCCGGGCTTTGACCTTGAATTGTCCATGTTGAAGGTCAAGGTCAAGTGGGGTAACGATTTGACCAGTCCAAAACACTGCCTGGACAAAAGTACCCGACAAACGTGCCCGTCGAAATCCATCCGGTTTTACCCGATTTGACCTTGAATTGATCAGTTTGAAGGTCATGGTCTGGTCGGGGTCACGATTGGACCAGTCCAAAACAATCGGTGAACAAAAGTAACCCAACGTATCAAATTTCGTCGAAATCCCATCAAAATTGGCGATTTGACCTTGAAGTTACCCAATTTCAAGGTCAAGGTCACGTCGCACGGGCAAATGAATATGCTTATGAGACTCGCCATAAGAAAGTACCCCCATATACCAAGTTTCATCGAAATCCCGTGATATTCGGGCGTTTGACCTTGAAATGACCCGATTTCAAGGTCAAGGTGACGTCGCACGGACAAATTAATATGCCTATGTTCGTCCCCGGCCGAAAATACCCCCACATACCAAGTTTCATCGAAATCGGTTGGGACGTTTTCGAGTTCATCGCGAACACACAGACACACACACACACAGACAGACACACAGATCTTCCAAAATATATAATAGACTAGCCGATGAGCCCGACGTTGTCCGGGCTATTCAAAAACCAAATTTCAAGTCGATAGCTCCACCCGTTTCCGAGATCTCGTCTGCGCATGCGCGAAGCTGGCTTCGCACGGGGTCGGCGACCCGATAAAATCCGTGTCCTGGGCAAGGTACATTCACATAGCAAATTTCAAGTCGATAGCTCCACCCGTTTCCGAGATCTCGTCTGCGCATGCGCGAAGGTGGTGTCGCACGGGCTAGGCGACCCGATAAAATTCGCATCCGGGGCAAGATACATTCACATAGCAAATTTCAAGTCGATAGCTCCACCCGTTTCCGAGATCTCGTCTGCGCATGCGCGAAGCGGGCGCCGCACGGGCTCGCCAATACGACAACGTTCACCGCCTGGTCAAACTACACACACGTACCAAGTTTCGTCCCGATCGGTCGAGAATCGTAGATTTGTATAAATGACAGACAGACAAACAAACAAACAAACAAACATACATACAGACAGAGGTCTTCAAAATATATATGAGATTACTATATCCATTTATGTATAATATTAGAGTAAGTTCTCTTTACCCATTAACAAGCGTTCGCCTCTACGCGCAGCAAACGGAGATCCATAGTACTGGATTTTGTCTGTTCTTGTAAATGGCGGGGAATCGCACACACTTGTAAATTACCGTATTCATAGTATTCGACACGTTGTCCACGTGTTCAAACGCGGCTGTTGGAAATCTATAGTACATGCCCCTGGCACAAATTCGTCAAGGCGACACTCTCGGAACAAATTGCGAACGAAGATGCATGGATAACTCTAAAACCAAGTGGCTTTGTGTGTATATATTTGACAATCCGGCAATATTTCGTTGAACAAAATGTTGATAAATAACACGTTTCTGACAATGGACATTTCCACAGCTGTCAATCAAATAATTATTAGCGGATATTTTCGAACAATCAGCGACCGAGCCGGCCAATGGCTGCATTGAAAATTCTGCTGCCATCTTTCTTCACCCTAATTTATATGCATATATAACATTTTGGTTGTCAAATCATAATATACTGAGATTTATATTTACGGCATGATGTTATAAATTTTTCCGTGATTATAACAATGTTTTTCATTTAGCATGACACTTGTCATATTTTTCACATTTAATGGCAAAACGAATGTGTGTTCTCTGGTTTAGATATATTACAGAGTTCAGGAACCTGACCGATTTCAACAAAATTTGGTGTGGTGTCTCGGGCAGATATTATAACGGCCTTAATTTTTAAATTAAAAATTTTAAACAAATTAATTTAAAAAAAAAAAAAAAAATTTTTTTTTAAATGTTTGTGCAAGAATTTTGATGATATGAATCTAAAAATAAAATTTTAATTTAATTTTAATTTTTTATTTTAATTTAAGAATTTTTGTTTGTTTTTGTTTAACAGCAGATCAGAGTTCAATCCAGTCTGGAGTAAACTACATACCCACATATATAAATAGTGATTGAATCAGTATAAGTATGAATCTGAGTGTATGTTTACAAAGACTGAGTTCAATCTAACAAAAAAATTAAAAAATTAATATGTGGATAAAGTGTTTTTACCGCTGTGGGTGTGGCCTCTGTGGAAAGCTCCATTTTATACTATAGTTGACTCTGTTAGCATTATTGTTGGGCAATTAATCGACTCTAATAACTGAAGTGGCATTTCAAAAAAAGTTGTTGTTGTTGGAATCTGATGATATGGGGACCATCGAATCGGATTGAGTACATTGGAGCTTCAGACACACACACATGTAAATCATACATGCTTAGTTAGAGTTAGAATAATTTAGGATAGGATAGGATAGGATAATTTATTTACAATACACACATGAATTATACAATGGCAGTAACACATACTAAGGTATTGTTGTATATTGTTTGGGGTAACCTAGCCCTGTCAGGCTGTCTTCCTGCTACCCCTAAAACAAGTATCACTATAAATAATTGAATAGATGGCTTGTATGTCATATCCACGCACACATACATACTATAATCATATATAAAACTATCTAGAACCTAGTATTTAGGGCATATCACAAACAAGTATCGGCGTGGTTGTGAGCCAATCCAGACGAGATATAGGATCGAAAATGTATTATCTCTCCATAGGAATGTTTTGAACTGTTCAGATTTTCTAAAACTTATGAACAATTTCGGTTCCAGTTCCATGGGTGTATTAAGAACAAAATATGTAGTTTTTTTTATGTTACAACGGATTCAGGCGAGATATACCGCCATCTTTAATTAAGTAAACAAAATAGCAATCTATATAGATCGCCGGAAAGTCTTTTTATTGAGTGAGGTTTTGGAATAATTCAAATTAACAGTATTACATATATATGAATCCAATAATAGGACATTTTATTTGCTACCTAAAATACATAAACCTTTGAGCTGTTGGACTAATCCATACACACCACCCGGACGCCCCATCATCAGTGACGTGGGTTCGGAGTCGTACCACATTTCGGAGTTTATTGATTTCTATTTGAAACCAATTGCTACCCGCCATCCGAGCTATCTAAAAGACACGGAGGACTTCCTCATTAAATTGTCGAAAATTGAAGTCCCAGCTTCTGCTTACCTAAATAGTCTCGATGTGGAATCTATGTATACAAATATTGGAATCGATGCCGGATTAAAGTCAATTAAGATTGCATTTGATTTCCACCATGATCCTCATAGACCTGGAGATGAAATATTTCAATTATTAGAACTTTCTCTTAAAGGGAATGACTTTGAATTTAATGGACGATATTATTTACAGGTCTCCGGCTGCAGTATGGGCAAGAAGTTTAGTCCTAATTTTGCCTCAAGTTTTGTTGCAGAGTGGGAGAAAGGCACCCTAGCCAAATCTGATAAACAACCATTAGCCTATTATAGATTCTTGGACGACATATTTATCATTAGGACTCATGGTCTGGATGAGTTTAGGGTGTTCTTGGACATCTTGAACAGTCATGATGAATCAATAAAACTCAAAGAATCAATATCGCAAACCAGCATTGATTTCCTTGATTTAACAATATTTAAGGGCCCACAATTTACATCATGCAACGTTTTAGATACAAAACTTTTTACGAAACCAACGGACTCTCACCAGCTTCTTCATCGTAAATCTTTCCATCCGCCAAAACTTTTCAATGATTGATTAAATCTCAAATCATTCGATACCACCGGAACTGCACGAACAGAAGCGACCTAAATCAAGCTTGTTCAGTGCTGTTCCAGGCTTTACGACCGCGCGGCTACTCTAGTAGATTACTGCGCCAAGTAAAGTCCGAAACTCTCAGAGAATTGGAATCGTTACGCCATGACCCAACATCGACTGGTGTTGGGTAATGGTTCAGCCTCATTTTGTCACAAAAAAACGATGTTACATCAATACAATGGGATATCTCAATACTAGTAACACTTTCACCAGCGAACAAACACGCACATCGTATCAAATCCATAGCGAACTTAATTGTGATTCTAAAAATGTAATTTCCTTAATCACATGTAAAAGATGCCGTATACAATATGTTGGACAAACAAAAACCTCTCTCAAAGTTAGAATGTCTAATCATCTTTCCAGTGTTCGCAAAAACTCGACATGCAAATCTCCGATCATTTCAACTCATCTAATCATGACATTAAATCCCATTTCAGCTTTCAGCTAATAGAACAGACACCAATTCTAGCCGACGAAGGCCAAACAAATTCAATACGCATAGAACGCGAAAATCATTGGATGGGTGTACTTAAAACATATATTCCGTACGGACTTAACATTGACTACAAGGGTGTTTCTCGAAATTTCTTGTGCTTTCCTCTAATCTACAATCGTAGAAATGTTGAAATCGCAAATATTTTCAGAAAAAACTTTGCATTATTAAACACTAAATTGACCGAGCCTCTCGACAAACGGGTGATCATTGCCTACAAGAAAACTTCCCAGTTTGCGCGATATGATCGTTCGGTCTAGACTCAGACCTTGATTTACACGCAGTTTAATTAGCTTTTAGCAATTTCAACATCACTGTCCTTTGTTTGTGCTCAACACAATATTTTATGTCAATTTCCGACACAACGTAATTTTTTTTAGCTTGTTCCAATTATCATAGCATATGGCAACAATGCTCAACACACTATTTCATGTCAGTTTCCGACACAACCTTACAAAATTTAGCTAGTTCCATAGAAATAATTACATAAGAAATCGGATACGACTTGCGCCAGTGCTCTCCATATTTTCCAAATATATATAACTAGCAGGTTAGCCCGCCACTGGCGTGCTTGGTCAGAAACATGACAATGTTTTATGTTTGGTTTGTGTTTTTCAATGAGTTAATATTGGGTTTTTCAATATTTTACCCGATTTGACCTTGAATTGATCATGTTCAAGGTCAAGGTCATGTCGGGGTCACAATATATAATTTGTGGGTACCCGTTTGAAGGTTAAGACTGACCCGATGAAAAATTCCCCCGTTCCTAGGAACGGCAGACATAAGAATGTTTCACACAATGCGATGTCGACGATCCCCGTGTGTTTTTACACTTATATACGAAGTTTGAGCTCACCTAGGGCGGAAAAACTTACCCGATCCGCGTTCTTAGGAACACAACACGCTTCGCGTTCTTAGGAACACAACACGCTCATGTCTATACACGCCCAGACCCAGAAGAGGTATGATTTTTTTTAACCTGCCCGTGGCCATTGAGCAGCCCCTGACAGAGGTTGTCCACCCTTACGAGATGGTCAATAGTCCCCGCAAAGTTAATCCCGTCGTGAACCCCATCCTCGCAAAGAGCGGACAGTCAATTAATCCCGTCGTGAACGCCATCACCAACGCGACGTAATTTTGTTTGGTATCATGTGTTGCGTTCTAAAAATAGGAAAGCACTTGTTCCCGTATACGTTTGCGTAAATACGAAATTGTGAGTGTTGGTTTGTATATATAACCGGGATTTCTGAGAAGCATTATGCCTATAACTACCCCCCCTAAGCCCTGACCTAAGTGTCATACATACTATAACAATGATGTTGTAAGAGTACTATGGTATCCAATAAATCTCCCCGCATAGGAAACCACTCAATGTTCCCGTATATCTCTCTGCTAATAACGTTGAATGGTAAACAGACGCTCTTTATAGCGATGCGTCAAAAAACAAACGCTCATTAAATAATCACTTGATTAACCCACGCCGTGCCTTTGCGGTGATTTGGGAGTGGATAAAGGGTGCTCAGAGCTTCTCCAAAACGCGACAACTACGGTGTTCGTGGGTTTTTACCCTTAGATGGGAAGTTTGAACTCAATCGAGCCAGCCGTTTTCGATTCTATAAAGTACATATATATATATATATATACAGAAGTCTCAAAATATAATAGATAGACTAGCAGGTGGATCCGACTTCGTCCGGGCTGTTTCCCCTCTGCTTTTCGGCGAATTGCGTGATTTGACCTGGAATTGTCCATTTTGAAGGTCAAGGTCAGGTGGGGTCACGATTTGACCCGTCCAAAACACTGCCCGGACAAAAGTACCCGACAAAAGTAGCCGTCGAAATCCATCCGGTTTTACCCGATTTGACCTTGAATTGATCATTTTGAACGTCAAGATCAGGTCGGGGTCACGATTTGACCCGTCCAAAACACTCAGTGGACAAAAGTAACCCTATGTATCAAATTTCGTAAAAATCCCATAAAAATTCGCACGGGCAAATGAATAGGCTTATGACACTCCCCATACGAAAGTATCTCTAGACACTAATTTTCATCGAAATCCGGTGATACACGGGCGTTTGACCTTGAGCAAGGTCACGTCGCACGGGCAAATTAATAGGCCTATGCCACTCCCCGGCCGAAAGTACCCCCACATACCAAGTTTCATCAAAACCGGCTCGGCCGTTTTCGAGTCCATCGCGAACAGACAGACAGACACACACACAGACAGACATATTTCCCAAAATATATAATAGACTAGCCGATGAGCCCGACGTTGTCTGGGCTATTCAAAAACCAAATTTCAAGTCGATAGCTCCACCCGTTTCCGAGATCTGGTCTGTGCATGCGCGAAGCTTGCGTCGCACGGGCTCGGCGACCCGATAAAATTCGTATCCGGGGCAAGATACATTCACATAGCAAATTTCAAGTCGATAGCTCCACCCGTTTCCGAGATCTGGTCTGCGCATGCGCGAAGTGGGCGCCGCACGGGCTCGCCAATACGACAACGACGACCACCTGGTCAAACTACACACACGTACCAAGTTTCGTCCCTATCGGTCGAGAATCGTAGATTTGTATAAATGACATACATACATACAGACATACAGACAGACATACAGACAAAGGTCTTCAAAATATATAGGAGATGTTTAGATAGATATTTTGAAAGTGTGGAAAGCGCGGGCACAGGTCGGAATCCGATTCCTTATGTAATTATTTCTATGGAACTAGCTAAATTTTGTTAGGTTGTGTCGGAAATTGACTTAAATTTTGTTAGGTTGTGTCAGAAATTGACATAAATTTTGTTAGGTTGTGTCGGAAATTGACATGGAATAATTTGTTGAGCATTGTTGCCATTCAAAGATGGAACTAGCTAAATTTGTTTGGGTTGTGTCGGAAATTGACATAAAATATTGTGTTGAGCACAAACAAAGGATAATGGTGTTGACATAGCTAAAAGCTAATTAAACTGCGTGTTAATCAAGGTCTAAGTCTAGATCGAACGAGCAAATCTCTCAAACTGGGATTTTTCTTGTAGGCAATAATCACCCGTTTGTCGAGAGGCTCGGTCAATTTAGTGTTTAATAATGCAAAGTTTTTTCGGAAAATGCTTGCGATTTCAACATTTCTACGATTGTAGATCAGAGGAAAGCACAAGAAATTTTGAGAAACACCTTTGTAGTCAATGTTAAGTCCGAACGGAAGATATGTTTTAAGTACGCCCATCCAATGATTTTCGCGTTCTAGGCGTATTGAATCGGTTTGGTCTTCCTCGGCTAGAATTGGTGTCTGTTCTATTGGCTGAAAGCTGAAATGGGATTTAATGTTATGATTAGATGAGTTGAAATGATCTGAAATTTGCGTGTCAAGTTCTTGGCGGACACTGGAAAGACGATTAGACATTCTAACTGTGAGAGCGGTTTTTGTTTGTCCAACATATTGTATACGGCACCGTTTGCATGTGATTAAGTAAATTACGTTTTTAGAATCACAATTAAGTTTGCTCTGCATTTGATACGATATGCGTGTTTGTTCGCTGGTGAAAGTGTTACCAGTATTGATATATTCCATTGTATTGATGTAACATCGTTTTCTGTGACAAAATGAGGCTGAACCATTACCCAATACCGGCCGATTGTGCCGTATCCTTGTTGGCTCAGTCGATGTTGGGTCATGGCGTAACGATTCCAATTCTCTGAGAGTTTCGGACTTTACTTGGCGCAGTAATCTACTAGAGTAGCCGCGCGGTCGTAAAGCCTGGAACAGCACCGAACAAGCTTGATTTAGGTCGCTTCTGTTCGTGCAGTTCCGGTGATATCGAATGATTTGAGATTTAATCAATCCATTGAACAGTTTTGGCGGAAGGAAAGATTTACGATGAAGTAGCTGGTGAGAATCCGTTGGTTTCGTAAAAAGTTTTGTATCTAAAATGTTGCATGATGTAAATTGTGGGCCCTTAAATATTGTTAAATCAAGGAAATCAATGCTGGTTTGCGATATTGATTCTTTGAGTTTGATTGATTCGTCATGACTCTTCAAGATGTCCAAGAACACCCTAAACTCATCCAGACCATGAGTCCAAATGATAAATATGTCGTCCAAGAATCTATAATAGGCTAATGGTTGTTTATCACATTTGGCTAGGGCGCCTTTCTCCCACTCTGCAACAAAAATTGAGGCAAAATTAGGACTAAACTTCTTGCCCATACTGCAGCGGAGACCTGTAAATAATATCGTCCATTAAATTCAAAGTCATTCCCTTTAAGAGAAAGTTCTAATAATTGAAGTAGTTCATCTCCAGGTCTATGAGGATCATGGTGGAAATCAAATGCATTCTTAATTGACTTTAATCCGGCATCGATTCCAATATTTGTATACATAGATTCCACGTCGAGACTAATTAGGTAAGCAGAAGATGGGACTTCAATTTTCGACAATTTAATGAGGAAGTCCTCCGTGTCTTTTAGATAGCTCGGATGGCGGGTAGCAATTGGTTTCAAATAGAAATCAATAAACTCCGAAATGTGGTACGACTCCGAGCCCACGTCGCTGATGATGGGGCGACCGGGTGGTGTGTATGGATTAGTCCAACAGCTCAAAGGTTTATGTATTTTAGGTAGCAAATAAAATGTCCTATTATTGGATTCAGGTTTTGCAATTAGATACTGAACATGTTTTTTCTTTAAAACGTCCTGGTCCAGCAAGCTTTTGAGAATGAGATTGAATTTTAAAACATTGGATTTCCAAATTGGCTCATCCAATGGTTTGTAATATTTAGTGTTGCTTAATTGGCGCGTCGCTTCTAGAATGTAATTTTCTTTAGACATGATGACGAGTGAGCTGCCTTTGTCACAAGGTTTGATTACAATGTTTTTATTGCTGCGAAGAGTTTTTAGTGCAGTTCTTTCAACTTTAGTGAGGTTATCCTCGTTGTGAAATTTTGGTAAATTTGTGATGTCGGTTTTGACTAAGCCAGCGACCTCGGGAATGGAGTTGTCAATCTGGCGATCAGAGGGGGTCCACATCGAAGGTTCTTTAAATTGATCTTTTAAACCTGTCGAATTGCGAAAGAAATCAGCCATAGCTGTTACTTCCCTAAATTGCATGCTTGCTGGACCGCCGTTCATTTCCATGGCATACATAGAGTCTGGTAAAACCAATGTTCCATCCTCCGTCTCAACAACATGTGGTGTTTCTTTGAGATCGGGTGGGGTAGGAACAAAGGTTAGACCATACCTAAGTATTGATTTCTCACCAGCGCTCAGGGAAAGTTCGGGTACAAGATTGACTATCTCGGTGCCGAGACCGACTCTTTCCGCATGGCTGATGCCCTTCTGAGGAATTAGTTTAAATGACCTTTAAAGATGTTGGTCCAGCCTTGGTAGATTTTCCCCGCCGTCTGTGATGTCCAGTGGATGTTGTCGTTTTCGACGTGAAAATCGCGGTCTGGTATTGCCTGGATAACCTTGAGGTTCTGTGTGTGACGAGCTTGGCTGTTGATGGCACGCAGAACTTCCTGGTCCCTAGAATCTAAACTAGATGAGATATTGATTTCCTGAAAATGAAGTGTGGCGTTAGGGAATACTTTACGGAAATTACAAACCATGTTGGTTACCCTGTTCTTAGCTGTGGTGCCTGCTGTTTTGTCTTTGTCGTTGTCTGTCTTCCAGTCCTCTCTGTTGTTGATGCCAATGCTGATTATGACGTGCCGAGGTGTCTTCTCTGGCTTCGACTTCAGTTTGTGAGCGATGTTGCCGAAATGACCTAAATTGCCACCTGGGTAACAAGCAATAGTAACATTTTTGGGAGGATCGATATCGATCCGGGACACATTAGAAGAGCCTAAAATAACAACACTGTTTTTGATCTGTTTAGGGAAGGACCAATCCTTCTTAGGGCCAGTTTGACGGAATTTATAAAATTTTGATACCTTAGGTGATGATGACAATACCTCGGCATACGATGGTGATGATGTTGAAATCGTTGGCGAGGTCATTGAAGCGATGGAACCAACAGGCGAAGTAGGGCTGGAAGAGACGTGCTTCGGTGGTGTAGTTTTCTTGGCTGGTGAATTGCGAAGTGGCGTGTTCGGTGGAGTGGATTTGCGTGACGTAGCAGTTGCAGATGTTCGTGTGCGTGGTTTTGGTGCAGGTCGCTGTGGCTGTGGTGTAGATTTGACGCGTTTTGGCGTTGATATCAGAGACGGGGACGTTGTCTGATCACTGGCTGGACCGTCCTGGAATTGAAGCTGGCGAGCGGTTAGTGGGGGAGGGGAGGGTGACCGAGCACGTTTCGTGTGAGTTTGGTCGCCAACTCGTGAACCTACCGAGGACTGAAGCTTACTGATGATACTCAAGAACTTTGTTTTAGTTTCGTTAGTTAATTTGGTGCCAAAATTATTCAGTCCCCATTTTAATGCCGTGTCTCGTGCTCGGTCGAAGTCACGGGTTTTAGAAGAGAGTGCCGAAAGAACCTTGACTTCAATTTCTGATTCAGTTTTTAAATAATACTTGACCAAAGTTTTCATGGAGGATAAGCCCCACTCAAATGCGTCCGCTTTAAGCGAATTGAAGACCTCCTCACAGGGGAGTACTGATCGGAAGGTCCTCGTTCGCCCCGACTCTGTGATGGATGAAAAGCCTTTCGGCAGGACCTTCTTCTCCTAACGGTCCTGTAAGAAATTAATGTGATGCCATAGCTGTAGGAGCTTGTACATCAGTTTCACAAGGTTAGAATGGTCTAAATAGGCCTGGTCTTTTTGCCGCTCTGGGCGGTTAGTTTTTCGACGTTTAGGTTGTTTTGTTTGAGTCATGTTGATCCAGGACTTGAATTTTGGCTGTGAATAAAGGTAATGATTAGTAACATATAATACACAAAGAACGGAACGCGAAGATATAAAATGAAAAAAGTACTTAGGAGCGCACTGTCAAGTTGCCTCAACGTTTCGGTAGAATTACCTTCTTCAGGAAGCAAGCTAGGTTCGAATGTTGAGCGGGAATGTGATTTGGGGGGGCTAACCCCGGGATTCTCGAAAGGGTCGAATGACCCTTTCCTTAACCCCTCATTTTTATGCCTTTAATTTAGAACATAAAAAAAAAGAAAAAAAAAGCAATTTTTAGTTCATCTTTTCTTTGACTTTTTCTTCCTATGCCTCTTCGCCGGTGGTGGTGCTGACGAAGAGGCATCCGAGGGAGGTGTGCTGGTGTCAGTGTCGTGGATTGTGACAGCAACTGTCGCCGGATCAGAGGCGTCGTCTCCCGTGTAGACAATTCTGTTATCGATAAGCTCTTTCTCTGCCTTGTTGAAACTGTGTGTTATTCCTTGGTTGTATTCTACAAGGATCCGGTCTTTAAGATCTTGGATTAGCTGATCTATATCTGGTGGTTCTGCCTCCCTGGTAGGTGGAGAAGCCGGGTACTCCGGCGTCGGAGGGGCATCGGTGTTCGATTCATCCCCTGGATGGAACTGGCCAGGTGGTGATTCCAGTTCCACAGCGAAGTTGGCGACAGGAACGTCCCTGGTGGAATCCGCGTCCCTGTTTCCGCCTGCTTCAGTGACGACAGCAGGGACCTCCGGCAGATCAACGGAGTCCCTGCTAGCTCGTCTGATGTCACCTGACTCCATGCTGGCCGGGTCGTCTGGGCGTCTCTCAGACAACTCCGGCCTGCCGGCTGTGACTCTAAATGGCTGAACCACACGGGGAGGGGCGACTGGCCGATCTACAGTCACCCCCTTCTGCTTCTTCCATTTAGCCCGTCTGGCTGCGTCCCTTCTCCTTCGAGCTGGCGTCTTTCTCTTAGGAGGCTCATCTTTCATTGTACGGCTGGTCTTGGCCTTGCTCCGGGTGGAAGATATCTGGTTTCCAGCATCTCCCGTCCGAAATTCAACACAGAGAGTCAAATAGCCTATGTTAGACTGGAGATTCCAGCTAACAATATCCGCAATTTGAGATCTCTCTATCGCTGCGTCAGGGATTAGCTCCATTGTCCGTCGCACTAAGCCTAATCCAAAACCGTCTCACTCGCCGGCATCAGCACGAGGGCGGTTGCTTCCAATTAAGGTTACAGACCGCTCAAATCACTTGTACCAACGCTCTGACCGAAGAGGAACTAATAAGGATCGAAGCAATCACGACCGTTTCGCTCCACTCTCCTGCCAGAGAACGAATGTTGAGGTTTTTCCATGGATCTTATATACCTGTGTGAGATAAGCTCACATTGTGCTCCAGGGTTTCGAGAGACGTGTCAACAGCTATGTTCCTGTTTAAAACAAACAATGAAACAATGCATACAAAATGTTTGGCGCCGTCACCACGCCCGTGTTTATTTAAGGGCTTTGTGGACCCAATTTTTCCAAAATGTCCCAAAATTTTATAGAGTCCAAATAAAGGATTCTGTTCATGTATATTAGTCATAATATAAACCGAGCCCATTGATACAACATTTTGAGAGTATACTTCATGGTGGATTATGTTAGAAATACAAAATGTGAACTTTATTGAGATTTAAAAAAAAATAATTTACAGGCAATGGTCCAAGAAAAACAAAGTCCAAATCTAAGAATCAAATATGGGAATATGTACTGAACACTGTGATGAATGATGTATTACAAAAAAAATATTATATTTCTTGAGTGTTCTTTGATAAAATTACTTTGAACCGGTTGTTGACAAATGATATATACTTGCTTGAATGTTGGCTATGTGGGTGGCAGCAGGCACGGGTTAACAGCTGGCCATTGTAACAGCTCTGGACTCTGTTGACAATAGAATGCTAATCCTCAATCATACCCCTACCATATCCACAGTAATTCTAGTAAGTAGGTCACCACTCACTCAGGGTGAACACGCATGTGGAAGTTTGACACCTGTTGACACTGGTAAAAAGCCATTCATATCGGAATGGACATCAGCCATGAAAGGTTGACCCATTAACTGCTGCCTCTCAGTCAACCATATTCTGAAGTTAGTATATCATTTGTCAACAACCGGTTCAAAGTCATTTTATCAAAGAACACTCAAGAGATATAATATTCTTTTTGTAATACATCATTCATCACAGTGTTCAGTACATATTCCCATATTTGATTCTTAAATTTGGACTTTGTTTTTCTTGGACCATTGCCTGTAAATTATTTTTTTTGAAATCTCAATAAAGTTCACATTTTGTATTTCTAACATAATCCACCATGAAGTATACTCTCAAAATGCTGCATCAATGGGCATGGTTTCTATTATTACTAATATACATGAACAGAATCCTTTATTCTGACTCTATAAAATTTAGGGAAATTTTGGAAAAATTGGGTCCACAAAGCCCTTAAGATCGCGCGTTCTTAATGGGTTGTGTATTGGCTTCCGAAAGCCCCTAATCCAAATCCTAGTGACAGTACGCAATTAGACAGTAATACATATGTGTTAAGTGATAGAAATAAAAGATATCCCTGGCAAATGCGAGATAGATATTTTGAAAGTGTGGAAAGCGCGGGCACAGGTCGGAATCCGATTCCTTATGTAATTATTTCTATGGAACTAGCTAAATTTTGTTAGGTTGTGTCGGAAATTGACTTAAATTTTGTTAGGTTGTGTCAGAAATTGACATAAATTTTGTTAGGTTGTGTCGGAAATTGACATGGAATAATTTGTTGAGCATTGTTGCCATTCAAAGATGGAACTAGCTAAATTTGTTTGAGTTGTGTCGGAAATTGACATAAAATATTGTGTTGAGCACAAACAAAGGATAATGGTGTTGACATAGCTAAAAGCTAATTAAACTGCGTGTTAATCAAGGTCTGAGTCTAGATTGAACGAGCAAATCTCTCAAACTGGGATTTTTCTTGTAGGCAATAATCACCCGTTTGTCGAGAGGCTCGGTCAATTTAGTGTTTAATAATGCAAAGTTTTTTCGGAAAATGCTTGCGATTTCAACATTTCTACGATTGTAGATCAGAGGAAAGCACAAGAAATTTCGAGAAACACCTTTGTAGTCAATGTTAAGTCCGAACGGAAGATATGTTTTAAGTACGCCCATCCAATGATTTTCGCGTTCTATGCGTATTGAATCGGTTTGGTCTTCCTCGGCTAGAATTGGTGTCTGTTCTATTGGCTGAAAGCTGAAATGGGATTTAATGTTATGATTAGATGAGTTGAAATGATCTGAAATTTGCGTGTCAAGTTCTTGGCGGACACTGGAAAGACGATTAGACATTCTAACTGTGAGAGCGGTTTTTGTTTGTCCAACATATTGTATACGGCACCGTTTGCATGTGATTAAGTAAATTACGTTTTTAGAATCACAATTAAGTTTGCTCTGCATTTGATACGATATGCGTGTTTGTTCGCTGGTGAAAGTGTTACCAGTATTGATATATTCCATTGTATTGATGTAACATCGTTTTCTGTGACAAAATGAGGCTGAACCATTACCCAATACCGGCCGATTGTGCCGTATCCTTGTTGGCTCAGTCGATGTTGGGTCATGGCGTAACGATTCCAATTCTCTGAGAGTTTCGGACTTTACTTGGCGCAGTAATCTACTAGAGTAGCCGCGCGGTCGTAAAGCCTGGAACAGCACCGAACAAGCTTGATTTAGGTCGCTTCTGTTCGTGCAGTTCCGGTGATATCGAATGATTTGAGATTTAATCAATCCATTGAACAGTTTTGGCGGAAGGAAAGATTTACGATGAAGTAGCTGGTGAGAATCCGTTGGTTTCGTATAAAGTTTTGTTTCTAAAATGTTGCATGATGTAAATTGTGGGCCCTTAAATATTGTTAAATCAAGGAAATCAATGCTGGTTTGCGATATTGATTCTTTGAGTTTGATTGATTCGTCATGACTCTTCAAGATGTCCAAGAACACCCTAAACTCATCCAGACCATGAGTCCAAATGATAAATATGTCGTCCAAGAATCTATAATAGGCTAATGGTTGTTTATCACATTTGGCTAGGGCGCCTTTCTCCCACTCTGCAACAAAAATTGAGGCAAAATTAGGACTAAACTTCTTGCCCATACTGCAGCGGAGACCTGTAAATAATATCGTCCATTAAATTCAAAGTCATTCCCTTTAAGAGAAAGTTCTAATAATTGAAGTAGTTCATCTCCAGGTCTATGAGGATCATGGTGGAAATCAAATGCATTCTTAATTGACTTTAATCCGGCATCGATTCCAATATTTGTATACATAGATTCCACGTCGAGACTAATTAGGTAAGCAGAAGATGGGACTTCAATTTTCGACAATTTAATGAGGAAGTCCTCCGTGTCTTTTAGATAGCTCGGATGGCGGGTAGCAATTGGTTTCAAATAGAAATCAATAAACTCCGAAATGTGGTACGACTCCGAGCCCACGTCGCTGATGATGGGGCGACCGGGTGGTGTGTATGGATTAGTCCAACAGCTCAAAGGTTTATGTATTTTAGGTAGCAAATAAAATGTCCTATTATTGGATTCAGGTTTTGCAATTAGATACTGAACATGTTTTTTCTTTAAAACGTCCTGGTCCAGCAAGCTTTTGAGAATGAGATTGAATTTTAAAACATTGGATTTCCAAATTGGCTCATCCAATGGTTTGTAATATTTAGTGTTGCTTAATTGGCGCGTCGCTTCTAGAATGTAATTTTCTTTAGACATGATGACGAGTGAGCTGCCTTTGTCACAAGGTTTGATTACAATGTTTTTATTGCTGCGAAGAGTTTTTAGTGCAGTTCTTTCAACTTTAGTGAGGTTATCCTCGTTGTGAAATTTTGGTAAATTTGTGATGTCGGTTTTGACTAAGCCAGCGACCTCGGGAATGGAGTTGTCAATCTGGCGATCAGAGGGGGTCCACATCGAAGGTTCTTTAAATTGATCTTTTAAACCTGTCGAATTGCGAAAGAAATCAGCCATAGCTGTTACTTCCCTAAATTGCATGCTTGCTGGACCGCCGTTCATTTCCATGGCATACATAGAGTCTGGTAAAACCAATGTTCCATCCTCCGTCTCAACAACATGTGGTGTTTCTTTGAGATCGGGTGGGGTAGGAACAAAGGTTAGACCATACCTAAGTATTGATTTCTCACCAGCGCTCAGGGAAAGTTCGGGTACAAGATTGACTATCTCGGTGCCGAGACCGACTCTTTCCGCATGGCTGATGCCCTTCTGAGGAATTAGTTTAAATGACCTTTAAAGATGTTGGTCCAGCCTTGGTAGATTTTCCCCGCCGTCTGTGATGTCCAGTGGATGTTGTCGTTTTCGACGTGAAAATCGCGGTCTGGTATTGCCTGGATAACCTTGAGGTTCTGTGTGTGACGAGCTTGGCTGTTGATGGCACGCAGAACTTCCTGGTCCCTAGAATCTAAACTAGATGAGATATTGATTTCCTGAAAATGAAGTGTGGCGTTAGGGAATACTTTACGGAAATTACAAACCATGTTGGTTACCCTGTTCTTAGCTGTGGTGCCTGCTGTTTTGTCTTTGTCGTTGTCTGTCTTCCAGTCCTCTCTGTTGTTGATGCCAATGCTGATTATGACGTGCCGAGGTGTCTTCTCTGGCTTCGACTTCAGTTTGTGAGCGATGTTGCCGAAATGACCTAAATTGCCACCTGGGTAACAAGCAATAGTAACATTTTTGGGAGGATCGATATCGATCCGGGACACATTAGAAGAGCCTAAAATAACAACACTGTTTTTGATCTGTTTAGGGAAGGACCAATCCTTCTTAGGGCCAGTTTGACGGAATTTATAAAATTTTGATACCTTAGGTGATGATGACAATACCTCGGCATACGATGGTGATGATGTTGAAATCGTTGGCGAGGTCATTGAAGCGATGGAACCAACAGGCGAAGTAGGGCTGGAAGAGACGTGCTTCGGTGGTGTAGTTTTCTTGGCTGGTGAATTGCGAAGTGGCGTGTTCGGTGGAGTGGATTTGCGTGACGTAGCAGTTGCAGATGTTCGTGTGCGTGGTTTTGGTGCAGGTCGCTGTGGCTGTGGTGTAGATTTGACGCGTTTTGGCGTTGATATCAGAGACGGGGACGTTGTCTGATCACTGGCTGGACCGTCCTGGAATTGAAGCTGGCGAGCGGTTAGTGGGGGAGGGGAGGGTGACCGAGCACGTTTCGTGTGAGTTTGGTCGCCAACTCGTGAACCTACCGAGGACTGAAGCTTACTGATGATACTCAAGAACTTTGTTTTAGTTTCGTTAGTTAATTTGGTGCCAAAATTATTCAGTCCCCATTTTAATGCCGTGTCTCGTGCTCGGTCGAAGTCACGGGTTTTAGAAGAGAGTGCCGAAAGAACCTTGACTTCAATTTCTGATTCAGTTTTTAAATAATACTTGACCAAAGTTTTCATGGAGGATAAGCCCCACTCAAATGCGTCCGCTTTAAGCGAATTGAAGACCTCCTCACAGGGGAGTACTGGTCGGAAGGTCCTCGTTCGCCCCGACTCTGTGATGGATGAAAAGCCTTTCGGCAGGACCTTCTTCTCCAAACGGTCCTGTAAGAAATTAATGTGATGCCATAGCTGTAGGAGCTTGTACATCAGTTTCACAAGGTTAGAATGGTCTAAATAGGCCTGGTCTTTTTGCCGCTCTGGGCGGTTAGTTTTTCGACGTTTAGGTTGTTTTGTTTGTCATGTTGATCCAGGACTTGAATTTTGGCTGTGAATAAAGGTAATGATTAGTAACATATAATACACAAAGAACGGAACGCGAAGATATAAAATGAAAAAAGTACTTAGGAGCGCACTGTCAAGTTGCCTCAACGTTTCGGTAGAATTACCTTCTTCAGGAAGCAAGCTAGGTTCGAATGTTGAGCGGGAATGTGATTTGGGGGGGCTAACCCCGGGATTCTCGAAAGGGTCGAATGACCCTTTCCTTAACCCTCATTTTTATGCCTTTAATTTAGAACATAAAAAAAAAAGAAAAAAAGAAGCAATTTTTAGTTCATCTTTTCTTTGACTTTTTCTTCCTATGCCTCTTCGCCGGTGGTGGTGCTGACGAAGAGGCATCCGAGGGAGGTGTGCTGGTGTCAGTGTCGTGGATTGTGACAGCAACTGTCGCCGGATCAGAGGCGTCGTCTCCCGTGTAGACAATTCTGTTATCGATAAGCTCTTTCTCTGCCTTGTTGAAACTGTGTGTTATTCCTTGGTTGTATTCTACAAGGATCCGGTCTTTAAGATCTTGGATTAGCTGATCTATATCTGGTGGTTCTGCCTCCCTGGTAGGTGGAGAAGCCGGGTACTCCGGCGTCGGAGGGGCATCGGTGTTCGATTCATCCCCTGGATGGAACTGGCCAGGTGGTGATTCCAGTTCCACAGCGAAGTTGGCGACAGGAACGTCCCTGGTGGAATCCGCGTCCCTGTTTCCGCCTGCTTCAGTGACGACAGCAAGGACCTCCGGCAGATCAACGGAGTCCCTGCTAGCTCGTCTGATGTCACCTGACTCCATGCTGGCCGGGTCGTCTGGGCGTCTCTCAGACAACTCCGGCCTGCCGGCTGTGACTCTAAATGGCTGAACCACACGGGGAGGGGCGACTGGCCGATCTACAGTCACCCCCTTCTGCTTCTTCCATTTAGCCCGTCTGGCTGCGTCCCTTCTCCTTCGAGCTGGCGTCTTTCTCTTAGGAGGCTCATCTTTCATTGTACGGCTGGTCTTGGCCTTGCTCCGGGTGGAAGATATCTGGTTTCCAGCATCTCCCGTCCGAAATTCAACACAGAGAGTCAAATAGCCTATGTTAGACTGGAGATTCCAGCTAACAATATCCGCAATTTGAGATCTCTCTATCGCTGCGTCAGGGATTAGCTCCATTGTCCGTCGCACTAAGCCTAATCCAAAACCGTCTCACTCGCCGGCATCAGCACGAGGGCGGTTGCTTCCAATTAAGGTTACAGACCGCTCAAATCACTCGTACCAACGCTCTGACCGAAGAGGAACTAATAAGGATCGAAGCAATCACGACCGTTTCGCTCCACTCTCCTGCCAGAGAACGAATGTTGAGGTTTTTCCATGGATCTTATATACCTGTGTGAGATAAGCTCACATTGTGCTCCAGGGTTTCGAGAGACGTGTCAACAGCTATGTTCCTGTTTAAAACAAACAATGAAACAATGCATACAAAATGTTTGGCGCCGTCACCACGCCCGTGTTTATTTAAGGGCTTTGTGGACCCAATTTTTCCAAAATGTCCCAAAATTTTATAGAGTCCAAATAAAGGATTCTGTTCATGTATATTAGTCATAATATAAACCGAGCCCATTGATACAACATTTTGAGAGTATACTTCATGGTGGATTATGTTAGAAATACAAAATGTGAACTTTATTGAGATTTAAAAAAAAATAATTTACAGGCAATGGTCCAAGAAAAACAAAGTCCAAATCTAAGAATCAAATATGGGAATATGTACTGAACACTGTGATGAATGATGTATTACAAAAAAAATATTATATTTCTTGAGTGTTCTTTGATAAAATTACTTTGAACCGGTTGTTGACAAATGATATATACTTGCTTGAATGTTGGCTATGTGGGTGGCAGCAGGCACGGGTTAACAGCTGGCCATTGTAACAGCTCTGGACTCTGTTGACAATAGAATGCTAATCCTCAATCATACCCCTACCATATCCACAGTAATTCTAGTAAGTAGGTCACCACTCACTCAGGGTGAACACGCATGTGGAAGTTTGACACCTGTTGACACTGGTAAAAAGCCATTCATATCGGAATGGACATCAGCCATGAAAGGTTGACCCATTAACTGCTGCCTCTCAGTCAACCATATTCTGAAGTTAGTATATCATTTGTCAACAACCGGTTCAAAGTCATTTTATCAAAGAACACTCAAGAGATATAATATTCTTTTTGTAATACATCATTCATCACAGTGTTCAGTACATATTCCCATATTTGATTCTTAAATTTGGACTTTGTTTTTCTTGGACCATTGCCTGTAAATTATTTTTTTTGAAATCTCAATAAAGTTCACATTTTGTATTTCTAACATAATCCACCATGAAGTATACTCTCAAAATGCTGCATCAATGGGCATGGTTTCTATTATTACTAATATACATGAACAGAATCCTTTATTCTGACTCTATAAAATTTAGGGAAATTTTGGAAAAATTGGGTCCACAAAGCCCTTAAGATCGCGCGTTCTTAATGGGTTGTGTATTGGCTTCCGAAAGCCCCTAATCCAAATCCTAGTGACAGTACGCAATTAGACAGTAATACATATGTGTTAAGTGATAGAAATAAAAGATATCCCTGGCAAATGCGAGATAGATATTTTGAAAGTGTGGAAAGCGCGGGCACAGGTCGGAATCCGATTCCTTATGTAATTATTTCTATGGAACTAGCTAAATTTTGTTAGGTTGTGTCGGAAATTGACTTAAATTTTGTTAGGTTGTGTCAGAAATTGACATAAATTTTGTTAGGTTGTGTCGGAAATTGACATGGAATAATTTGTTGAGCATTGTTGCCATTCAAAGATGGAACTAGCTAAATTTGTTTGAGTTGTGTCGGAAATTGACATAAAATATTGTGTTGAGCACAAACAAAGGATAATGGTGTTGACATAGCTAAAAGCTAATTAAACTGCGTGTTAATCAAGGTCTGAGTCTAGATTGAACGAGCAAATCTCTCAAACTGGGATTTTTCTTGTAGGCAATAATCACCCGTTTGTCGAGAGGCTCGGTCAATTTAGTGTTTAATAATGCAAAGTTTTTTCGGAAAATGCTTGCGATTTCAACATTTCTACGATTGTAGATCAGAGGAAAGCACAAGAAATTTCGAGAAACACCTTTGTAGTCAATGTTAAGTCCGAACGGAAGATATGTTTTAAGTACGCCCATCCAATGATTTTCGCGTTCTATGCGTATTGAATCGGTTTGGTCTTCCTCGGCTAGAATTGGTGTCTGTTCTATTGGCTGAAAGCTGAAATGGGATTTAATGTTATGATTAGATGAGTTGAAATGATCTGAAATTTGCGTGTCAAGTTCTTGGCGGACACTGGAAAGACGATTAGACATTCTAACTGTGAGAGCGGTTTTTGTTTGTCCAACATATTGTATACGGCACCGTTTGCATGTGATTAAGTAAATTACGTTTTTAGAATCACAATTAAGTTTGCTCTGCATTTGATACGATATGCGTGTTTGTTCGCTGGTGAAAGTGTTACCAGTATTGATATATTCCATTGTATTGATGTAACATTGTTTTCTGTGACAAAATGAGGCTGAACCATTACCCAACACCGGCCGATTGTGCCGTATCCTTGTTGGCTCAGTCGATGTTGGGTCATGGCGTAACGATTCCAATTCTCTGAGAGTTTCGGACTTTACTTGGCGCAGTAATCTACTAGAGTAGCCGCGCGGTCGTAAAGCCTGGAACAGCACCGAACAAGCTTGATTTATGTCGCTTCTGTTCGTGCAGTTCCGGTGATATCGAATGATTTGAGATTTAATCAATCCATTGAAAAGTTTTGGCGGAAGGAAAGATTTACGATGAAGTAGCTGGTGAGAATCCGTTGGTTTCGTAAAAAGTTTTGTATCTAAAATGTTGCATGATGTAAATTGTGGGCCCTTAAATATTGTTAAATCAAGGAAATCAATGCTGGTTTGCGATATTGATTCTTTGAGTTTGATTGATTCGTCATGACTGTTCAAGATGTCCAAGAACACCCTAAACTCATCCAGACCATGAGTCCAAATGATAAATATGTCGTCCAAGAATCTATAATATGCTAATGGTTGTTTATCACATTTGGCTAGGGCGCCTTCTCCCACTCTGCAACAAAAATTGAGGCAAAATTAGGACTAAACTTCTTGCCCATACTGCAGCGGAGACCTGTAAATAATATCGTCCATTAAATTCAAAGTCATTCCCTTTAAGAGAAAGTTCTAATAATTGAAGTAGTTCATCTCCAGGTCTATGAGGATCATGGTGGAAATCAAATGCATTCTTAATTGACTTTAATCCGGCATCGATTCCAATATTTGTATACATAGATTCCACGTCGAGACTAATTAGGTAAGCAGAAGATGGGACTTCAATTTTCGACAATTTAATGAGGAAGTCCTCCGTGTCTTTTAGATAGCTCGGATGGCGGGTAGCAATTGGTTTCAAATAGAAATCAATAAACTCCGAAATGTGGTACGACTCCGAGCCCACGTCGCTGATGATGGGGCGACCGGGTGGTGTGTATGGATTAGTCCAACAGCTCAAAGGTTGATGTATTTTAGGTAGCAAATAAAATGTCCTATTATTGGAGTCAGGTTTTGCAATTAGATACTGAACATGTTTTTTCTTTAAAACGTCCTGGTCCAGCAAGCTTTTGAGAATGAGATTGAATTTTAAAACATTGGATTTCCAAATTGGCTCATCCAATGGTTTGTAATATTTAGTGTTGCTTAATTGGCGCGTCGCTTCTAGAATGTAATTTTCTTTAGACATGATGACGAGCGAGCTGCCTTTGTCACAAGGTTTGATTACAATGTTTTTATTGCTGCGAAGAGTTTTTAGTGCAGTTCTTTCAACTTTAGTGAGGTTATCCTCGTTGTGAAATTTTGGTAAATTTGTGATGTCGGTTTTGACTAAGCCAGCGACCTCGGGAATGGAGTTGTCAATCTGGCGATCAGAGGGGGTCCACATCGAAGGTTCTTTAAATTGATCTTTTAAACCTGTCGAATTGCGAAAGAAATCAGCCATAGCTGTTACTTCCCTAAATTGCATGCTTGCTGGACCGCCGTTCATTTCCATGGCATACATAGAGTCTGGTAAAACCAATGTTCCATCCTCCGTCTCAACAACATGTGGTGTTTCTTTGAGATCGGGTGGGGTAGGAACAAAGGTTAGACCATACCTAAGTATTGATTTCTCACTAGCGCTCAGGGAAAGTTCGGGTACAAGATTGACTATCTCGGTGCCGAGACCGACTCTTTCCGCATGGCTGATGCCCTTCTGAGGAATTAGTTTAAATGACCGTTAAAGATGTTGGTCCAGCCTTGGTAGATTTTCCCCGCCGTCTGTGATGTCCAGTGGATGTTGTCGTTTTCGACGTGAAAATCGCGGTCTGGTATTGCCTGGATAACCTTGAGGTTCTGTGTGTGACGAGCTTGGCTGTTGATGGCACGCAGAACTTCCTGGTCTCTAGAATCTAAACTAGATGAGATATTGATTTCCTGAAAATGAAGTGTGGCGTTAGGGAATACTTTACGGAAATTACAAACCATGTTGGTTACCCTGTTCTTAGCTGTGGTGCCTGCTGTTTTGTCTTTGTCGTTGTCTGTCTTCCAGTCCTCTCTGTTGTTGATGCCAATGCTGATTATGACGTGCCGAGGTGTCTTCTCTGGCTTCGACTTCAGTTTGTGAGCGATGTTGCCGAAATGACCTAAATTGCCACCTGGGTAACAAGCAATAGTAACATTTTTGGGAGGATCGATATCGATCCGGGACACATTAGAAGAGCCTAAAATAACAACACTGTTTTTGATCTGTTTAGGGAAGGACCAATCCTTCTTAGGGCCAGTTTGACGGAATTTATAAAATTTTGATACCTTAGGTGATGATGACAATACCTCGGCATACGATGGTGATGATGTTGAAATCGTTGGCGAGGTCATTGAAGCGATGGAACCAACAGGCGAAGTAGGGGTGGAAGAGACGTGCTTCGGTGGTGTAGTTTTCTTGGCTGGATATTTTAATTTCACTCAGATCGTCGTAGAATAGACATAATTGAGGCATAATTAATACAGAATGTTCAATGCAGTAGAATGTTGCGCATGCGATACAATTTAGTTTATATGTATGTCTATAGTGGTATAGGATCAGAGGGCTAGGGAAATCATAATGATGTATGGTAATATTTATGATGTATGTTAGTATATGGGCATGTTTAGGAACGAGAATGCGATGGTGTGAACACTGGTGTGAAGACGGTTAATTGGAGTAGAACAATAAAGTCATCGAGTATAACAATGAATGTTCGTATTATTTATAGAGCACAGTCGGGACACCCTTTATTTTTACAGCGTACATTTTCTGGGTAATTTCTCAGGATGGCTACTGTCCCGGTGTCTAGGGTTTAGATGTTGAATTGGCCGTGTCGGGAACATTGATAACAATAACTGTCCGTAGCTTTTGATAACTTTATATGTGTATAAGTCATAGTGATAAACACAGCAGGAGCATCGGTAAAAGGTGAACAGAGGTATATCGTTCGGCCGCCGGAGAGAGAGAGAGAGTGGTTCTTCGTATCTCTCGACGCCAGTAGTTATTACAACGTATGGTGTATCATGCATCCTAATAAGGTATGATGTATATGATACACCTACCTGTGACGTGTATCACCATCGGTATGGTGGAATGATTGTGGTCTGATCCTTCCAACACATAAGATGGTAGTACATGTCACATCCAATTTAGAATATGATCTTGATAATTATGATTGTATCTATTCTATTAGTTATATCTCGATGTGCTGTGTTTATCTGTACAATACGTTATAGCAATAACTGGGAACATAATTAATTATATATCAACCGATATCTTCTGTACTATCGGACAGCTATCTGTAAGCGCTTCTTCAATGTGTGCCTGCTGTGACAAGATGTATGGTCTTTTTCCATATTGTTCCATGTTGTGTGGAAGGCGTGGTGGGGTAGTGTTTCTGACATGTCAGTTCTAGGTGTTCTAACAGTACGGATTCGGGTGTCTTGGGGTTGATTTTGCTCATTTGTTGTACATCTTTCCAAAAAAACGCGGACAGGCGGTTATAACACCAGTCATGAAAATTGAGGAAAATTGAGGAAGTGAGAGTGTGTAAGTCATATATTTTCAAGATATTCTCTATTTTAAAGAGTGGATCTGTGTGACTCCAATACTTCTTATTGCATATTATACGCAATGCTCGTTTTTGTAATAGGATTATTTCTTGACTTTTATGATATATAGGCTTATATATATCAAGTATAAATGTATGTTTATATATCCAAAGATGTTCACTTTTCCTATACTGCTCTCATGGGCGTAGCCAGTTTTTTCCTATAAGGCGGGTACGTCAGCAGATTGCAGCGCCATCATTGATGCGGGGAGTGCATTCGATGGGGCGATAACAGCACAACACCTCGCATGGTCTGGTGACGGACTCATCACACCATAAAACGTGCAGACTTCTTAATGACGACGTTATGAATCATTAACTTTAATTTCTCTTCCATAAGCTGTAATCGAACCACTGCACGGGTGGTTGGTGTACGACATATGGATATACTATACAAGTATTGTCTAAGTGGATTAACGCCATTAGCTCAGTGCGATCGGCGATGGACGCCTGCTGATTATTCAGTTCAAGAACCAAACAAAATATTTAAAAATATCGGGATTCCCAACTAAGTGTACGCGTCCTAAGAGTAGACTCCAACTGTATCGAACTGGAATAATATTGTGTCCATTAATTCAGTTCGTAAGGTTCTGGACCCTGCCGATTCTTTAGTTCGAGAACCAAACATAATATTTAAAATAGCGCGACCCCTACTAAGCGCAAACGTCATAAGAGTAGACACCAACTGGTTATAACTTGGTTAATTTGTATCCAACAGTTCAGTACGAAAGGTTCTGGACGGCTACCGATTCTTCAGCGCGATTCCCTACTAAGCGTAAGCGTCCTGAGAGTAGAATCCAACAGTTTCGAATTCGGATAATGTTTTGTCTCTTCTGTATAAATCGAAACACTGTCATTGGAACACGTCCAGTGATTAACAGCCCACCGGTGGTTTATTGTGAGTTTCATACAACAGAGGCTTGGCAGATTTGAGCGACGTTCAAGGCCGTTCGTACTGTGCCAACTTCACACAATAAACGTAACCTAAACAGAAATCAAATTAATTAGGCCATCTTCATCATATAATCTGTCACCACATCCAGGGGTGATAGGAAGACAGTCAGTCATGACTATATCACCCCTAGTAATATACATGTATAGTCTATTAATATTATATTTATTTGTAATTGTACTTTCCATGTGTGTGTATTGTAAATAAAATTATCCTATCCTAACCACAATTACCATGATGCCTCAATATATGCATGGGGTAACTATTCAAATAAATAAGAGGCTATTTTGGCACCAGTATTTATTGAAAGTTTTCTCCGTTGATGGGGAGAAAACACTAAATACAGATAATCAAAACAAATACAATACATAACACAATAACATACAATACATGTACATATTATGTTACCATGAGGAAAAATGATTTTAAACGCCAAGCCGTAGGTCTCCAGAAATTAATACCGATGTCTTCAAAAGGGAAACCCAGAAGCCAGAGGTGTCACCAGAGCCTCTGAACATCTGGGAAGAGACTATATGAAAGGACTATAGAGAAAAACATCAGTATCAAGTTCAAACAAAATACAAAAACACACCGAAATCAAAGTGTATAACACATGAGCATCGCCTCATAAGCAATGAATAAATGAAGACGAGACGACCCTATGCACATTCAGCTTTACTTAAATGGTTATATATTACCATCTATTATTATATCATTTATTATATTGTTCTATGTACAACTATATATTATTATGTTTGCATACTGTCCTTATAAGGATGCTTTGCCTAATAAACTTATCTTAAACAAACATGTAATGTATAATTCAGTCAAATGTTTGACAACCTGAATAAAGAAATTAGTTAAAACTCGTGCCCCTTCAAAATTTAAATGAAAGCCTCCATCTCGCCCAGCTTAAAGCTGTCTCAAAGGCACTCCCTTTATGAATATAAGATTTAAATGTCCTGACAAACCTAATGCTTTTCTTCTTACATAATTTTGCCAAAACAAGATTAATATCAATAACTTTTTGTTCTGTTAAAGAAAAATCAACTGGTTTAGGCAATATAGCAGACATGATCAATTTACAAGAAGTGTAATTTCTTAACAGCTTTTAACAATCTTTTAAATAAAGATTTTATCTCTTCCACATAATGTGAATTAACATTATTAGTTTCGACATGAACCAAAAGGTACTTAGAACTAATACTCCCCTTGTTAGAACTAATACTCCCCTTGTTAGAACTAATACTCCCCTTGTTAGAACTAATACTCCCCTTGTTAGAACTAATACTCCCCTTGTTAGAACTAATACTCCCCTTGTTAGAACTAATACTCCCCTTGTTAGAACTAATACTCCCCTTGTTAGAACTAATACTCCCCTTGTTTCTCTTTATAATAGATGTCATTTGTTCGGTGGATGCTCCTCGATATGCATCCAGCTTAGTGCAGTTGACTCCTTTAACATACTTGCATATAGATTCAGAAAGAAGAATAACAGATTTCTCTGTAAATATAAATATAAAAACATTTAATAAATGAATCTGATATAATGTAACTAATGAATTTATATAAGTTCAAAATATATTGTTTAAAGACTTCTGACATTTGAGACCTATCTTCGATATTCAATTCAAAATATTTCTTATAGGCATCACTCTTCCAGTCACCATGAATTTGAACAAGATCAAAAGGCTACTGTGCAACCACCCCTTCTGAATGAATGGGATGAAAAATTTATTGAATTTCTACCAGTCATATGTATAAGTGACTTCAATTTATGTTGAAAATCAGAATAAGTGACTACCTTTACATTATGTGGTTTTATGTCTTCCTGATTAAAAAGGCTGGTGCCTTTATCGAGGCTGGTGTCAACTTGCACATATTAATAAAAGCAAAAATGAGACACAATGGTGAGCCTGGAATTTATACTAATGGTATCTGTAAAATTCTCTCTCCCAACTGGTTAGTTTTTGACCATTTGAAAGAAATAATCATCAAATTATATATTACTAGCCGATGAGCCCGACGTTGTCCGGGCTATTCAAAAACCAAATTTCAAGTCGATAGCTCCACCCGTTTCCGAGATCTCGTCTGCGCATGCGCGAAGCTGGCGTCGCACGGGGTCGGCGACCCGATAAAATTCGTGTCCTGGGCAAGGTACATTCACATAGCAAATTTCAAGTCGATAGCTCGACCCGTTTCCGAGATCTCGTCTGCGCATGCGCGAAGCTGGTGTCGCACGGGCTAGGCGACCCGATAAAATTCGCATCCGGGGCAAGATACATTCACATAGCAAATTTCAAGTCGATAGCTCCACCCGTTTCCGAGATCTCGTCTGCGCATGCGCGAAGCGGGCGCCGCACGGGCTCGCCAATACGAAAACGTTCACCGCCTGGTCAAACTACACACACGTACCAAGTTTCGTCCCGATCGGTCGAGAATCGTAGATTTGTATAAATGACAGACAGACAAACAAACAAACAAACAAACAAACAAACAAACATACATACAGACAGAGGTCTTCAAAATATATATGAGACTAGCCGATGAGCCCGACGTTGTCCGGGCTATTCAAAAACCAAATTTCAAGTCGATAGCTCTACCCAGCCCGAAATTTCAAGTCGAAAGCTCTACCCGTTTCCGAGATCTGGTCTGCGCATGCGCGAAGCTGGCGTCGCATGGGCTCGGCGACCCGATAAAATTCGTATCCGGGGCAAGATACATTCACATAGCAAATTTCAAGTCGATAGCTCCACGCGTTTCCGAGATCTCGTCTGCGCATGCGCGAAGCTGGTGTCGCACGGGCTCGGCGACCCGATAAAATTCGTATCCGGGGCAAGATACATTCACATAGCAAATTTCAAGTCGATAGCTCCACCCGTTTCCGAGATCTCGTCTGCGCATGCGCGAAGCGGGCGCCGCACGGCTCGCCAATACGACAACGTTCACCGCCTGGTCATACTACACACACGTACCAAGTTTCGTCCCGATCGGTCCAGAATCGTAGATTTGTATTAATGACCCGTTTCCGAGATCTGGTCTGCGCATGCGCGAAGCTGGCGTCGCACGGGCTCGGCGACCCGATAAAATTCGTATCCGGGGCAAGATACATTCACATACCAAATTTCAAGTCGATAGCTCCACCCGTTTCCGATATCTCGTCTGCGCATGCGCGAAGCTGGTGTCGCACGGGCTCGGCGACCCGATAAAATTCGTATCCGGGGCAAGATACATTCACATACCAAATTTCAAGTCGATAGCTCCACCCGTTTCCGAGATCTCGTCTGCGCATGCGCGAAGCGGGCGCCGCACGGGCTCGCCAATACGACAAACAAACAAACAAACAAACAGAGGTCTTCAAAATATATATGAGATATTGCAATAGACCTATCACCTCTAGTTGAGTTTTTGGATGAATCATAAGACTTAACAGAATCCGGAACTAAGTTAGACTTTCTTGAAAATGTGAAGAATGCTATAACAAATATACACCAAAAATTAGCATCGACTGCCTTGTTGATATCCATTATATTGTAAAATTCCAATAATATCTCAGGAGTTATCGGATATGCTCTTTTAACCCTTTACCCAACAGAACGGCCCTGTGCCAATGCATTCTCTTATATATGCGAGTCGACCATAGGTCGCCTCGCATATATAAGAGAATGCATTGGCTTAACACATTAAAAATTATAAAATTGTTAAAGAATGTAAGAAAAAATGGTAAAAAGTGTTAAAAAAAGATTTTTTTTAGGCCAATGCATTCTCTTATATATGCGAGGCGACCTATGGTCGACTCGCATATATAAGAGAATGCATTGGCACAGGGCATAACTGTAACCATCACAATGTGGTCGATGAGCCGGTTCCAATGATATCCATATTTGTATGGTTCTATTGAGACAGACCGAAGATATTTTATGCGGTTGAAGCTTTATTTGGCCGGTTTTGGCCGGTTTGTTGGGTAAAAGGTTAATTGAATGGGGATTCAATCTATCTATACCTTTAAAGATTAGCTTCAATTGATATGTATCAGACGGAAATTCATGATCTGTTAATAAATGTAATACTGTTTTCACTCCTGCGACATAATTGTTTATGGCATCTATAGATTCAAATGATCTACTAAAAAATTGAGCATACAACTGAATTACTACACAGTCTGCTGGTAAACATATCAAATTAAAATAACTACAATCATCCAAATTCACATGACTGCTATACATGTAAACTTCAGTTTTAGATTTGAACGTCACACGAATCATATAGATTTTATTATAAATTACACCATGCTATGATAGTTTTCCGGCATAATTTAGAAATTATAAATCGGACTATTTCGCGGTGCAGTCACATGAATACAAAACTGTTTCATAATTAATTAGTCTCTACTGTACAGATACAGTCGCTAAATAGGTCATCTCTACTCTATAAGGATCTTGTGAATTTTGCGATGTTTTTTGACAAAAAACTGCGCTAAAATACATTTAAATTTGTTCGGTGGATAAACAGAACATCCGCATAGTGTAGCTGAATGGAGAATTTATTTTTGCTCGTATGTGGGCATCTATTCGGCTCGCTAAATAGATGCCCACATAGGCCTACTCGCAAAAATAAATTCTTTATTCAGCTACACTATAATGCGGATATTCTCTATTAATATGCGGGGAAGAAATGTTACAAGAACTTAGATCAGTGACGTCACTGGATCGTAACAACGTTATGGAGGGTAGCGGGGTAATATCGCAAGAGCTATACTCGTCCTTGACCTCAATAAATGGTATACTCGTAGGGCGCGCATCTATAATCTCAAATCGACTCAATTCCACCCGCATGTGCAATTTGACTTATATATTAAGATGTTCCACCCACATTGGTGTTCTAGAAACCAGCCGAAAAAGACCCGTTAATTAGTTGAATATAACGTGACTGCAAATTCTGAGGTGAAGGTCGAGTATAGCTCTTGCGACATTACCTCTATACCGTTATGGAGCATCATTTGAACGTACCATGATTGTTTCCGTAGTTAGCGACAGCGTCCTTAGAAACGCCAACAGCCACAACGTATTTTCGTGCAATCGGTGGCGACTATGTCTGAAAGATCAAACGATGCGCCCAACAACGCACTCAAATAGAATTTTCCAATGTTCAATTGGATAAAGTCTATAACTTGATTAAGCAGTCGGCAGGTTGTTACTAAAAGTATACGATATACTTCCGTGAGCTGGTGCATTTGTACTACCGATCTTGGTGCTACTGCGAGTTCTACTGCTAAAGTTCAGTCTTTCATTAACGGCCAAAAACGCCCAAATAAAGCTTCAACAGCCTAAAATATCTTCGGTCTGTCTCAATAACACCATACAAATATTGATATAATTGGAACCGGTTCATTGACCACATTGTGATGGTTACAGTTATGCCCTGTGCCAATGCATTCTCTTATATATGCGAGTCGACCATAGGCCGCCTCGCATATATAAGAGAATGCATTGGCCTAAAAAAAAAAATTAACACTTTTTACCATTTTTTCTTACATTCTTTAACAATTTTATACTTTTTTCTTACATTTTTTAACAATTTTAAAAATATTTATCTACATTCTTTGACAATTTTATCATTTTTAATATGTGTTAAGCCTATGCATTCTCTTATATATGCGAGGCGACCTATGGTCGTCTCGCATATATAAGAGAATGCATTGGCACAGGGCCGTTCTGTTGGGTAAAGGGTTAATAAGTTTCAAGCGCAAATAACCAAATTCACATGACTGCTATACTCGTACTCTTCAGTTTTAAGTTTGAACTTTACGCGAATAATTAAGATTTTATTAGAAATTACACCATGCTATGATATGTTTCCGGCAATATTTAGAAATTAAAAAGTGGACTATTTCGCGGTGCAGTCGCATGAATACAAAACTGTTTCATAATTAATTAGATTCTACTATACAGATAAAGTCGCTAAGTATAGGTGATCGCTTCTCTATAATGAGTCTGTGAATTTTGCGATGTTTTTTGACAAAAACTGCGATAAAATATATTTAAATTTGTTCGGTGGATAAACAGAACATCCACATAGTGTAGCTGAACAAATAATTTATTTTTGCCCGTCTGTGCATGGGCATCTAATCTATTCGGATCGCCTAGATGCTCGCCGAATTTATGCTCGCAATTGATACTCGCAAAAAATAAATTCTTTATTCAGCTACACTATGCGGATATTCTATATTTATCACCCCATTTATTATTTCTGTTCACGAAATTTTTTTGTTATGCATGAAATTGGCGATAAGTTATTCACAGATTACGTTTTACTTGTATTGCGATACTCACCAACCGACCTGTACAACCCTGCAACTCAATAATAGACCATGATGATGGTGGTGGGGGTGACGTGTGAGGTGCTGGATGCCTTGGTGGGTGTCTCGTTCAAAGTTTGGTCAAAATATTTTAACAGTTGGAAGTTTCATACCGATAGGCTGATACAAACATTTTACAACACAGGTTTATATTGTTCTGATTGTTTAATTTATCAACCAACAATTTGTGATAAATTTGTTTGGTGACCACTTAGTTTGAATCACTAGCATATTTTCGACTTTTGGTAAACAATTTGGTCTAAATTACCATAAAATGCATGGAAATTCTTCAAACCATTGGCGGTATCAGGTTATAATTTTCGAACAGATGGAAAGATTGAGGTACCAGCTGGAAACTTCCAATCTAAGGTGGTGTGGGAGCGCATAGTATTTTGTCTTGTTCAAGTGGTGAGGTAACACTGCAGTTGAGAAGGTAGGCGGACAGCCCATAGACACCCTCTAGTTACGTCCCTGAGTCCGAATATTCTTTACTTTTTCAGTTGACGGAGGGGTACGATTTGATACGAGTGTTAGAGATGGTTATACCTAATAATGGGCGAGGGATGAAACCCCTAAAACGTGGGGGGGGGGGGGTGGGACCGACAACTCTGCTCCCATTCATCCGTCACCAGTGTTGTCTGAATACCTTTCAAATTAGACTGACAGACCGAAGGGATTGCCGAATGAAAATACTTGCCGAAATTTTAGAGTTACTTCGCCTACATCATACAGAAACATTATCTTCGATACACTGTTAAAAATTCTATGGAAGCAAAAATGGTCAACTCTGGACGGGTACGGGGTTACCTTGAAAAACAAAAATTAATGGATCGACCAAAGCCATGGGACCAATCCCGTCAATGACGGGCTAATATACTAGTATATATATATTGCGTCCACCCTATGATTTCCAACCGATCCACCCCTTATCATAATATGTCGAGGCAGGTACGTGATTATAATGATGGGGTCCGTTTTGTGAGGGGGGTCCACCAAATAAGGAAACAGGGACATGGTAAGGTTATAGAGTTATTTTGAGGGTGATCATCCTATAATTTCAATCCGATCCGACCTATTATCATAACATATCGAGACAGGGACGAGGCTATAAGGGTTCTGTTTGGTGAGGTGTCCACCATAATATCGAAGCAGGGACGTGCTATATATGCTTTCAGAGGAGGGGATTGTCATCCGATAATTTCAAACTTATCCGCCCTCGTATAACAAATCGAGACAGTATCCTATAATTTCCAAAGTGTACCTCTTGAACCCAAACCCAAATACATATGAATTCCACATAGTGATGGAAGAGGCGAGTATAGTTACTACACCGAAGACAAACAGGATATCTGCATATATATCTCACAAACTTCATTAACCGTTTACATTTTTCGAGATATCGTCGATTATGCTAAGTACAAGTGACATGCTAATGTTGGTTATATAATCCCGCAAGTAACACTGAATTTGGACATTCCGTGCCATGATATAAATCACCAACGTTTATCAGACATGGTGAAATATAATCTTTGGTGGCGACTCATTTCATTTGCACCGCCACATTGGGCTTTGATTTTCCCAACATGTATTCACATCTGACCTGACACCCCCCTAAGGTTGGACAATTTCTAAATGATGCACATTTCAAAACTTTTGACCAAAGGAGGAAAATATAAAAACGTTGGTATAAAACCAACACATTTGCCACCTTTAAATTGTTGGAAAATCAAACATCAAACTACGAGAATAATTTCAACCTGTTATTTTTGTGAAATTTCTAAGTAATGTTTTATCAGGTATGAAATGTCCAACTGTTGAACATGTTGACAAAATGTTTTTTTGGGGGGGGGGATTAGACACACAACCCCCTTGTCGCGACGTCCCTGTGAGCTGTATATTGTGCCAAGACAACCACAGGGACATAACTTTCAACCCGGGAAGAAGATAGGAAATCTCTGTCAGAGGGGCGCTCGATTACCACACATATCAGCGTCGCTGTTGACCACATCTAGATCACAAAAGTACTGAGCACCAAATCGAATTAGCGAGCGTCCATGCAATAACATAGGGAAATGATTTGTGGAGTAAACAGAACACGGTCTTGAGGATTATCAAGACCAGATGTATCGCCTAGAAAGCTACTGAAACCAGGAGAGTTAATAGGACCCATGGGGAGATGACGATAACTCAATTACCCTAAGTACGATGAACCGACGCGCCGTGAAAATACACATGGCCGTGATTAGCAGACACTGGGTATTTTAGGAAGAAGAAGCCGACATGATAGGACAGTTCTAACCAGCTACCCGATAGTAACAACAAATTCTCGGAGGCCAGAGAAAAGCAGCTAGAAGGATGGATGAAGATACAAGGTAAACATGATGATCTTGTGATCCTAACAACATCTCACTGATGCGCCGGCGGAAGAAGAACATGAGACGACAGGAAGATAAACTCAACCGGAACTCAACCGAGTAGAAGACAAGCAGATACATCCAACCTATGAAGACGGAAGAAGATCCCAACCCAAGCAGACGACAGGAAGAGAAACCCAGATACCGATGATTGAACATTATTGACTTTGTTATATATAAATAATCAAACCGTTCTGATAGCCTTAAGAGTTATATGTACCCGTATTGGCACATATCTCTTAACTGGTGCCTTCGAGCCAGGATCTGAACGCTAATCACAGACACAACGTGAAGCCAGAAGAGGAACAGTGTGCACAGAAACAGTGTGGGAAAATTCGCAAAACGTGAGTCTAATTGTTTATTATCATAATGGCTACCCAACAACAACAATCAGCTGGTGTTCTCGCCCCATTAACAGAATCTATCAATTCTCAAATTGCTGCAATGGCCATGACTACGGTGACACAGGTAGTGACGTCATTTGACGGGGACCCCACGAAATACCACGGGTGGGTCAAGTCGATAGAAAAATGCGCGATCCTAACCGGCGCTAACGAAGCAAAGAAGCCCTATATGGCATTTCAGAGCGCGACGGGCCCCGTATCAGATTTTTTACAAAGATATTTGGCCACGAATGCTAACGCCACGTGGCAAGACACAAAAACTGAATTATCTAGTCGATTTGCCGAGATAAATGACATTCAATTCGCCTTTTCAATGCTAAGAAAAATCAAGCAAAAACAAAACGAAAATTTACATGTGCTTGCCGAACGAATTTTGGAGATCGCGACGGTGGCATACCGAGAGCAAATCGGCGGGATCAACGCGGTTGAAGGCCAACTCGTAGGGTTTTATATTGACGCTTTAAGAAGCGACAGTTTGAAAATGAAGTTGATCAGGGATGCGCCGAAGACACTGAAATTGGCAGCCGACATCGCCATGCGGGAAATGGGGATCCGACGGGTATTCAACCTACGAACGGGCCGCGAAAATTACAACGAAAACGAACCGGAAGCAATGGAAATCGATAGTTTCAGGAACAAACGCGCGAGAACAACCTGCGATATTTGCGCAAGCGATAACCACACGACCCGTGAACACCGATCACGCCCGAGACAGGTGCATGTCGAAGCGGTGGTTAAACCACGAACAGTCGAATGTTGGACGTGTCAAGGTGATCATTTCGCTCGCGACTGCCCCTTTAAGACCGAAAACCGGAGGCACGTATCTTGCTGGGTTTGCGAAGGTAACCACTTAGCTAGAAATTGCCCCTCCAAATCCGGAGGTTCGAAGCAAAATCAATGGAACGCGCCGGTAACGCCACCTAGGGGAATCCGCCGAGATCAGCCGAACCGATCACGTGACATATCCCATGATACACCGCGACACAGCCGGAGATATCCGACATTAAACGAACCGCCACGAATGATGACCCCGCCCACATATGCAAAAAACTAAGGAATCCTCTCATTGAGGCCACAAATGGGAGGAAATATAACATAAATATTGTAGGGAACCCCAGCTCCTGTTTAGTTAGAATAGGTAAAAATAAATATCGCTCATTAGTGGATAGTGGAGCGGAAGTATCATTGATTCACAAACGCGTCTATGACGCATTACAGTTCCGACCGAAACTAACTAGGGAACACATCAACCTTAGCTCCGTGAATGGGAAGTCACTGGGCGTACTTGGTAGCGTGGAACTGACCTTCAGAATGGCGAAACTAAAATTAACCCATAAATTTTATGTGGCGAATGATATGACCCGGAATATGATCTTGGGGAGGGATTGGTTGACCTCTCGGGGGGTCAGACTATATTATGATCTGGGATGCCTCAAGGTCAGTGACGTGTACGTCCCATTGGAATCGGACGCGCACATAGCTTCCCTGCTGAGATTGACCAGCAAGGTTAGCTTAAAGCCCCGAACATCGACTTTATGTATGGGAAAATCAAAAAACTTAGCTTCTCTTCACAAGTCGACATTAATAGAGGTTGCCCAAATCAAGAAAGGTTACCTAGCATCAAAACCCGGTTTGGAGGTAAGGAATTCGATTTCGGAACTAGGTAAAAGACATCAAGTCCCATTGCTACTTGTGAACAACACTAATAAAACCGTTTATCTACGGCGCGGCAGTGTAGTTGGAAAATCAGTCACGTATGGACGAAGACGCAATCGTGCTGGGAAAGGTTATTGTCAAATAACATTACAGCAACAGCCTAAATCATTTATGATGGTACACAAACACGTGAAACAGGCGAAACGCCAACAAGCAGCGAAATTTAACAAAAAGGCCACAGACACCAAATTCGAGATTGGCGAGGCCGTCTATGTGAAGAATCATTTACGAAAAAGCAAACTTGAAAGCAAATGGAAACCCTACTTCCGCATAACCAAGCAAATAACGCCCGTTACTTTCGAGTTAAGGAATCAATTAACTGGGAAAGTCACACAATCCCATGCTGAACATATGCGCAAAGCCAACCTGGAATGGGAAATCCCCAAAACTGACAACAACAAGCGTGCTCAAACGTATGTTGTTCCCCCCGAAGACGAAGATAGCGACGTTCCTGCCCCTAACCCTGTGGGTGGGTCTTCTGGCGATGAAACAGAACCATTACCAGATGATGTAATCGCTCGATATCGGAGACAATGTTCGGACTCCGATGACGAAGATGTCCCTTTAAGCGAGCTTAAGATGCGCTTACAGCGTAGGAAAACGCGCCTCGCGCGCTCAGAGCCGCTACAAAACCCTGACTCGTCCATGGACGAGAGACCAGAGCCAAGTGCAAAGGCACGACGCGCTCCAGCGCCTCGTCGACACGGGCGCAAAGTAACAAAGATGTTTACGAGTGATGACAGCTCAGAGGATGAGTTAATGGAAGTGGCCGCCATTGAACAAAACCCTCGTGAATGTAAGCCCGTACCGGCCCCACGCAGGTGTAAGCAACTCATGAATGGAGCGCTTACTGACATAAGAACCAAGCAATCAGTTAAAAACCTATTGTACACAATAGCAGCAGTAATGTAAATAATAATGAAACGCCCGAACTATTTATCTGGATTTCATTTCGGAATGAATGAGACCCCACTTTTAACTGTCTTATTGATGACTGATGAGTCTAACCTGGCTTCGTAAATGTTGAAAATAATTAGCCCAACGCCCCAGACCGAATCGCGAATAAATAGTCATGTTCGGATCAATGACAGGTCGCGCGCCCCATGAAACCCGGCACGTGCGCATGGCGATTTAATAAATAAAGCTTTGAACTTTGCAATCGCGCACCGAGAGATAACGTGCACGCCGCCACCCTTAGGGTTACTGCGTTTAAGCGCACCCCGCTCAAATAAACACGATCGAAAATATGCTCACGACTGACTTAGTGAACGAAAAAGTATTACCCCAATGAATGGTAGAGATGGCCAGGGTGGTATTTTGCCCTAGAAACGTAGTTACAGTAGTAATTTTCATTATCTTGACCCACCGATTCTGGTGGAAATTTGTTAAACATCAGTTGCCAAGGTTAGCCATTATGTATAATAAGCAGTTAGACCAGCGACCTGAGGATATCCTGAATGCCGTGTTCAAAGGACCCATCGACGAAGCAATGGAGACGGATGCACCAAAACCGTCTGCGCTATTCCGGGACAACACTCAGGAACGCCTACATGTATATCCAATTATAGCCGTCAGAGGCTAACCACATCTGTGGCGGATTTGGATTAGTATCACTTATATATATTATGTTGTGTATTCATGTATTCCACATTTTGTTCGTACCGATTGTCGAGTTGTTCTTAGTATCGATCACATGTATATAGATATAGACATTGGGCATTCCTCTCATCGTATTCCGAATTTTAATCTACGAATCGCCATAACGACGTAAGTTGCATGTAGATAAGCATTGATGCAGTACACATTTGAGGTATTTGGACCAGTAACATCGTTGGCACGTAGACGTACCTTCGAATTATTTCTCACTTGCCGAATACTAAGCAATTGTATTATCAGCTGTTGAAGAGAAAGTAACACCCCTGACACGTAATCAGATATTTAACGCCGGAAAATCAATCGCATTATTCACGCAGCATGTTCGCGTCTTTTTCTGTCTAATTATTATAGTTCCACCAGTCAGACGATCGACGGAGCCGAGGCAGAGCCCAGGCCCGATCAGGCGGAACTCGACCCACTTCTAGGGTACGGTTTCGGTCTCCTCCCCGAAGCAAGGCCTCAGACCCCACCGACACTGCGAGCATTCTTCGCCAATTGCCGACGGCGGCTGGACGAGGGCGTTCATGAACCGCAGGAACACCTGGCGGGCTCTGGGGACGAGGAGGACGCTGAAGACCAAGTGGACGAGGCCGCCCGCGACGTCGGATGGAACGACGACGGATTGTGGGACGAGGGTTTCGGCGAGGATGATGGGCAACCGGTCGGGTACGTTACGCCCGCACCTCCGTGCCTAGCTCCACCAGCGCAAGAAAACTGGGACGACCCCTAATCCGAATGCCGACCCCACCCACAACCAACAATAGAAAATAACGACCCGGACCGAAATGAATACGACAACGCCATGCGATTTCAATCATAGTTTTACACCCAAAGAGTCACAGCCAGTAGGTCGGAGTTGTCTGAGAGACGCCCAGACGACCCGATCTACACGGAGACGACCGACATCGAACCAGCTATCCATCGCCGATGCCGCTGTTGCGAAACACTTCGACGAATCATCGACCTGCTGCGCAGCGACGAATTGGACTTGCGATTTCAAGATCAACTTTAAATCGAAAAAGTGAAGGAGTAATGTGCCAAGACAACCACAGGGACATAACTTTCAACCCGGGAAGAAGATAGGAAATCTCTGTCAGAGGGGCGCTCGATTACCACACATATCAGCGTCGCTGTTGACCACATCTAGATCACAAAAGTACTGAGCACCAAATCGAATTAGCGAGCGTCCATGCAATAACATAGGGAAATGATTTGTGGAGTAAACAGAACACGGTCTTGAGGATTATCAAGACCAGATGTATCGCCTAGAAAGCTACTGAAACCAGGAGAGTTAATAGGACCCATGGGGAGATGACGATAACTCAATTACCCTAAGTACGATGAACCGACGCGCCGTGAAAATACACATGGCCGTGATTAGCAGACACTGGGTATTTTAGGAAGAAGAAGCCGACATGATAGGACAGTTCTAACCAGCTACCCGATAGTAACAACAAATTCTCGGAGGCCAGAGAAAAGCAGCTAGAAGGATGGATGAAGATACAAGGTAAACATGATGATCTTGTGATCCTAACAACATCTCACTGATGCGCCGGCGGAAGAAGAACATGAGACGACAGGAAGATAAACTCAACCGGAACTCAACCGAGTAGAAGACAAGCAGATACATCCAACCTATGAAGACGGAAGAAGATCCCAACCCAAGCAGACGACAGGAAGAGAAACCCAGATACCGATGATTGAACATTATTGACTTTGTTATATATAAATAATCAAACCGTTCTGATAGCCTTAAGAGTTATATGTACCCGTATTGGCACAATATGAGCTTTCCAGCTGATAAAACATTTTCACAAGGGGTGAAACGAATAGACACATGCATTGTCGTCGCGTCCCTGTGTACCATATATGTGTACATGTATATGATCCGGTGTAAGGGCGGGTGGGGGGGGGGCGCCACCCCAACCGCCAAATTTGTTTCCGTTTTCGGCAGTTTTTTCCGACCATTTTTTGACACCACCCCCTTTTAACAATAAAACAGAGATTTGCGGGGGGGGGGGGAGATTCATTGTAAACAGCTGTATATGAATTTCTGTGCATACTATTTATCATGGATGTTAACATGGACATGTAAATAGGAATGAGTCATTTTGAGGTCATTCGGCCAAAAAACATGGCTGCCAGCGGCCATCTTGGATTTAAATTTGCAACAAAATACAACACGATAACTGCCTGCAGTCAGTTTACCAGTTAGAATTACATTATTTCTCTCATTCAAAGTGGTTTTGAAGCCCAACTCATTGCCAAAACACTAACAAAACAAGCAGGAAATTATTTTTTTAGTTGCGGAAAAAATTGCTTGTTGGTGGCTTTGACCACCCACCTTTTTTTCACCCCCCCCCACTGGTAAGGGGGTGAAAAACTGATAATTGATGTTTAACACCCCATACGAAGAACTTCCAGTCACGTTCCTTAACGTTATAACTTCAATGAACTTTCATAGTACTCGGAAATTCTTAGTGATTAGGAGATGTTAGTAGTTACAAAGAACACATACTATTTGTGATTTTTGTTTGTTATCGTAGGTTCATATTATTAGCGGAATAATGATAAATTGTTATTTCTTACAACCAATTGTAGAATCTTACAAAGAAAACGCTTCATAGTATTGACCCTCGGTGGTAGAGATAAGCGAGATGTCCACAGTGCGACCGCCGATGTTTCAGTGGCTGCAATCAAAACATAATCTGTCAGCGCAGACACATTCTATTCCCCTATATTCTCCTATACAGTAAAACCTCTACAAACCGAATACCATTCGGACCGGCCCTTCTGTTCGGCTTAGAGAGGTGTTCGGTTTATAGAAAATTGCATTACGATCGGAATGTATTGAAGTCGTTACTATGAGTTTTCGAAGTACAACCAATCATTGTTGATTAATTTAACTTTATTCAATAAAGTACCAAATAAAATATAAATAACAATAGATAACACATGGCTATAATAAAATGCACCTAAATTATACCTGCTTGTGTTTACTAATTAATCAACTATAAATTTATGTATTCGGTCACTTGTGGACTAAAAAAACCGTCCGATGTTCGGAGTATAGAGGTTTCATTAGTGACAATGCACTTGGGTTAAATTCGGGACCGCACAATTCGTTCAGAATGGAGAGGTATTCGGATTGAAGAGGGTCCGGTTTGGAGAGGTTTCACTGAACTACAATGCCCGAATAGCTCCCTCTGCACCCCCTTTAATCGGGAGGAGTAGGTATATACGGAGCGCAATCACACTGAACTGGGAGTAACCCAGAATACCCGACATCCCTGGTCCGAAAGTATCGATTACATGTTAACTATATGCTATTTAACTCGAATATTTACATTCCGTTCATGGATATGTGGACCGGTCGTCGGCGGCGGATGTGGTCCGGGACTCAGTATGTACTGGACATTTGTCCATGCATAGAGAAGTCCGGGATATCGGCCGACGCCGACGTCATGTTTCGCACATCTATGGGGAATGCTAGTAATCAGCGCTATATACTTATATATTAATCCATATTATTTAATATATACTATTTAGTTATAGCTATTATACTGTTTATATTCGAAGTCGATATATATTTTGTCTACAAGGACCGCCGCATGCAATTGTTTATATTTGAACCGACCCCCCCTTTCTATGTTGTTCTATACGTGTATATATATACGTGTGTGAACCGACCCCCTTTCTATGTTGTTCTATAAGTGTATATATATACGTGTGATAATTATCCTTCAAAGTTCGATGTAATGCTTGTGATGATTAAATTATTGTTTAGTTCAATGTGAACCAGGTGTAGGTTTGTCTATATATGTATACTTTCTTTATATCATACCATGCATGATTTATGAGAAATAAACTATCAGAAATTGGATTATTCCTCGTGTCAAATATTTCAAAACTTCTAAACCGTTTGACCGTGTACTTGTAGGCGGAAGGGTCACGTGGCTTTCGTTGGCAATGGCAACACACGTTACACGTTACAAGTACATTATACGACTTGTGAAACTGGTTATAACAAAACAGTGATATTGCAGAGGAGCGATGTTTCGGACATTATAATTTTTGATATTATTGTCTTTCTACAGTTTACAAGTCAGGATCTTACCTGTACACCCGTTATCCTGGAGGAGGGAGTTGGGTTATATACCTATCCCCGCTCACGAACGAGACGGACAGCGCGGCCCGATGTGTCGCTAGAGATGGGATTCTGCTGCCAGTATATACATCAGGTGTATACGATCACTTCAATGCTGTGGACGCCAGGTACCCCGGTAAGGCATATAACTGGACACAAACCCCTTATTTCTTCCATGGAAACAAATATAGGAATACCTAAATAGAGTATTTAATATTGTGCATTTTTTTTCTGTGAATCAATATGATAAGTTAGTAGCGGACTATATCTCCGCTCCAAGAATTTAGTAATCATCTAAGAATATATCAAATTTTAACCACATTGGCTGCATGCTAATTCATCACACCATGATTTGGGAGTGTGTCAGAAGGAATCAGTTTTGATATAGTTTGTATTACGAGTTGATGAATTGAGAGTTCAGACACTCCTCGGATTCCGTTAAAGTTTAATAAATAATATCCAGATTCACCAGGGACGCGGATAGAGGATCTCCGTGGTAACACAGGGACGCGGATAGAGGATCTCCGTGGCAACACACAGGGACGCGGATAGAGGATCTCCATGGTAACACACATGAACACGGATAGAGGATCTCCATGGTAACACAGGGACGCGGATAGAGGATCTCCATGACAACACACTGGGACGCGGATAGAGGATCTCCATGGTAACACACAGGGACGCGGATAGAGGATCTCCATGGTAACACACAGGGACGCGGATAGATGATCTCCATGGTAACACACAGGGACGCGGATAGAGGATCTCCATGGTAACACATAGGGACGCGGATAGAGGATCTCCATGGCAACACACAGGGACGCGGATAGAGGATCTCCATGGTAACACACAGGGACGCGGATAGAGGATCTCCATGGTAACACACAGGGACACGGATAGAGGATCTCCATGGTAACACACAGGGACGTAGATAGAGGATATCCATGGTAACACACAGGGACGCGGATAGAGGATCTCCATGGTAACACACAGGGACGCGGTTAGAGGATCTCCATGGTAACACACAGGGACGCGGATAGAGGATTTCAATGGTAACACACAGGGACGCGGATAGAGGATCTCCATGGTAACACACGGGACGCGGATAGAGGATATCCATGGCAACACACACAGGGACGCGGATAGAGGATTTCCATGGTAACACACAGGGATGCGGATAGAGGATCTCCATGGCAACACACATGGACGCGGATAGAGGATCTCCATGGCAACACACAGGGACGCGGATAGAGGATATCCATGGTAACACAGGGACGTGAATAGAGGATCTCCGTTGGGAGGTCCAACTTGCCCCACCCTTGAATCAGACCAAACACAAATATTGCAGTATTTCATTTTCACCCCCTTGCACATCAGTGCTCATGCCCTGTAGCCTATCCACGAACCATGGTGTTCTATATACCCGGTATGAGAACATTTAGTGTTTTTAACCTGAAAATTGCATAAATTCTCACACCGGACCTAACATGGTTCAGCCTTATGTTGGAAAATTTCCGGGGGGGGGACACACCGGACCGAACATGGTTCAGCCCGGTGTGAGAAAATTTTGAAATCGGAACAAGAAAATCGCAAAATCCTAGCATCTAGACTGGCCTCAAGTCTTCCTAGAGTTGGAAATTTTAAAGCTGAAATTTCCCAATTAGGTTTGTAGGAAAATATTGTTTTCTTATATTAACCAGCAGTTTTTGATTGGCCACGGCGAACGAATGTTATGTCAGGAATGAAATTTCCAAAAGTTGAACATTTTGACCAAAGGTGTGGGGGTGGGGGTGAAACACCCAAATCCTTATCACCACGTCCCTGGCGTTCACCCGCATGTGCCTGTAACTTTTAAGGTGTGTTTCTATGATAATGTGAATTATATCAAATCCGATTTCGTAATTTAAATAAGTCTGTAAATAAACATATTTCAAGTTCAAAACGTTTTAGATGACCAAGAAGATACGATGCTAAAATTGGTGTGAAAACATACACTATCAGAGTCATCGTCAAGTGAACAAAGGAACACACCATTACAGTATTTACAGCAGACCATATCCTACAACAAACAACATGCCCATAAATTGTGCAAAACTAAAATGACGGCTGTGCATTTGTTGACTATTATATTTCCATATTTTATTTCAGGCGCCGTTCGCATTGGACCTGAACTCACCTTATACTACGTCGGATTGAAGAACATAGGCGGTGTTTGGACCAATGGCGACGGAAGCACAGCAACATATCTCCCGTGGCACACAAATGAGCCAAATCTTGGTAATGATGTATGTGGTGTCATGTTCTGGTATGAGCCGCTCGTATCAACAGACTTCTCAATTGGCGACATGAGTTGTGTCGGCCTCCATCGTCACGTCTGTTTCTTCAACGAGTGATCAAAGAAACTCAATAGTTTTCCTTTGTTCAATTCCGGTTGCCAATTTGGTCGCCATCTTTTGTGGGAGCCTGGGAGGTATCATTTGTCCCCCGGATTAAGGTAGCAATGGTACATACATTCGTATACATTTAATATATAGCAAACAGACATCGTACTGAAATCGGCGGTCATATTGGACGCTATCTTATCTAGATGGCAATATGTGCCTTATACCAACATTAGCGACTTTGCGAATTCAAACATAGGTCGGTTATTTCTACGCGGAGTGGAGTGATTTCAAAGCAAGTGGAATTAATGGTACTCAATCCGATCAGATGGTCCCCATATCATCAAGTTACAACAACAACATCATTTCTTCAAAATATGCTTTTGTTATCACAATCGATTAATTACAAAAAAATAATGCTGACCGCTGTCAACTATGGCATACAATTTTCCAAAACGTGTTATTTATCAACATGTTGTTCAACGAAATATGGCCGTATTATCATTTGAATATCGCTCGAATTTGGCAGTATTACCACCTGATTTTAGAGTTATCCACCTTGATCCGCA